>JAHRHZ010000009.1:30100523-30148008 GCA_024137785.1 Ginglymostoma cirratum | reverse complement strand
GTTTCAGGTCGGGACCCGAAGAAGGGCCCCGACCAGAAACGTCAACTTTCCTGCTCCTCTGATGCTGCCTGGCCTGCTGTGTTATAACAAAATAGGTTAGTCTGCTTAGCTATTTCAAAAAATCCGTAAGTCAGTTTATTGCAATTTTAATTACAACACAAAAATTAGATTGTGCAAATGATATCATGTTTGCTTACTCGTGAGTTAAATTTGTAGTTGATATGTAGTTCAAATGATAAGTGAGTGTTTGCATGTGTCAAACATGTCTTGCCTAGACCATGTGCATTTTTGCTTCACCAGGTCTTTTGAAAAATCTATTGAGTATGTTATTTGTAATATACTGCTTTGTTCATGGAGTTAGGATTTTGAAATGTCTTCTGTCACCACATTTATAAATACACAACATGCCCTGTTTCTTGCTTGTTAAGGAGTTAATGCACTTGTGGTTTTTGGTATTTTCACCAGAGAGTCAGATTTGCATTGAGTCAGATATCTGATGGTTTACCAACAACTACATACACTGATATGACATCTCACTCACATTTACACCCACAGCCTGAGTGATATGCTTACTTATCAAATGGCTGGCTGCTTGCTAACTGATCAACTAACTGAATGAACAGAGAACAGACTGGAAATCTTTTATATATGTCATGATACTATCTGTCTGAAAGCTATCATGCCTTTCTGAGATCTGTCCAATAGCAAACATGCTTTATGTTTATCTTTAAAGAATAGGAAGCCCAGTTTGGTTTCAATGTGTATAAGGATAGACATCAGTACATTAACTTTACTCATAAAACATTCAGACCGACATACAATATGATCATATCTAGTCCATGAATAAACTATGTAGCTTCACACTGTGGTATGCTGTCTCTCATTGTGGATAAATGTATAATATGCATCACAGATATCCAGTTGCTATTTGGTCTAATACTCAAAGTATCACTCCTCGTCTTGTATGACAGATTGCTGGATATATATGGCTTAGATGTAACATCTGGACTGTTTTATTAAAATCTCAAATTCTGATGTTTTGTTAAGTTGGAATAACTATTTGCAAGCTTATTGATCATGCTCTTGTAGCATTTTCTCCCTACTTTCCAACAATACATTACATGCATGTGGTTTGATGATAAGATTTGTGTGAGGGAATAATTGCCTGCATCTGTCTTCCAAACATGAAAGCTAACAGTGAGGGTAAACCATTGCCTTGCGGACCAGCGCGTAGATTTAACATGGTCTATGCATAAACCTAGGCAAGCAGTTTTCTTTTAATAATCATATAATTCATATAAACAGTATATTCTGTATGACCATCACAACAAGGATAGTGAGAAGGTGTGCTGAATAGCAAAAGAACTTAAATAGCAGACAAAATGATGGTGAACATCAATTAATTTTAGAATATGGAATAATGCCAAAAAGATAAAGTTAAGGACACTCTTCCTGAATGCATTTAAAATTCAGAACAGTGTCCAAAGTGTATGTCAATTACATAAATCTAGTTGCAATTAAAGATTATTAATTAACCTGAAATATTAACTTTGCTCTTTCTCCTCACCTGTTCTGTATTTCCAAGTTTTCTGGGTTTTTTTGTAACATATTGCTATACTGTGCATACAAAACCATGACATTACATGCACTTTATTTCAAAATATAAAATTGTCCAAAATTGTGAACCAACTGTGCCAATAATCAGCAAAACAAAAGTATGAATGTAAAATGAGAAATGGGAAAATAAACCAAACTTTAATCAGGGGTTCCACAATTATTGTCAGTGCAATCTTAATGAGATTTTAAGATGCAATGTAAAAGGTTGAATGACTTTTCAAAAATATATACGTTTTTCTGTTGTAAACTGTTTTCCATCATCCTTAAAACTAATTTAAAAATTATGTCATCAGCCCACAAAATTGGCTGCATCCCTGCTTGCAATCAGGAGAATGAAGTTTCCACTGATAGCCACATCACTTCAAAACAGGCTTTCTATACATTTGCCCATGTAACACATACCACAGAGTTGGATTCATACCGAAACTGATATCTGGAAGTTTATTAAGATCTAATATTGAGATTATGTAAAATAACACCACAGAGGCTGGTATCCTGCACCAACTCATCTTTTATATATACACGTGGAAATTCCTTGACACTGATCCAGCTGCCTCTGAGCCAGCTGTCAGACTGAACAGGATGTCTGATACTCCTGTTTTGATCTGTCAGCCGGGGCTCCCTGATTAGATCAGATTAACAGCCCCAATCATGGAACTCACATTCTATGACGTCCACCTGGCTGACCTCATTACCATCAGTACATGTCTGAAGGTAATAATTTACTCATGAGTATTTCAACTGTCATTGTGGTTGTTTTTTAAAAAAAAAATTGAGGCCTTATTTTAGAATAAATGGGTTTATTTGCACTAATATTGTATTTTGTTTATCTGAGATTGTTTTGCGATCCGGCAAGACAAAGGTTCATTAAATGCTTCAGCAACTCGTGGTTTTCTTCTAATCTCTGGACAAACATCCAGGGTTTAGAGAGTAGTCTTTTAGTTTCCAGTTTACTTTGAGTTTTGCAAAGTCCTTGGAATAGGATAGCTACAGAGACCAGTGCTCCTAAGAAGGGAAGGATATATATTTAATAGATCGCCTTACAGTAAAGTGTTGGTGTTAGCCCTGGAAGAGTGTTCGAATAAAATCCTGATGAAGAGGTTTCTTAGAGCTAAGTACAATGAAGATCTGGGTAGAATAACTTCAAGAAGAAGTTATTTATTGTTCCAGCTTAAAAGTTGAAGGCGCTATTGACTTAAACCTACCAAGCTGTTGTATTCATGGGTTCTAGTGTGAGTGTTACTGTCTCGGGTGTGTTTTCAGGTACCATTCAAAAGGTCTTTCTTTTTAATTTATACTGATGTGTATTGAGATTAATGGGATTACGCTTTCACTGTGTATTATGAGTATTTAGTTTGGTTTATTCGATGCAACTTCATTGCTTTTGTTAATCCGGCCCCTGGAAGGGTAAGAGGTTTTAGTTGTGACAGGCAGCATGTCAGAGTAGGCTTGGAGGGCAAAAAGGCCTGTTCCTGTGGCTGTAATTTTCTTTGTTCTTTATTCTCTTTAATTGTTGGAGCAAAATCTGCAGTATTGTGTGTTTATTGTATGAGAGGCCACTTCATTAAAACTAAAAGAAATGAAAACATACCTATCATGGATAACAAGGTGTGGGGCTGGATGAACACAGCAGGCCAAGCAGCATCATAGGAGCAGGAATGCTTGACGTTTCGGGCCTAGACCCTTCATCAGAAATGCTTTAGGTTTCAATTTGGGATCTGACTTGCCCAGTAATAACCTCATCTGTAATCATAACATGATATACATTAATATTATATCTTAGACACAGATATTCAGTCTGGGTTATAAATGCTTACTCATCAACACACTCCGATATTATTACACTTCTCTGGAGTAGGAGAGGCTTGAATCCAGGTCTTATGGTTTAGAGGTAGGGCCACAATCACTGTGACACACCAATCTGCTTACTTGAGGTTGCTATTTTATTACAGACACACTTGACTGATCTGCCTAACTTGTTCTCTGTACATTCAGCAGCTTTTTAAGCAGAGAGTAAGTTGGAGACCTCTTAGACTAAGCACCTCATACTGTAATGTCAGCTACCTGTCTTAAATGTACATTGCCTTTGAGATTTCTGTGATAGTACAACATCCATTTGTTGCAGTTCAAGCTGGCTCTTCAAACAGTGATGTTTTCTAAGACATACAGATACCAAACTGCGTTTCAGTTTGCTTTCCACATTAATGTCTGCTAAGCAACTACACTTGTGGAAACAGTAATTGGTTCAGTTTGGTTTTCTTTACAATTTTAAGTGCTTTAAATCAGGTTACATACTGTTAGGGATTAAGACGATTTTGATAAATGTTTTGAGAAAATCTATTTTCAGTTCCATTTCAAGGCACAAATTAGGAAAGTAATGGAAATCACTTCCTTGCATGGTGACTGAGATAACAAGGTGTGGAGCTGGATGAACACAGCAGGCCAAGCAGCATTAGAGGAGCAGGAAGGCTGATGTTTTGGGTCTGGGCCCTTCTTCAGAAATGGGGGAGGGGAAGGGGATTCTGAAATAAATAGGGAGAGAGGGGGAGGTGGATGGAAGATGGATGAAGGAGCAGATAGGTGGAGAGGAGACTGACAGGTCAAAGAGGCCGGGATGGAGCCAGTAAAGGAGAATGTAGGTGGGGAGTTAGGATGGGGATAGATCAGTCTAACAAGGTCGGGCAGGTCAAGGAGACGAGATGAGGCTGGTAGATAGGAGATGGAGGTTGGAATTGAGGTGGGAGAAGGGGATAGGTGGGAGGAAGGACAGGTTAGGGAGGGGGGGATGAGCTGGGCTGGTTTTGGGAACCCTGCAGCCCAATGTTATCAACGTGGACTTCACAAGCTTCAAAATCTCCCCTCCCCCTACCGCATCCCAAAACCAGCCCAGCTCGTCCCCGCCTCCCTGTCTCTTCTTCCTTCCACCTATCCACTCCTCCCACCTCAAGACCCACCCCCACCTCCTACCTACCATGCTCATCTCGCCTCCTTGACTTTACCGTCCTCCCTGGACTGACCTATCCCCACCCTAACTCACCTTTACTAGCTCCATCCCCACTTTTTTGACCTGTCTGTCTCCTCTCCACCTATCTGCTCCTTTATCCATCTTCCATCCACCTCCCGCTCTCTCTCTATTTATTTCAGAATCATCTTCCCCTTCCCCATTCCTGAAGAAGGGTCCAGACCCAAAATGTCAGCTTTCCTGCTCCTCTGATGCTGCTTGGCCTGCTGTGTTCATCCAGCTCTACACCTTGTTATCTCAGATTCTCCAGCATCGGCAGTTCCCACTATCTCTCACATAGTGACTGCTGCTCTTACACTCAAGAAGCTCAACACCATCCAGGATAAAGCAGCTTGCTTAATTGACACCCTGGTTCGTTGGCATCCCATCTGCTCAAACATCCCCTCCAGCCACAATTGGCATACTGTGAGTGAGACTGACATTCAGAAGGATTAACCATCCTCGAGACGCACTGCATCAATTCACCAAGGCTTCTTCAACAGCACCTTCTTAATAGGTACCCTGACCATCATGAAGGTTAAAGGCAGCAGATGCCAGGGAATACCATTGTCTGTAAATTCTCTTACAAGTCATTCACTTCCATTAGTCCTGTTGTTATGTCAAAATCCTTCAACCCCTTGCCTTCCCTTGCAACCCTTTCAGTGACTGACACTATAGGGACTGCACTTCTAGGAAATAGCCTTTCCATGCTCTGCTTAGCGTCAATAAATGTTGCCCTTACCAGCTGTGCTCAAATTCCACAAACTTTTTTTTTTAAATAATCGAACTGTGCTGGGTTACCACTGATGATTTGGATATTACTTGAATGAATCTTGTATTAGTCTCTTTGGGAGGACAAATCCCGATAATACAGAATGATGGGTTTGATCTTCCCAGCCTCAGATCAATGTGGGCAACAGTGAAACTGTTGGGAGAATGGAGAAAATGAGATTCATGATGTTGAGGAGAAGAAGATTCATTTCTGGTTTCAATGACTAGAGGAGAATCTCACCAGTGAGCTGCAAGGAGGCTGTTTGCATGTATTAACATTTTATTACTATCTAATCTCACCTCATTTACATACAGCTTGTTATTTTCCCCAGGGTACTGGAGAAAACAGACAATGCCAATTCCTGACCTCAAATAAGAGCAGTTATCTGTCGAATGCAGCTCACCGATGTCTTCTCCACACATCTACCTTGATTAGCAACCCCAGCACCTCCGGGCATGCTCCATGGGCAGCAATTTCCTTCAGAAGTTAGGATTTCAATGCTGCACTTTGAACTGCATTGATACTTACATTGCAATGCTGCTGTCGGGCCGCTTAGGGCACAGGGACAGGCACCTATTTCATGCATTGAAACAGGATACATCTCCTTTGTTATCTTAGTACTCATTTTGCGCTCATTGCTGCCTCACATTACATTTTATCACAGAGAGTTAGCTATCTTATTTGCCATCAATGAACAGTAATGGGGTAAGCATGCAAGGCTTATGGCACTGTGCTATGTCAATGTCAAATCTACTGTAGCAGCTCATGTGGCAATCACACTGTATGTGCTTCAACCAAATGACCCTGTCTGAAAATCTAAGGAGACCAGTTCTCAGTTGGGGGACTGGCATATCTGCAGTGAGAAAATGTGGTCAGGTGTCTCAAGTGAGTGAATGGGAAGTACATAGGGCAAGAAGGGTTAGTAGTTTGGGGGATGGAGTGGATGGGACCCATTGAGGGAAGATGTTGCATGCAATATGAAAAGTGAAAGGTGGATGTAAGTGCAGAATTGGAGAGTGTGAAGTTGGAGAGGGACAATGACAGCACTTACCTTGAGGAACACAAAGTTGTCAACATTCTACAGCATTTCTGCATGTTCTTCCAGAGTGTGGACAATGCAATAATTTGGGTGGTTACTTCAGACGAGGCTGGCAGCATTTGAAATTGAGTTCCAATATTGGTGCTCGCCATGTGAATACCATTGTGTCCTGACACCAGCTGATACTTCTCCTTTGCTGAGAGTACATTTTGATAGAGCAGATCCATGGACGTCTGATGTAAAATTAATGAAGCGAGGAGCAATTCCAGTTAGTTCAATTTTAGGAAAATTCAGTATCTTGCTGTCCCTGTTTCCTACCCAAGCGATGAAGCTGAATTTCGGATCATACGACACGGTGATAGTCTCCTAACCTCTGGGCCAGGCGATCCAGATTCAATCTCACCTTCTACAAAGATGTGCCATAACATGTTTGAATGGACTGACAATCCTTACATGTCTTGTTTGTTAAGTTTCACCACCAATGACTCATTTTTAGACTTGCTAGAGTTTTCTACAATTAAACATTAAGACAACGTGTAAATATGATAAATATTTTCAACAGACAATAAACAGGTTCTTGGTTTTTTTAAAACCATTGAATGTTTTCACTTTTTTCAACATCACACTGCACAAGGTACAGTTATGATTCAATAAACATACCTCAATTTCTGTATGTAATAAAGGAAAGTGATGTGACACAAACTATTAACTCACTCCAGGATAAGCAGTTCTCCCCAGAAAAATAATACTTTCTCTCAAGCATGCAGTCTTACTGAAATGTCTGACCATGCAAAAACTTAATAAAGCAGCAAATTTGATAGCTGCTAAATAATTATAAAATTGTTTTAAATAGTAAACTCAATAAATCTGAAGGGCAATAAATAACTGTACAGGAGATTAAACATATCACATACACTACAAATCACCAGTAACAGCATAAAAATAATATTCTTTCTCTTTAGTTTAATTTTAATTAGGATACATTACACCAAGGTTATTTTTAATATGTGGAAAAAGAAAATAAAAACTAATCAGGTAACTGTTTTTGTGAAACAGACTCTCAGGATGTGAGCATCAGCAATATTGATGGCATTTATTGTCTCAATTCCAAGTTTCCCTTCAGGAGATGATAATGAGCCAATTTCATGAAACTGCAGCATTCTGTTTGGTGAAAATATGGTAACAGTACTCTTCAATAACGGGTTCTAAACTTCTCCCAAAAATTGTAAAGGAGTAAACAATCAGGACAACTGTATGACTTGTGTGGTCTGAACGAAACCAGTTCTTCATTTCAAAATGAGAAAGATAGGATGAGATTTTCCCTGCTCCTGAATAACATGAGTATTGATGAGTCACATGGGAAAATGTGAGATTAATAGCAATTAGATTCTTGATATTGAGAGGAGCAAGTCCAATTCTTCAATGAGGTTTCGAATGGCAAAATAAGAGTTGTGCTAGTGATCAAAGACAGCACTCTTGTATCTATTAGCATGTATTAACAAGTCATTGCACCTCATTAATATACAGTTTTCCATTCTCCCATGCTGAAGAGGAAACCAGAGCTCCTGACATGAAAGTCAGAATATGTACCAGCTTATCACTAGCTCCCCCAAGGCTCTATCTTAATTCGATACCAATCACCGACATCTCAGGACATGCTCCAATGGCAGCAACTAACTACAACTCCTTCCCCTACCCACAGGAAGAGGCATTAGACACATACCAGCCTCACCATATCTAGGCTGAATAGGCTGGGGCTCTTTGCCCTGCAGCATCGGAGGCTGAGGGGTGACCTTTGAGGTTAATAAAATTATGGGGAGTATGGATAGGATGAATAACCAGGTCTTTTTCCATGTGTATGGGAGTCCAAAATTGGACGGCACAGGTTTAAGGTGAGAGCAGAAAGATTTAAAAAGGACCTAAGGAGTAACTTTTTCACGCAGAGGGTGGTGCGTGCAAGTAATAAGTTGCCAGAGGAAGTGGTGGAGATGGGTACAAATACGACATTTAAAAGTTGTCTGGATGAGTTCATGAACAGGAAAGGTTCAGAGGGATTTGAGCCAAATGGGACTAGGTAAGAGGGGGATATCTGGTCGGCCTAGACGAGTTGAACCAAAAGGTCTGTTTCTGTGCTATGTGACTTGGGTTATATTTCTGCACTTTAATGCTGCATTTCAGAGAACGCTTCCACCTTTCATTGTACTGTTACTGCCAGGACACTTTTCATGGAGGCAGGCACCCAGATCCTGCATTTGACCAGGGTGCATGTCAGCTTCTCCGCACTCTCTTAATGCTCATTCACTTTGCGCCTGCTTGGATGCTTCCTTGCCTTTTTGCGCTGTGTCACTTCAGCCAGAGTTTGAGGGCTCAAAGGACTTCTGACCTGCTTTGCCATTTCGCACAGACACAAAGCCAAGCAGCCTGTCATGTTTGACAGCAGTGATCATTCAAGGGGGTGAGCATCTTGCTATGTAACACTGTGCTAAAACAATCTCTCACCTAGACCATGTGCAACCAGTGTACGCAGCAAACGCACTGAAAATGTAGCTTTGTCTCATAGTCTAAGGGGAGTGGCCCTCAGTCAAGTCAAGGGAGAAAGTATTTAATCATAGGGACCTGGCATGGTAAGTCAATAGCATTGCCTCGTATCAGTCCAGGGGCTTGGATGGGGTCATTTGACCAATTCGGTTGGGTAGAGTGAGACGGTCTTTATCATTGTAGACAGGGGATTGAGTCATGGCCTTCCCTGAGCAACCCATCAGGGATTCACAGTCGGTCAGGAAGTTGCACAGAGATCACCCGGAGGATTGGTCACTCATCATTTGGCACTGTCCATTCAGGTCAGTCAGAGGAGCAGACCAGAGTGTCCTGGGCATTAGCTCAGGGAAAGTCAATGAATAAGTTATCCCAGGCCACAGCTACACTAGGGAATTTAACAAAGTCAATACTGGAGATAGAGGGTTTCTTTCAAATCTGGGCAGCAGAGGGAAAAAGAATTACAAAGGGTGGAAATGTATAATTACTGCAGTGGACGACATGGGTTCCTGTAGGCTGGGGTATTACTGGTCAAAATCAGCCTGACTTTGGGAAGACAGTGCAGCATGTTGGTTTTTGACCACCCCTCAACAAGAAGTGGGAGGAAGAATAGAACATGGAGATTTGGGAATAGGGTGCTAGTTTACCGAGCTGAAACTGGAACTTGCTGTGCCAATTGTGACCTGCCTTGCCTTTGATGCTCACATGACCCATAACTCTGTACTGGAATGAGGAAATCACTGAAACCACACCTGGAGAGAGAGTGCAGAAAAATTGTTTCTTCATGCCTGAGCACACAGGCTCTACTTGTCAATTATGTGGGGCCATTCAATGGGGAAATTGCATTCACTGGGCACTTTCACAGTACAGGCTGAAGTCGTTTGTAATCAATTGTGTAGGATACAGATCCTGGTCACAAGCAATCTTCACTCAGTCATTGGTCATTGCAGAGTCAACATCGCCACTCCAAGAGAGGTAATCATAAGCAACCTTAAAACCTCCAGGCTAGAATTCACAAAAACAATCTATAGGGAAATGGAACTAATTTTCCGTCACTTTGCAACATGGTCTTGTAGTAGAAGTAACAGGAAAAGAGAGTACTCAATGAATAGCATGACACTAGTAAGTTAGAGGAATTAAGGGATCGTGAGTTGAATATTCACAGATACTACTGCAGCAGGACAGGTTAATAGGATAGTTAAGGAGGCATATGGGCCGTGCCTTTAGCAGTCATGGCATTGTTTATAAGAATAGGGAGGATATGTTGGTTAGACCACAAGTGGAACACTGCGTGCAGTTCTGGTCACCTCACTATTAGAAGGATGAGATTGTACTGGAGGAGGTGCAGAGGAGATTCACCAGGACATTACCAGGAATGGAGCAGTTTAGCTCTGAGGAGAGACTCAATAAAATTTGTGTCCTTTTCTTTAGAGCAGAGAAGGTTAAGGGGGGACCTGATAGATGTGTATAAGATTATGAGGGGCATGGACAGGGTGGATAGAAAGCAGCTGTTCCCCTAAGTTGAAGGGGGCATAATCTTAAGGTAAAAGGCAGGAAGTTTAGATGGGATTTGCGGAAACCCTTTTCACCCAGAGAGTAGTGAGAGTCCAGAATGCACTGCCTGGCAGAACAACTAAGGCAGGAAATCTCACAACCTTTAAAAAAGTATTTGTATGAGCAATGAAAATATGATAACTTTGAAGACAATGGGCCAAGTGTGAATAGTGGGACTAGTGTAGATTTAGGATAATTTTTGTTGGTACAGACTTGATGAATCAAGGGGTCTCTTTTGTACTATATGATTCTATGACATTAAGCAGGATAAACATCACCTTCAGCATGATAGAGCGCTACAGAGTCAGGCAGGAGTGAACTGACTGTCTGGTTTCAGTAAGAGAGCTGGTTGCAGTGATCACTCTGACTGCTTTTTGAGCAACAACAAATTTACAAACAGTCTTACTATGCTCCCGGGAGTTAATGCAGTTTCAGTCTGCTTTTTTTGTGCGTTCAATTTTGCTCTTGTTGAAAAGAAGTGAATGTTTTAAAAATTTTGAAGGCTTTCCTGTTTGGGATGGTCTTACATTGAACAATGGAAGGCTGTTAGGCAACACTGGGAGTTGGGAAAAGAGTAGCACTTCCTTTAGAACACACTTTCAGATCGGATAAGGCTAATGACTGATAACCCATGCAGATTGTTCCTTAAATAACTATATATGTATGGATGCAATCTTGCTTTTGCAATTAACCATGTCAACTGCACCAACTATGTGTCCTGAGAAGCATTTGGTTCCCCTCCTACTATGGACATGGTGAAGGGCAACTCCTGACTGACCACACTTGACCTGATGCATGACTGGTTTTAAAAAAGCGCTGGCACAAGGAATCCCAGAATGTTCAGCAGGGGTAAGTACTACAGCCTCTGGAAAAGGGAAGCTGGAACAGGTGGGGTGCCGAACAGGTGAGGTGCATAATGAATGACATGGGTTTCAGAGAATAGTGTGAGATAACTTGCTAAGGCGCAGACAAAGAAACTCCCCACAAATTCAAAATTAAGATATATTTCTCTTTTTTTTTCTTTATTCCTTCATGGGATGTGGACATCACTGGCTAGGCAGCATTTACTGCCTATCCCTAATTGCCCAGAGGGCAGTTAAGAGCCAACCACATTGCTATGGGTCTGAAGTCACATGTAGGCCAGACCAGGGGAGGATGGCAATTTCCTTCCTTAAGGGACATTAGTGAACCAGATGGGTTTTTCCGACAATCGACAATGGATTTGTGGTCATCATTGGACTGTTAATCCAGATATTTATTGAATTCAAATTCCACCATCTGCCATGGCAGGGTTCGAACCCAGGGCCCCAGAACATTATCTGGATCTCTGGATTAACAGTCCACCAATAATACCACTAGGCCATCATTCTCATAAAATGCAGTGAATAGCTGTTTTGTCTTCATATAATCAGATCTTTGAATACAAAGCACACCAAAATCACATTATTTGCTTTGTGCAACTGTCAAAGTAAAATTTCTACACCCCATCATTATTGCTTTGTTGGTAAGTGATGTGGTCAATACTGGACATACTTCACTTAAACAAATACAAACCAGGAATCATTACGGTATTTCAGTGATAAGATTTTATTTTGGAATTGGTATAATGGAACAGAAAAATCAGTGCGCTGCATTTGAAATGATAGCACTCAGATTGTACCCACTTGCGCCAGAGTGTGCCAGGGCATCTCATTACCCTGAGTGCCACTGCAGGCACACTGTAAGTGTCCCATCCTTGCCTGCACTTTTCCAGCCCCAAGCTATTGGTTCCCATATCATGGCCAATACCAGTAATAATATATTACAAGCTTTTAGAGCTAATTTGGAAAAGAGGTTAACCACAAAAGACTGCAAAGAGACAACTGCCTGAGGATCACTTGAGTTCTATTGCAGATTAAAACTCTCCCGTATTTCAAGGGTACAGATTGTTAGATTCCAGACGAATGTCGACTCAATGTTATTTCCTGAAAAAAATTAGGAAGGGCAGTTTAGACAGACTCATTGAAACTAAATAGATGTTAAATAAGCGTCAATGAAGCTAATTCATTTTTTCTTATACTGTGATAGACTTTCCTCAGAAGACAAAGACTTTGAAGATAAAGACAAAGACTCTCAAATTTCATGTTTCTGAAAGGCCACAACCATAGGAGTCACAACTGACTTATCTCACCGCCTTATTTGGAAAAGCCATAATAGAGACCGTGAGAAGCCATTGGACCAGCAGCAGTCAAACAGACAGCCAAGGTAATAAATAACAATACCTTGAATGTAGAAGGAGGACTCTCCTTCAACATGTTCCAAATTCAAGCTCAACTGAGATGTTAACTTCCTGGTAAGTCAACTACATGAAACATTGCAGCTTACTGAGAAATGTTTGATTTTCATGACCTTGAATTTAGCCAAAGCTTCAAGTCATTTAAGAACGTATAGGCATGCTGAAAAAGAGATTCAGAAAATTAAATTTATAAAACTATAATTTCTTTCCTTTTCTGTGTCTAATTTTAGAATGTATGAAGCTATCAGTCACTAAAGTGAGTGTAACAGTGAATTTTCTTTAAAATCTGATATTTAGAAATAAATATCCTTAATTACTTTTGTTAACAAAACCTTGATGCTGCAAATGTTTAAAAAATACTTTTTAACCACTATGAAGCTGTAAGGGTAAGAATATAGACACCTTACATATGAAATACCTTGATCATGAACAAATAAGAACAGACACAAATTCTGCTCATGACACCATGATTTGTTCAGGGGTAGCAGTTTTCTGGATCAGTTTGGCTCCCTAGAATAGCAATTTTAAAAAGATATGATTTATTTGTTTTTCTTTTATTAGTTTGTTCATTTTCCATGTAAGACATATTAGGTCTGTCTCCGTCATCATCATGTGCCGATCAGATTCGCCACAGAGAAACTCTGTCTATTTTCATATGGCTGACCTCAAAGTATTATCAGAGGTCTTGCCCCATGCAAAGTTAAATGTGACTTTTTGTCTTAGTTTGACAGCTGGTTAGGACATTTTTCTGAAATATTGTTCCGTATTCTAACTAGAATTAGATGAGTGTCTGACAGAACAATGGCATAAATTCATCCCACTCTTTCGGTATTCATTTTGTAGGTCATGATATTTTCAATGACAATTTGGATATGTACAGCGCATTTTTAATGTCATGAGGACATGCTCGTTTAAGCGTTAATTTTTAGTTAGTGAACTGGAGCCTTATATTCGACTGATTAAAGGGATAATTTTCAGCCAAAACAAGAATGCTGCCTGAAGCTGAAAATGGCTTGCACATTTTGCAGTATGCTGTGGTTCACACTCAATACTGTTGGAGTGGAGAAGCAGACAATAAGCCATTGGAAAAGCATAAACAGCCTTCTTTTTGTCATATCAATATAAAGATATTCAACAATATTTAATCATCGAAGATTGAACCATTCAGAAGTTAATTGCCTAGACAAAAGACCTTGATTTTCTTTAGATGGTAGTGCAGGCATGAGGTGATCAAAGCACCATTTTGGAACATATTTTGGATGTTTGAGCACCAGTTGGTAAGATGGAGAGACATTATCTGACATAACTCTTTATGTTTGTGATTGGACTTGGTGGAAAAATGTACCAACAGCCAAGGAAAAGCTGTTCTCTTTTCTCCCCTCTTCATCTCTCTTTAAGATAGGAAACCATTTTGTGAAACTGGACTTTTTGCAGCAAACAGAATTCAGAAAACAGAAGAACCTCCAAACAACGTTTCTGGAAGAAGAAGGATATTTAACCTTGACTTAAAAAACAGCCTGAGCCGAGAACCAAAGCCTCTGGATCTACCACCAGTGAACTTTCATTCATCTTTGTTTTTCCTAATCAAAGTTTAATTTGAGCAAAGTTAACTTCATTTACTCAGAAATGTATATATTTTGCATGTGCTTGCTCAGGTTTTGTGGAAGTTGGAACACATATCTTTAATATTTTTAGCAGGTGGGTTTTAGGAAAATAAAAATGATCCTTTACTTGGTTAACTCTATCATTCCTGTCTGGTTAATTCTTTAGCACATGCCATAATCAGACAGGTATACACAGGACTGTCAAATATCCTTTTTTAAAAATATAAATATCGATTGCAAGCAAATGAAGAATAGGAAAAGGGTGACATTTGACCCCTCTTTACTTGGTTGCAACAATCAAATACCCAAAAGTTACATTTAGGATGGAAAGACTTACATCTAAATGTTTGGTCAAAGATGTTGATCCTAAGTAACCAGTTAATAAAGGAATGACTTGTAGTCATGGATCATTAACCAGGGAGTATTTCCAAAGTGAAATGAAAACAGAAACTGCTGAAGATACTCAGCAGAAAAAGACTTATAAAAGGTCACTGGATTCGAAACATTAACTCTGCTTTCTCTCCATATTTGCTGCCAGGCCTGCTGAGTTTCATCAGCAATTCCTGTTTTTGTTTCAGATTTCCAGCATACACAGTTTGTTACTTTATGTTAAAATTTCCAACAATAACATCATATTCCATTCAAACAAGAACCATTCACAGCTATAAATACTATACATTTTAAAATGAAAGGTGAAGATGGACAAGTGAGGGGCCTCATGAATATTTATGCTTTATGACTGGTGAGTTAGTCTGTTTGTTGCTAGAATCTGGCACTTGGGAGAACTTTATGATCAACTTTAACTTAAAATCTGCACCATCCCAAGGTTTGAGAGTCTGCTATCATTTCACACAAAATTGCAATGCAGTGAGGAGCCAAATTAACATCATTGCCATAGATTAATTCAAGTGAATATACTCAAGATAGAATTTGCTGGAAGCACAGCAGTGTCAATTATCTAGCTGGTTACATTAGTCCCTGAATATAATTATAACTTTCACATCTACTTCCTTTCCATGTAAATGCACTTAAAAAAACTGAAGCAATGATTACTTATGAATCAGTAGGTCAATTCTACATGACTGTGAAGGTCAGTCTCCAGTTATCTGCCAAGATCACATTCAGCTGCAACTCACATTTGTCCTACAATAACCTCTTACTAATGCCCTAATCTATTCACATGGCAGGATCTCTTCAACACAATACATTGACTGCGCAGAGTTAAACAGGGCCTGGTGGAGTAGCAAGTGCAGCAGCCAGGGGGATTTAGATGGACAGAGACCAAAATCCTGGTTTTGCAAGGTCAGGTTGAGTTTGGAAAATGCAGTTGGAAGCATGTCAACAGAGGAGTAACCATCATTCTCCTGATGGTGGGAACCTATTTATGATGCATTTACACACCATGAATACTCAAATGGGTGCCTCACTAAATTAAGAGCTGCCTTCAAGATTAAGTCAGTGGCATATGGGAAACTGACAATTAAAGGGGTTGTGCACCAAATGAGGTTCCTCAATCTTTGGATCAGAAATGAGTGTTTATCTTTGTTACAGTTGATTGATTTTATTGTTACATGTACTGAAATACGGTGAAAAGCTTTGTTTACAAACAGTACAAGCAGACCCCAGCAAGCAAAGGATGTACAGATCAAAAACACTTGAAGACATACAGGTTACATTGCAGGTTACATTATTTGAAGCTAGAGTCCATTCAACAGTCTGATAACGGCTGGGAAGAAGCTGTTCTTGAATTTGCTCGTTCATGTGCTCAGGCTTCTATATCTTCTGCCTGACAGAAGAGGTTGTAGCAGGTCATTCCTAGGGTGCAATGGGTCTTTGATGAAGTTGGCCACCTTTCTGCAGCAGCGAGCCGTGTAAATAGAGTCCATAGATGGAAGCCAAAAGGACTGTGAATGTTGTAAATCAAGAACAAAAACAAAGTTGCTGGAAAAGCTCAGCAGGTCTGGCAGCATCTTTGAAGGAAAAAACAGAGTTAACGTTTCAGGTCCGGTGACCCTTCCTCAGAAAGGATGGTGGCTCGGAAAATGTTGGAGTTCAATCATTTTAGGGCCTAAACTCTTCCATGCCCCAGCCATCTACCCCACATACCAGGCGTTGTTACAAATAGCCTGCCATTACACACTAATAGTCCCCATTAACAACTATTTACCCTCCCAGCCTGATCGTTATGAACTCTTTGTCTGTCCAACTGCTCTTCTCTCTCTTTAGGCTCTATCCTATCATTTACTCCCTACCCTATGCCCCTTCCACTTTCTCTGTATATAAACTGCCATTTTACCAGCTGCCATCAGTTCTGAAGAAGGGTCATTGGACCCAAAAAGTTAACTCGGATTTTTACTTCACAGATGCTGCCAGACCTGCTGAGCTTTTCCAGCAACTTTGTTTTAGTATACTGGAATAGGAGAGCCTGACTGTTCAGTCATGGCAAGAACAAGAAGTAGGATGATGCTTAGTTGGGCTGGCAAGTGGGTGATTGTTGTCATGTGCCAAACAGTAAATGTAGGGTGCAGAGGTCCTGGAGAGGAGGGAGGTGTCTGCAAGAAGCCAGGCTTAAGATTTAGGGCAGCGCCTATCTAGATAGGTAACTGTACCAGAGAAACATAGAAAATAGGAGCAGGAAGAGGCCATTTGGCCCTTCATGTGTCCTATGCCATTCGTCATGATCATGGCTGATCATCCAATTCAATAGCCTATTCCTGCTTTCTTCCCATAACCTTTGCTCCCATTCGCCCCAAGTGCTATATCCAGCCACCTCTTGAATACATTCAATGTTTTGGCATCAACTACTTCCTGTGGTGATGAACTCCACAGCCTCAGCACTCTGTGTGAAGAAATATCTCCCATTTCCATCCTATATAGTCAACGCCAAATCCTCAAACTGTGACTCCCTTTGGGAACATCCTCCCTCCATTTACCCTGTCTCATCCTGTTAGATTTTTATAAGTCTCTATGAGATTCCCACCTCATTCATCTCAAAAACAATCCTATTCTAGTCAATCTCTCCTCATATGTCAGTCTCGCCATCCTTGGAATCAGCCCGGTGAACCTTCAATGCACTCCCTCGAGAGCAAGAGACACCTTCCTCAGAAAAGGAGACCAAAACTGCACACAATATTCCAGGTGTGGCCTCACCAAGGCCCTGTACAACTGCAACAACACATCCCTGCTCCTGTACTCAACCTCTCATAATGAAGGCCAACATACCATTTACCATCTTTACCGCCTGCTGCACCTGCATACTTGTCTTCAGCGACTGGTGCACAAGGGCACCCAGGTCCCGCTGCATATTCCCCTCTCCTGATTTACCACATACATCAGTTGAACAGTAAATGATAGGACAGAAACCTTGAAGCAGGGTAGGTCTAGTTGGAGGCAGGTCAGGTCAAAGGTTTCTGAAAATGGGTTGAAAGAGATTGAAGGGCAGGCCCAGACTGATAGGTGGAGGCTCCAGGATAATGGCAGGAGAGTGAGGGATGAGGAGGGTTGCTGTGACAGCTAAAAACTTGGATGTTCACTGACTCCAGGTTAAGGGTGATGATTGAAGACTTCAGGATAATTGAGGGAAGAAGCAAGGTGATGTTGGAATGTCAGGCAGAAACTCAAGTGTGACAGAGGAAAGGTGGAGTTGTAAAAGTTGCTTCTGCAGCATCATTGTGTTAGGAAGTTTGGCTTTACAGAAGATTAGCCTGTTAACGGAGGATGTCACTGTAGGAGGAGTTTTAGCTGTGGTTTATGGGAGGATCATACTTTCCCAAAGTCAGCTGCGGCTGCTCCAGGAATGATGGCCTTTACGTGTAAAGGCAAGTGCTCACACTGTCTCCTTCACAAAGTGGATTCACAGTGGCTCTCACTGGGGACATATTACACACAGATGCTTAAGGGAGCTGTTTAAGGGAATCCGTTTACTCATGTGCGAGAGAGCTCTTCTGACTCAAATGCTTCTTCCAGCTGTTTGAAACATCTGTCAAAGACTAATGCTTAATTCTGGGTAACAAGGATTAGGTCCTCAGGATATGATTAATTACACCAGCACATTATTGTCATTGATCCATGGAAATTTGTTGCAATACAGCACTTGGATCAAGCTGGTCACCTGTGGAGTAGATCATGGATTTGTCAAAAATGCACTCTGTTCTCTAGTCTGCACCAAAGGTTTTCAATCCATACTGACAAGGGTGTGCCGGCTTGAGATCGCTGTGTCTTGCATAAACTTGCGTTGGAAAGGAAAACAACTTGTCACGCCTGGACATAGAGGAGGCTCTAGTTTCCTCCAATGATGTAATGAAGGCGAATATGAGAAAGAGGGCAGCAATATCACAGCACCCCTCAAGATTTTAGGATCATTCCAAAAAGACAACCCTTCACTTCAATCATTGTGCCCAGGAGTGAGGCACACATCCACCCAGCTGTGTGAGCCCACCTCTGTCAGCCTCCATCAAGGGTTATCCCATCCCATCCCAAGTTAACCAGCCCCAAAGGGAGCAGAATTTTCTCACAGATGTTGATATGAGATGACTGACTCGGAGTACACCAGGACTTCTCATGTTTGTAAGTAGCTTTGCAATCTCTTTGTCATATCATTTACGAGGAGGACACCAGATGCTGCATGTTCAGCCATGATGCATTCTCAAGTGAATGTAAATCACTACATACACATTATCCTCCAGTAAAGACTGACCTCTAACACAGCACAGCATTGTTAGTCACACAAATGTGATGTCTCTCATTACCCTTCATTCATGAAGCATGACGGTACCACATACGCACAAAATGGTGTTTGAAATGTGGCACGAGTGTTTGTCCTCATCAGAGCAAATTAAGATTTTGCAACAACATATCACTCTTTTCTACAAGAACAGAATTCTGATAAGCAAGTAACTGATTTGTATAGTGCTGTTTTTTAATCAAATGTAATTCAATTTTCTCTTCACTAGTTGGACATATTTAACATTTAGCATTGATTCTACAAAACCTCCTTTGGTCTTTTTTCAATTTCACAAGATCACAAGGTAAATGCAGACCTGAAATTAAGACAGTTCAGATTTGTTTATCCTATCAAAAAGACCCCTGGTGGCATTATTTTTTTTTCCAAAATAATGTTCTGTGGCACAAGGCCAAACATCTCCACTTTTGCCAATATGATCTTTAAAATTTTCAACTGGTTGAAGCTGTTATAAATTGAATTGAGGCAAGATAAACTGCTTACAACCTTGAGTTGAAGGACAGAGTACAAATGAATCACCCTCAGTGGGAGGGAGGTATTTAAAAAGGAACTTCATTAAAACCTATATTAGCCTCAGGAAGTCATTAACAAGTGTAAAGAACTGGACATTGATGCAGGGCATTAACAGGTTCACTCAAAAAAAATCTCTTAGAAGTACACACCAGAACCAGTATTTTAATAACGATTCAGAGAGTTTGAGAAATTACTGAAAAAGAGGCAGCTGAATCTATATATATCTCTCTCTCTCAAAGAAACTGGACCAGTTCCCTCAGATTCAACCACAGAGAAGTATCAGAGAGTTGAGAACCTTAAAGAATAAGTGCAATCTTTGCCACTGCTAACTGCTAAACTAGTTAACCAACCTTGACCTCAGATTTAAACCCTACATTTCAAAGGTAACCAAAGGGCTCTAAGCTCTAATATTTTAAATCTTCCTGTGTAATTGTCATCCCCTTTAACATTGTACCTGCGCACACGAAGGTCCTTCAAATATATATTTTATTCATTTTAGCTGTATCTTCATAGTCAGCTACTTTCACAATTTCTGCAACACTGATCAATTTGCATTATGTGTCTGAATTGAAGCTATTTATGTAAATCAGCAGACAACAGTTCCAGCACTGATGCCTGGGATACCCAATGAGTACCTCTTCCATTTTGCAATATAACTGTGCTAATGAATACTCACTGTTTAAGCTAATTTCTTGCTCATTTCAAAGGTTTAACCTGAATCCCTACAGCTATGAGTTGAACTAACAGCGTTTCATATGAAACTTCAAATGCCTTTTTGTAGTCTGGAGAGTTATTAATAAACTATTGGTTACTCAGCATATTTTACTTTTGCGGCTCATTATCAATTATTTTTTCATTTTACCCTTCTTTGTTCTCCACATTTAAAATAGCCTGGAAAACCTCCAACTTTACAAATGCCAAAGGACTAAAAGTGGCCTGCCACTTCAACATATCATGTTCCCTGGTCAACATTTCTGTCTCAGACCTGCAGCAGTCCTCCAGTGGGTATCAGCACAAACTGGAAGAACAGCATCAGCTATTTCCACTAGGGAACCCTGCAGCCTCAGGACTCAATATCAAGTTCAGTAATATCAGAGCCCGAACATTTTCTTTTGTCGTTTACCCACACCCACTCCTTAAGCCATGTCATGACACAGCCTGCAATTAGCATAGCCAATCCATTTTCATTTACTTACCATCCTCATTATCTGTTTTTCTCATTCCCAGGCTTACTATCATCCATCCCCTTGTCTGCCTTACTGTCTCTCTCTCTGTTCTTCGTCTCCAAATATATACTTACTTCCATTCCCCCAATTGCTAGTCGTCAGCATATGGACCATCGTTTCCCAGCTACTATCAGTTCTGAAAAAGTCACTAGACTCAAAATGTTAATTCTGCTTTTGCTCCACAGATGTTGCCAAACCTACTGAATTTCTCCAGCAATTTGTTTTTGTTTAACCCGAAGTTACTATTCAGCAGGCAAGTGTAGAACAACCATCTCCAGTCATCACTCTTCAAAAGGCACAGACATATGAGATGTATTAATAGAAAAAAACAGGGAAATGGAAGATGTCTGTCACTTCCACATAGCCCAGAACCAATACCATATATAGTACAAATCCAAATAGCACGTCAGTGGTACAAAACAGATGTTAATCGGAACAACACCACAGCCAGAAGCATCGACTAATCATATTGATTGTGGAACATGGTCTAAAGACAGCACTGCTACCAACAACCAGCATTCTAAAAAATGGTGCAAGTCTCAAGTCAGGTTCATTGCAAATAAGTATCAAAGGTAATATCAGAAGTACCTTACTTCAGTGCAGACAGTGTTGCTGCAGTCTGAAATAACTCCACACAGGCTGGTATCCCATCACCAAGTCACACTTTATTTACATGTGGCAAGTCCTTGACTCTGGCACAGCCTCATCAGAGTCAGTACCCAGAGATTCAGAATCTCTGGCACTGCTGCTTATATCTGTCAGCCAGAGCTCCCTATTTGGACCAGATTAACAGCGTCAATCAGGGAACTCATATTCTATGATGTCCAGCTGGCTGACTTCATTACAATTACTACACAGTCCTTGCTAATAAGTTCAGCATGGATATGTGTGTAAAGACATGAACTTGCGATGTACCCACTAGTGATGTTCTAATGGTGGCAGAAAATGTTAGGATAAATATATTTCATCGGAAATGAGTTTTAAATCTGTCATGGAATGAACTGAGGAAGTGGTGGATGCAGGTACAGTTACAACACTTAAAAGACATTTAGATAAATACATGAATGGGAAAGGTTTGGAGGGATCTGTGTCAAATGCAAGCAAGTGGTTTGGGAATATGGTCAGCGTGGTCTAATTGTACGAAAGAGTCTGATTCCATGCTATATGACTCTATGACTCCATTACTCTATCACTCTATCTCTCCAGCCCTAAAAAGCTATATTTTTAAAAGAATTTCAGCAGAAAATTAAAGGTGCAAACTTTGTTTCTTAATATTTTTGTTTCCACTTTCACCTGTCTACCTTATTCCCATCTGTTTGCCTCACCTTTTGTTCCCGGGCCATATTCCAATGCTTCAACAAGATTTTGCCCATCATCTATATTTTTTTGTTTCATTTCATTCAAACAAATCAGAGGAACATTTTCTTTCTTCACTATTATCAACAGAACCCACAAGCACCTCAATTATTTACACTTACAATTTCAATGAAGAAAGGAAATCTGCAGAGATAGTAAGAGCTGCTGATGCTGGAGTCTGCAGTCTCCTTTCTGTACTCAAAAATCCTCATTGTATGTGCACTATAGGAGACATAAACTCTTCAGATACAACTACATAGATGATTCATCACCCACTCAATTTACAAGCAAAAAGTCTGAGGGTGGACGAAAGAGAAATTCCAAGAATTGTAAGATAAGGAGAGAAAAAAATGTTTAAAACATAGCATGAAACTACAAAGCAAGGAAGATTTGATTTACATTCGAAGAGCTTCTATGTGTCACAAAAGCCAGTGTCAATGAAAGATTCTACTAAAATTCAACAAATCAAAGACCACATCAGTGACAGCAACCGTGTTTCTCCTCAACCTTTGACTCCAGTAAACAGCACATGGTAGGTTTTGAGATCAGTGGATATAGCAAAGCTAAAAGATGGAAAACACTTCACCCATCACCTATTTCACACCATCCCACAGAAACAAATCCCATCATCTCAAGTTAGAAAACACTTGTTTACTCAGGCTCAGTGCCATATTTTCCTTTACACTTATTTGCAGGAATAATCTTTGGCTGACAGAGAATTTACTGTGTAAATAAGTGGTTTGAATAGAGAAATTAGTTTTCCACTGCAGTGATAAAAGACAAGGTTGGATTTGACTGTGTGTTCACATTGGAATGATGATTTACTTTATTGGATGGCAGTAGTTCCACATGACATTCAAGTGTCCTGGCAGTCGAACAATTCATGTGAGCTACAGTCTTTCCCCAGTGCTCAAGGACACAGAGCTTTAGATGGAAATCCTTCCTTAATCGGTATTCTGATTTCACAGTCATATCAATGAAATTACATTTTGATGCATTGTAGACATAAGCATGTGAGAGAAACAATCTCCAGATTTAATCCTGTATTGTTCGACTGATCAAAATATGATTGATACTTGTATTACTTTATATCACATTGCTTTGAAAATAAATATTCAGGAGTAACCTGCGCAACCTCAACAAGGTCTTCATCATTTGCAATATTAAAGGGTGAGTTTAATTCGTCTTGTAAAAGGGAAAGCAAAATATTCTTACATGCAGTTGTGATGGGATTTAAACCCCAACGCTTTCAAATCACATCATGCATCCCTCCTGCCTTTAAAAGATTGGGATAAGATTGTGAAAAGAGGCCAAGAGGAGCAGATGGGACAACCCTGCGGCAGTATTCTTAATAGCACTTTTTTTTTAAACTGAGAATTATACTAAAACTTGGAATATATGAGATTATGTTCACTGACTCATTCCATAGGCCTACAGCTAAGCACAGCATGAATGTCTTACAGAAATTAATCCATTCTATTCAAGGCTTGTGAAATGATTTGTAATTCATTTTAAATTACTCACAAACCTGCTGTGAATGTTCTTTAACAGTAATTATCTGCAAAATGTTGCATCTTTTTAGTGTAATAATGCTTGATTTTTACAGATCCAACATTGGCTCTAAAATGATGGCGACGACGAAGTAGGCAGCACACGGGCTCAGGCTGGGGTTCACCCTTTCTGTCCACATCTCTTCTTTTTCCCTTTTCTCATTCTTCTCTTTCTAAATTTTTTTTTCAAGATTTTTTTTGTTTTATCTTCCCTTGTGGGGAAAGTGGCGGTGACAGCTTTGGAGTGTTGCAGCAGCTGATGGCCCAGCGTAGGGCGGTCAGTGGGCTGGAACAGAGTGGGACTTCCAGCGGTCAGTGGGCCGGAATGGAGTGGGATTGCCAGCGGACAGCAGGCCCAAAGTGGAGCAGACTGGCTGGTGAGCTGGGTGCCTGGACCCAGGCTGCCGGGGGTCAGCAGACTGGGGCCTGCTGTGGTCAGCCTGTCACACATGGCGGTGAGCAGCTTGCGGGCCTGGTCGGGGTAAGCCCAGTGTGGGGGCCAGTGAGACCACATGTGGAGGCCCGCAGGGTGGAGCAACTTCAGGCTACAGAAAAACTGCAACGTTTATCTTTTAATTTTATTTCTTTATTTTCCTAATTTATGCCATGAAGTACTGTAATGTAGAACTTTTAGCTTTTTCCTTTATTTCTCTATTTTTCACCTAATCTATTTTAGTACCTAAGGTTTGTAACTAGGTATCTTGTACCAAAGATGGCATCATGTGTAGCGACATTGTAGACTTGTCACTGTAATCCTGTACTTTTGTGCACGGGACAATAAAACGTAATTCTAATTCTAATGCTAATTCTTATAATTCTGATAGCAGAGTGTTGGTCTTACAGAAGACTTCCATTTTCCTCTACAGTAGCCAAATGAACACATTATATACAAGATGAAGTTTCTGCTGCAGACGATGAGTCTCCCTGACAGAATGGTTTGATTCCCATGTATCAAAGAATACAAATTGGTTAAGCACAGAAACCCATCAAACTTCCTTGGATCCCCACGTGTTCAGTTTGATAGAATATCCTTGAAGCAGAATGCAAGATATTTACACGTTAGCACTGGCAAGAGTTACTTGCTCATTGGGTTGAAGCAAATTTCATGGTGAAAACCAGAAAAACTGTGGATGCTGGAAATCAGAAGCAAAAATAGAAATTGCTGGAAAAGCTCAGCAGATCTGGCAGCATTTGTGGAAAAAGCCCTGAGGAAGGTTCACTGAACCCAAAAAACATTAACTATGATTTCTCTCCACAGATACTGCCAAACCTGCTGAGCTTTTCCAGCAATTTCTGTTTGTATTGTGAATTTTATGGTGTCCATTCACACAATCTTCTGTTTTCACCACATCAGTTTTGCAATGAAGATGCAGGCTGCATTTCTCAATTGGAACTCTTGGGCGTGCAAAGAGGATTGGGATGTGCCACACAGGCCCCTGGTTACTCCCGAAAACTGGCCACTGGCATAAATATTCAAGGCAGCTGTGACCTTGATGGGCATAGAGATGGGATTGTCAGCCAGACGTTCTCAGTGTAAGCCCTTCTCTAGTAGATTTTAGTCAGTGTGGGAGGCAGGAGAGGTGGGGGCCGTACGGAAGCATCCATAATCGGTGCCTGCACTGTTTTTCAGGCATTTTAAGAAAATGACATTAAGGCCTGTGGATTCAGGGTATCATAATTCATCAATGTCTCTTCAGTGGATCTTGTCCTGCTGCTTCTCCCTCCTGGGCCAACAATTACTAGATGTTGGGGATAGTAGCAACTGCTGATGCTGGAGCCTGAGATAACAAGATAACAAGATACGATTTCTGAAGAAGGGTCCTGACCTGAAACATCAGCTTTCCTGCTCCTTTGATGCTGCCTGGCCTGCTGTGTTCATCCAGCTCTACATCTTGTAATCACTAGATGTTGCTGCGCTTGCTGAAGTTGTTGTCATCGCCATTTCCTTCTTCACTGAATTATCAAGGTCACAATGACATTTGCCATGTGAGCTTCACGAGTGGATAATCAATGGGAAAGATCACAAAGATAGTGCAACTAAATTGAAGGAACACCTGAGTCTTCGCATCCATTATAATGAAGCTTCAAGTTAGGTCTACACACAACGTGTGGCATGGGGCCTTCCTAAGGAGGTCACTGTCATGCCTCAATCAGGAGCCCTGAGTTATATGGCAGCTGGGAAGGTTGACCAACGGTGTTCACCCAATTTTAATTCTGGCAGAGTCTTTATCTAAGGGCTAAGCACTGACTGACTGTGGCTAATCCTGTGTAGTATAATCAAGACGGGCCCTTTAACCTGAAGTGGCAGTACTCCCTGACTGACTATAATCTCCCTTTTCCTTACTCAGGACTGTTCCGCTTTGACTTTCTCACATCTCCATTTGCTTGTAGCACACGCAGTGTGTTTCTTGTGTAAACTGCTGGCATATACTACTGCTCTGATGTTAGCATAGCACAGAGATGTGCCCATTCTCTGTCCATCTAATATTCAGACTGTTTAGTGCTTTGTACTGTCGCAAGCTGCATTTTTTTTTCCCCTCTACTCCCCAAAAAAAGGTAAACTGCAAGGATCTGGCATTCTGTAACTGAGTGCCAGTGGTGCTGGCGCACGAAAAGCACTGTCACCCACACAGAGACGATGTGTCTGTAACTAAGCAATAAAGTCAGTGAGCTCCAAGAAAACAAACTAAGAACTATAAGATTCCTGACTCAGAACAAGATCTTCCTGCACAGATTCATGACCAATGCCCAAATTAAAAGCTCAGTTAGACTGACTGCAGGCATTATGATATGAGGAGACTGGTGGTTTGCTGATGTAGAGTGGTAAAGGCTAAGGGACAAGAACAATTGCGGCCATTGATCATACAGGGACACCTGAAGAAGCAGCGGCAGGATGGTGGGTCAGGCATTCAGTGAGTTGTAGCTGCCAGATTCATGCTCTATCTTATCTCTTATATTTTCGTGCTGTTTGGTTTCTTGGTAGATAGGTAAATAGGCCGAGTTGGGGTTTCACTGAGACGCAAGATGTAAATTCACAAAAGCAGGCCAGTCACCATTCAAGAGATTCTGAAATCACCATCTGATACTGGAGGGCAAAATCATATGACTTTTTCTCAACATCAAGAGTCTGATTTTTTTTTTCCCATTCCCATCTTATTTTGTCAGGCCAATTGCGAGGGATGTTCCACTCATATTTAATGCATTGGCCCAGATACTATGGTCAGTGACAAAGCAACCTGACCTATTGCTGACCTCAGAGTCGGCTGACAACAAAGATGTGTTGATTTCCATGGTATTTTTCCTATTCCTTTGCTTGACAGTGGTATAAATCTGGTACTAAGTCAGCCAGCAGGTTAAGTAGCCACTTGTATTGAAGCATTCACCCATGACAAACCAGGATATTGAAAGGACTAATATTCTTCGCTTTTAAATTAAACCGTCAGGGTGTAAAATAAATAATGATGATTTGATTAAGATATCAGCTAAAAAAAAGTGTGACATTTGTCAAACCGCAATATAGAAATTTGATACTCCGCAAATACTAATTGAGTTTCCCAGTGGTAGAGACGGTGTTGAGCAGTAATTGTGAAATTACACAACATTAAAAACTCATTTCTACCTCATTCAATAATGTGCAACCTTTTCATGGGTGTTAGCAGCATAACTGTGGAAACTCTCATCAATTCATTTTACATTGATTGCAGTTTGGAAAGTGTCTCAACAGAGCACCCTCTGAAAAAGCACAGAATTACTGGCACTAATGTCTCAACTTCTGCCTTATTTTGTTCGTGCACAGATTTTGGAAGTTGCTATCAATTTCACTGCAGTAATTTCAGTAAATATTGCTGTTTTTGTCATCACTACCACTGCAAAATGCCAAGCAATAAATCCGAGGTAACTTCTTTAATGTATTTACTCCACACTTAGAAATATGGCATGGGTTTGGAAGTGTTGATTTTCTTTTCATAGACTGCATTTTGAAAAGCATTCTGTAGAATATAACTTGTTTTTACAATTTTTTTTTTTACAAGGCTTCCAAGATTCCTCTTCAAAGTTAAAGCGATGAATGGGAGAACATCTATCTAAATTAAGGAACCTTCCAAGTAAGAAGGATTTGAACAGTTCCTGAGACCAAAGGGGACATTCTGGTCTTGACAAAGTGACTCAGAAAGTCTCCTGATGTGACATAAAAGTTTTCTTTCAATGTCCAGCAGAAAATTGAACAATAAAACATGATGAACCTTTTTAGTAATGCTCAAAATCCTTTTTAATGATTATTCTTTTACTCTCAATCTATTGGGTACTGTTAACAGAGGGTGCTAGGCTAAGTGCCAACCATTAAAAATCACATGCACCCTCTTTAAATGAACACTACCAGGCAAATTAAGTAGCAGTTAACGCCCTGATGAGTCACACAGCAGCCATTCCTGCAGTATAAGCTTCAAATTTTCCTGCTAATCATGGGCTAACCTATGCTTTGGCCCAAGGCCTCAAATTGGTCAACTCAGAGGGATTTTATGGGCTATTAAAATTCACTCCAAAGTATCCAGTTCACATTAGAACTTACATTACTATTACCTTAAACATCTGTATTATCATAGCCAAAGTTTACGATAATGTGATCATTTGCAGAAAGCGCTGGAAAGACTCAGCAGGTCTGGCAGCATCTGTGGAGAGAAAGCAGAACGAATGTTTGGGGTCCCTTTCTTCAGAAGTGAAGGGTCTGTTCTGAAGAAGGGCCATTGGACCTGAAACATGAATTCTACTTTCTCTTCAAAGATGCTGCCAGACCTGCTGAGTTTTTCTAGCACTTTCTGTTTTTGTCTCTGATATCCAGCATCTGAAATTCTTCTGCTTTTTCTCTTTTATGATAACTTATTACTCATGTACCTGATATATCTGTTTGTTATTCAAACTATTCGCCTTTTCCTAACGCAGAATTGTTAAAAGCATAAGTTAAAGCTGCCAGAAGCGATGCTGGAGGCTGGTACAATTCCAACATTTAAAGACATCTGGATGGGTACATAAATAAGAAGGGTTTAGAGGAATATGGGCCAAATGCTGGCAAATGGGGCTAGATTGAGGATATCTGGTCCACATGATTGAGATGGACCAAAGGATCAGTTCCCGTGCTGTACATCTCTATGACTTTAGGACTCTATAAGATATTGCTTTTGTATTTTTAGATTTGGAAAATAAACAAACTTACTTAAGAATGTTTTGGTTATCTTAATCAACCTGTTCAGACACATTACAATACTCCTTTGGGGAAAGTGGGACTTCAACCCAGACCAATTGCTCCAAAGGTTATTGCCATTGTACCACAAGAAGCCAACAAAATGTTTTAGATATGTTTAATTTACCTGTCCAGATGTGCAATGATACACCTTTGGACCAAGTAAAACTTGAACCTGGATCTTATAGCTGAAAGGTAGGGACACTACCACTGCATTACAAGAGCACCACAGAATGTCTAAACATCATGTTCTACAGGGAAGTTAGCATTGTTTGCATTATTAAGTTAATGGTATTATAAAATAAGGTATATTGATTGTCAACGAAGACGGATAATAATACACCCTCAATTATAGGATTGTCCTCCTCTACTGACTCCATAATCAAGCAGGAGGCAGATTTTGAATGAAAGCTCAAACATGGAAACTGGACAACAACCTGTGGAGTCGTACAGAGAATATATTTTATATACGCTACGCTTTCAGCAGAATGTGAGGTTATCCTAGATCCTGTCTGCCGGCTGGAAGGTCAGTGCCTCCTCTTCCAGGGAAAGCCTCCTGAACCACACACACAATAGCAAGACAACATGCTGATGGCCAGCTGTATTAAATGAAGGCTCCAGAGGTGGAAGTCCTGCTCAGTAAGTGTCAGAAGCGAGCAGCTCTCGTCACCAGCAACATCAAAGTGGATGTTGTGGTGGCTGATGGGAGATAACCCCTGGAGTCCCAGGATCAAGTAGCGAGCCAGGGAATAATTGATGTAGAGGAAGTGGGGCAGTTCTTGAGTGGGTTGGTCACAGGGAGCAGAGGGTAGGAGAATCAGAAGCAAAGGAGGAAAAGAATTAGCTCCCAACAGGCTCCCTTCGCATGAAATCCCATTCCACGACTACTCTTTTATCAAGGGACCATCATCACCATCACTGAAGTGACAGGGTGCCAATATTGAGTTAATTCATGTAAGGCTGAGCAAAAGTCTTTTTTTTAAAAAAAATACTGGACCAAAACCCCTGGATTATTAACAGAACTTTCAAAGTTAAAAAAAAGGCAGATGGGCTATGCTTTGGCATATGCAATCACAGGGATAGCTGACTCAAACCAGAACCAGACCTAAAACAACAACTTAGTCATCTTGGAGTCATCAAAGATACCAAGGCATTCAACTTCAATTAATATTCATTCACAGAAAATACCTGACATTTCATGCAATCAAGGTATATTTATACTTACTCTAAACAATCAGGAAACATATTCACAGATAGTGGGATCTGCCGAAGCTGGACAATCTGCGATAACAAGGTGTAGAGCTGGATGAACACAGCAGGCCAAGCAGCATCAGAGGAGCAGGAAGACTGATATTTCAGGTCTGGACCCATCTTCAGAGATGCTGGAATGCAGAAATTCAAAAATTCTTCTGAAGAAGGGTCCAGACCCGAAACATCAACTTTCCTGCTCCTCTGATGCTGCTTGGCCTGCTGTGTTTATCCAGCTCTACACCTTGTTATCTAGGAAACATATTTACCTCTGACCGAAAGACATTTATACCTACTCTAAGGATCAGGAAGCCAATTCACCTCCAGAAGGACAACAGTAATACTACTGCTAAAGCCGGATTTGGCGCCAAGATAAGAGACCTGTAATTTAGTATCATTGCAGGCCCCAATCTCAGCTAGAGAGAGAGAAAAGGAAAACAAGAGAAGGCGAGAGGAAAACAAGAATGATCCGCTTCAAGATCTATCCCCCATAGCTACCAACAGGAGAAGGGTTCCAGAGAGCTACCGCACCGAGAAAGACTTCAACAGCTATCTCCCAGCACCGGCGGCTGACGACAACCTGCAGACCGAACAACCAACAACCTCCGAGAACCACCGACCAGATCGACACCACAAGGTCTCAGATACATCCTGAGGTGAAAACCTGCTCGCAAAACCCACCAAAGAGGAAGAAAACCCAGATACTCACCCGATAAATCCACATCTTACCTCATCAGCAGACTCAACCCAGGCTGAAGGCCTACACTGTCCTAAGTCTTCAGTGAAGCACCAGCTACGGAAAGCAGGAATGGCCAGCTGTAATTCAAAACACATATTCGCCAATGGTGAGCTTATTTTCCTCTTGACCTAAATTATCCAACCTAGCTAGCATGGATGGAAAGGTGTGTTGGTGACACTTCAGGATACCCCAGGATCAGGAAGTCTGATTAAAGTGTCTGTGCTTAAACTACTGTTTAGTTTATAATAGTAATTGGCCTGTGTTAATAGTTAATAACTGATAGTGTCTATTTCACTGTTTTGTACGTCTTTATCTCTTGTAATTTATTCACCTTTGTAATATTTCCCTGTTTATTACTTTGCTTTTTTATTTCTTGTGAGATACGTACCTTTATATTTAATAAACGCAGAGATTCTTTGCCCTGAAATACCTGCCTCCTGATTTATTACTCCACCTTCACTGACCTAAGTCCAGTGTCAGAACCAGGGACCTGGTGGGTGACCCAGGCTGCCTGAACGTTAGGGTTACCAATCACACAGACCAGAACTCCCTACATTCAGCAATGCTGTATTAACAAAATGTCTATCTGCTACTGGGTTAATGCCTGCGGTGGCAAGCTGAGATCCTACAGTGGTCCGTAGTCAGACACTGAAGGACTTCGGTTGACAATGTGACTAGATATTTGCCCATAGGCCTCGCCAACCATAATTTAGTTCTGGACAGAGATAGGAAAGTGGGATGGTTTCAGTGTCTCCCTTGCATTCCAAACCCCGATCTACCTCCATTCCAAGCTCACTTACTGCAGAAGGAGAATATTCTGTCCCTGTTTATTCAGACAGTTGAGTGATCAGAAAAAGAAACTTTGATTATTTCACTTCTTATTTGAAATACAAGCATATTAAACAACAGATTTTGAAAAACATCACAAGTTTTAGCAATTTGGAACAAAGTCAGAATATGATGGAAAATCACAGCAGGTCAACTAATAAACAATGAAATATAACATATGCATGAAAATATTTATTTAAAAGTACTATTGTGAAAAATACAGATGTGCTATCAGTAAGACTAACTGATTTTACTCATATAATGTATGTAACTGCTTTCCATTTATGACAAGTAGCATAAATCTGTCTTATTCAGTTCCTTAAACTGGCACCATGCTTATAGCCAGTCATGTGGAAACAAGCAGAAGCTAAGTTGTTTTCCATAAGGTAGCTGGAGGTAAATTTCATAATGTACTTTAATTATATTCATTGTACAGAATCAGGCCCCTAAATATTTATGTCTGCTTCATGACCCTCATATATGTGAAAGAAATCTCAATTTCCAAATGATCAGTAAGTGCTTTCTGATTGCTGTTGTGACAACATGCATTATCTTACATTTAAAATGTGTCAGCATTGAAGTATCTGAGGCAGCTACACAAAGGGGTTCCTAATGACATGGATGCTGAGCCATAGGAGATAATATTAGCAGTGCTGACCAAAAGCTTAGTAGAGATGGGTTTGCAACGAGGTCTTAAAAGAGGAGAATGAGTTAGCGAGATAGATAGGTTTAGGGAGGTTATTACAGAATGTAGTAAAAAGGTGGCTCACGTGCATTTACCAACGTATTAGGATGAAGGGCTGGAATTGATTACATCTTATATGAGAATTGGTCCTTGCAAAGGCGAGACTAGTTTACCAACCCTGCCCTTTGAGAAAGCCTGCTGGCCTTTCCTGCAGAGAGAATTTTGGTCCCTCTGACTCAGCCATCCTCCTACATTTTCCTGGTGAACCCATAGGATCAATATGAGAAATTAGAACCAAGGCTGATTTCCCTTCACCTAAGCAGATTAAAAACAATTGAATCAGACCCACGGCCAAATTAACTAACTCACTGCAGATCAGTGATGCTGCACGTTATTAGTCATTGTACTGGTGTAGAGCAGCTCTGAATTCATAATATAGTAATTTCTGATAATGTTATTACAATGTGACTAACAGTAACAGAACTTGGTTAAACTCTATGGGACCCTACTGGATGACTGAATGTCATAATCATTGAATCATAGCACCATACAGCATATAAATAGACCCTGCAGTCCAAATAATCCACTCCAACCATGTTCCCAAACCAAATTAGTCCCACTTGCCTGTGTTTGGTCTATATCATTCCAAACATTTCCTAATCATGTACTTATCTAAATGTCTTTTAAATTTTTAACTGTACCCGCGTACATCACTTCCTCTAGCAGTTTATTCCACACACGAACCGTTCTCTGTGTAAAAACATTGTTCCTCTTGTCCTTTTAAAATGTTTCTCCTCTCATCTTAAAAAGATGCCCCATGGTTTTAAACTCCCCGCCCTAGGAAAGATACCCTTCTTATTCACCTTATCTATGTCAATCTCAATGTTACAAACTTCTATCAGGTCACCCCTCAACCTATGCTCCAGTGAAAAAAGTCCCAGCCTATCTTTATAACTTAAACCCTCCATTCCTGACAACATCCTAGTATATCTATTCTGAGCCCTCTCCAATTTAATAATATCCCTCCTATAGCAGGGCAACCAGAACTGGACACAATATACCAGAAGAGGCCTCACCAATATCCTGTATAACCTCAAAATGGCATCCCAACTCCTGTGCGTGAAGGACTGACAATGAAGGCATGTATGCTAAACACCTTCTTAACCACCCTGTCTATAAGTGATGCAAATTTCAAGGAATTATATACCTGCACCCCTAGATCTGTCTGCTCCACAACATTACCCGGGTCTCTACCATTAATTACATAAGTCTTGCCCTTGTTTGTTTTATCAAAATATAATACCTCGCATTTATCCAAAATAAACTCCACCTGCCACTTCTCAGCCCATTGATCTAATTGATCAAAATCTCTTTGTAATCTTGGATAACCTTCTTCACTGTCTACTACACCATGAATTTTGGTTTCATCTGCAAACTTAATAATTATGTCTCCTAAATTCTCATCCAAATCATTTACATAATTGACACGCAACAGTAGACATGGATCCCTGTAGGGCACTGCTGGTCACAGGCCTCCAGTCCAAAAACCAACTCTCTGCCACCACCTTCTATCTCCTAATATCAAACCAATTTTGTATCCAATTGGCAAGCTGTCCCTGGATTCCTTGAGATCTAATTTTACTATTAAGTCTACCATGTGGTACCTTGTGAAAGGTTTGACTAACGTCCATGTAAACACTGTCTACTGCTCTGTCCTCATCAATCTTTGATTGCGTTTTCAAAAAATTCAGTCAAGTTTCTGAGATATCATTTACCTCGAACAAAACCATTCTGACAATCCCTAATCAGTCCTTGCCTCTCCAAATGCATGCAAGTCCTATTCAGAATCACCTCCAACAACTTATCCAGCACTGATGTCAAACTCATACGTCTATAGTTCCCAGGCTTCTCCTTACAATCTTTTTTAAATAAAGGAACAACATTAGCCGCCATCCAGTCCTCTGGCACTTCATTTGTGGTTATAGACAATGCAAATATCTCTGCTAGGGGTCTCAATTTCTCTTCTAGCTTCCCGCAATGTTCTGGGATGCATTTGATCAGGTCTCAGAGATTTATCCACCTTAACATCTTTTAAGACCTCCAGGCACTTCTTCTGTAATGTGAACTGTTTCCAAATCATCAATATACATTTCCCTGAGTTCTCTAGTCTCCATGTCTTTCTCCACAGTAAGAACTGACACACAATATTCATTCAGTATTTCTCCCATCTCCAGAGGTTCAACACATAGACAACCTCATTGATTGTTAAGGGGTCCTCTTCTCCCCCTAGATGCTCTTCTGCTCTTCATATACTTGTAGAATCTCTTTGTGTTATCCTCAACTTTATCTGCCAAGGCTATCTCATAACCCCTTTTTGCTCTCCTGATTTCCTTCTTAAGAATGGCCCTACACCCCTTCTACTCTTCAAGACATTCATTTGATCCTAGTTGTCTATATCTGATATATGACTCCTACCAGTTCTTGACCAGAACCTAATATCTTTATTCATCCATTGTTTCCTACCCTTACCAGCCTTACCCTTCACTCTAACATGACCGTGATGCCTCTAAATGCTCATTATTTCCCTTTGAAAACCTCCCACTTGTCAGTTGTCCCTTTACCTACAAACAGTCTACTCTAATCAACATTTGAAAGTTCCTGTCTCCTCTCATTAATATGTTCCTTACTTCAATTAAGGACTTTAACTTTTACAGAAGGCCTGTCCTTTTCCATAGCTATTTTAAAACTAATAGAATTATGATCTCTGGTCCCAAAATGTAACCTTACTAACATTTCAGTCACTTTACCTACTTTATTTCCTTCTCTAGTAGGTATATTTACATACTAATAAAGAAAATGATCTTGAACACATTTAACAAATTTGTCACCATCCAAGTCCTTAACACTATGGCAGTCTCAGGCAATGTTCAGAAAATTAAAATCCCATCCTATTACAAACCTGTTATGTATATATATCTGAGATCTCTCTACATAGTTGTTCCTCAATTCCTCTCTGATTATTGGAGGGGCCTATGATATAATCCTATCAAGGTGATCATCCATTTCTTATTTCTACATTCTATCCATATAGCTTCACTGGACGATCCCTCAGAAATATCCTAAATACAATTGTAATTTTTCCTTAATCAAAAATGCCACTCCCCCTCCTCTCCTGCCTCCCTATTAATCCTCTCTATGGCATTTAAAAGCCGGAACATTGAGCTGCTATTCCTGTCCTTCCCTTAGCCAAGTGTCTTGTCATCAATACATGGAAAATGTCTTTGGAATGCATCACAATACTGAATTTTTGAAACATCACAACAGAATGACAAGGAAGGTTAACATTCTATAAACAAAAATAAACTCCGGATGTCAAATTGAAAGTACTATAAAGGAAAACACAAAAATTGCAAATTGCTTTGGAAATAATAGAAAGCAAAAAAGGTTGCTGAAGATGAGTATAATGACAACTTAACTGGAAAATGTATTAATGTGTTTGCAGTGACTGATTCAGTGATCTTTATGCTTGGTATGAGAACCTCAAGTTAATTAAATAACTTGATGTTTGATTTCTGCTTTAATCACCACTCTGACTCAGTTGTAACATAAAACCTTCTGGATCATTCACGATGAACTGAACACATTTCATAGTTATAGTAGTCTCGCTCTATTAAATTTTAAATCATTATTATATAACAAACAGTTAAAATTTAATGTTTTTATCTTGTATTGTGATTCAAAATACAGTTTTTATGAAGAACTGAGGTGTGGGGAAAGAGATAAAAGGTACTGCAGATGCTGGAGAATCCGAGATAACAAGCATGGGGCTGGATGAACACAGCAGGTCAAGCAGCATCATAGGAGCAGGAAAACTTGACGTTTCGGGCCTAAACCCTTCATCAGAAAATGGCTTTATACGCACTTTGTGCAGCAAATCATCATCATGATCCCATTTTAAAAGAATCAGTTCATGAGTTCATTATATTTAAGCAACAGTGGAAATCTTCACTCAGTTATGCTTCGTATATTTATTATTTAATGAAATATCTATTTTGTTTATCATATCATATATGCAAACATTTCTTGTCCACTTCCTATTGTCACCAGTTTAGGCAATGCTCATTAGGTTAACTAAAATAAAAGCAAAACTTTGTGGATGCTGGAATATAAGCGCAAAAATTGCTGGGGAAACACAGCAAGACTGGCAACATCTGTGGAAAAACAGAACTAATGCTTCCAGTCCAGAGTCATAACGGACTCAAAATGTTAACTCTGTTTCTCTCCCCAGACCTGTTGTTTTTCTCCAGCACTTTTTAATTTGTTTCCCATTAGGTAAATACTTGAAACTGAGAATGCCAATTTATCCAATTGTAAAGTGAGTTTCTTAAGTAAATAAGTTTCTATGATAACATAAGGTGCAAGCCCTCGACACTAAGTGATGTTACACATCACTTGATTCCCACATCACTGCATCCTCTGCTACAACATGAGCAATGCCGTCAGAGATTTCCTATTTTTTATAGTACTTGCTGATGACGCCAAGCTAAGTAAATGTGAACACCAAATGACACAAAGGCAAAGTTAAATTACTGTCCATCCTTTAGTTGTGTAAAGGAAAAACAATATCCCTTCACTGAAAATATCTGTTAAATTAATTATGAGAAAAGCTCATTTATGTGAGGGCTACATGACAGGGAAGTTTATTTTATTATTAATCACGCATAAATTATTTTTGTTAATTTTATGTGTAGTGTATATCTAACATTTAAGAGGTTACTGATACACATTGGGGCGTGGAGGGAAATTGTATAGAAAAGCTGCATGGATCTCAAAGGCCATTGTGTTTTAAATATCAAAAATTGCTTGAGGAATTTAATGTGATTTTGTTAGAGAGCAAACAATTAAGAGAAGGCCCAATTTAATTTTCTATGTGACAGAATGCAAATAGGTTATTGAGTAAAGACTGTGAAGGCACTGCAAGAGGGCATGTATACAAAATCACCAACTCTCAGGCGAGGCTAGAAAATCGGGAACAAACAGTTTCCTCATAGAATAGTCAATACAAGAATAGATTACCAGCAAAATAATTCATGCGATGTTGATTAACTTCCTTTAAAACAATGAACATGCCACTGTTTAGGAAGTGAATTTAAGTTAAGAAAGATGGGAATGAATGGACCTTATTAAACGATTGCCCTTCAGAACGATAGCTTATTTCTTACTGGGTCAAATCTGAATTAGAGCAAAAAGAGTCTTGGCAATCAAAGAGAAATTTCAAAGACCTTTATTTCAATATCCTCCCATGGATAGTTGTCTGATCAAGAAATTGATCAAGTTTTTCTGTCTAATCAATTTAACATATACATGCATTTGTGTCCAGTAAGGAGTGGTTTATAGAGCCAGTGGAGAAAAGCACTATGATAAATGATAGTTCTGAGTTGCATACTTACTCATGTTTCCTGGGATTATGGAAGACTGGTGCACATTAACATTCTTAAAGCGCACAGTTTACTTCGCATTGAAAAGGCTTGGAACAATTACACCTATAAAAACAAAGAACCAAACCAGCACATTTTTCTTTGCCAGGGGATGATCCAATTTGTTTTGAATGTCTCAGGTGCCCCTATCTCTACCATACCCCCAAGCAGTGATTCCGCAATCCTGACCACTTGCTAAATGCAAATATTTTCCACATGTTGTCATTGATTCTTTTGCCAATTACCTCATATCCGTGTTTTCTGGTTCTTGATCTTCCACTACCGTCTCCTATCCTAATCTGTTCAGATCCCTCATGATTTTAATTGAACTTTCAAGTCTCCTCTCAAACTTCCCTTTTACAAGACGAATACCAATGACCTATCTAATTTTTTTTACATCATGGAAGTTCCTCATTCCTGGGAGAACTGGAAACAATATTCCTATTCATGCTGAAACTGTGATTTATAAATTTTAACAGAACTTCCTTGCCTTTCTGGTCCATGCCCTCATTAAAATAATCCATATACTTTATTAACAGCTCTCTCAACCCTGTGTTGCCATGTTAGACAATCAATGCAACATGCATAACAATGCCCCTTTGTTTCATTTTGTTTTCCCAAGAACCAGCATAGCAGTGGGTAAAGAAACAATACACAAATTAATTCCATCTAGCAGCTGGGTGCTTTTGATGGACTTTATTTTCTTTTTGTCACTGGTTCCTCATGTATTAATACTCTCATATTAGAATTTGATAGAAGAGGAAGATTATTTTTCCTAGAGATCTATTAAAAGCCACAACGTCACATCTAAGCACAATATGCAGCTTGTCTTTAAATTATTCTAGCAATTTTGTCTCCTAACACTATAGAAAATGTCAATCTTTTTAATTCTTGCACATGGAGAAGTTTGTGATTTATATTTGTTATTCAGTATTTAAAAATGAAATGCACAAATAGGTTTGAAACAATGATAAGCAAATGGTAAAGTGATTTTTTTTTCTGCAGAGCAAGATGAGAGTGATTGCCCTTGACATCAAGGCAGCAGTTGACTGAGTTTGGCATTAAGAAAATCTGGCAGACAAAATTGAAGTCAGTGAGAATCAGGGGGAAATCTCTTTATTGGTTTCAGTCATGCTTAGCTCAAAGGAAAATGGTTATAAGTTGTTGGAAGTCAATCGTCACAGGCCCAGGATGCCCTGCAGGAACCTTAGCATATTTCTTTTTAATGAACCTATTCAGAGCTATTGTAACTACTAGGCCTCCTAGTTCAGAAGCAGTGCCACTACCACTGCACCATAATGGCCCTCAAGGTTTACAGCATAGTGTTCTAAGCTTAACAATCTTCAGGTGCCTCAATGACCTTCCTTCCTTCATAAGGTCAGTTGCGAGGATTTTCATTGTATGTTCCATAACATTCAGAACATTTCTTAACTCCTTAAATAGTCCTTATAGTCTGTGACCAATACTTAACAAGACCCATTCAGATTAGGCTCATTGATGCAAATATTTGCATCACTCAAGTGCCAGTCAATGACTATTTTCAACAACAACGAGAATCTAAAAATCTTCAGCTAATGTTCTTCGGTATTATCCTTTCTGAATCTCCCATCATTAAAAACCTGGAGTTAGAACTTTGACTAGAACTGAATTGGACCAACTGTATTCTTTGCATCTAAAGAGCAGATCATTGACCAACCAATCTCCTGAATCCACAGTGGTAGTATGCCATCAAAAAGGCTCAATTCAGCAGTCCACCTCTGTAAATGGCTGTGACTCCAACAGCACTCAAGAAGCTTGACAGTATCCAAATCAATTAAACCCCCCATCCACCAATTTAAACATTCTTGCCTTCCACCAGCCTTGCATTTTGGCATTAGTACTCATTGCATTTGCGATACATTGAGGCAAGTCACAAAAGCTTCTTGGAAAGCACTTTCCAAACACATGACCATAACTACTTAGAAGGATAAGAGGAAATGAAGCATTACACAGAAAGAGCAGCACTACCTGTAAGTTCTCCATCAAGCCACAATCCACCACGCCTGGAACTTCACCATTAATCCCTCACTGTCACCGGTACAAAATCCTGGAATGCCCATCCTAACAGCACTATTGATGTAGCTTGTAACAGATGGTCATCAACAGTTTGATCAGTGATGAACAATAATTGCAATGCCCACATCCCATGAAAATTTTTAAAGATCTTTAGGGGTCTTCTTTCCAGTACATATGTACCAAGCATTTGGATTTTATTTTAAAAGTGTCTATTAAGTTTCTGAAGCTATGAATTATTGATTTCACAGCAAGTTAAATTGGTAATCTTGGGACTGAATGACTAGAATTGTAATGGGAAAGAGTTCTGCAGCTTCTAGCTAAACAGACTGAATGAATGAGCTCTTAATTTTACAGAGACTGAGAATGGGATGTAAATTAGAGTTGATGGATCAAAAAGAGAAATAAGGATTAAGATGAAGGGACACAAAAAAAGCTTATTTAAATATTAATCTAAAATAAAACAAAGAACTGCAGATGCTGGAAATCTGAAACAAATTCAGAAATTACTGAAAGAATTTGCCCACTCCTTCTGCACCTGAAGCCAGGGTGTTCCTGGAAGAAGACCACCAACCCACCTTACCCTGTTTCCATTGCTGCTCTACAGTACTCCACATACAATTGCTGGCCCCTTCGCAAATGTCATCCCCTCTTCCCCTCAACCTGCAGCCTCCAATCCCAATGAATAAATTTGTGAGATTATTTCCTCTGACCAATGTGCTCCTAACCGTTCCCCCGCTTAATTGTTTTGGTAAGATGAGGTGGGTTGCAGTCGAAATAAATCATTTAACAAGATTGAAACCTACTTAGCCGACAACTCACTGCTGCCTGATGAGAACTCCTTACTTCTTGGCCAAAGCTCAAAGGATGCAGAAAGTGGTAGCATGGCCAAACAGCTCCAGTCTTTATTGAGCCATGCATTGAAATCCCATTATTGACCTTTTTTTTAGGGTAGCACAGTGGATCAGTAGTTAGTACTGCTGCTCCACAGAGCCAGGGACCTGGATTTGATTCCAGCCTCAGGCGACTGTGTGAATTTTGCATGTTCTCCCCATGTCTGTGTGGGTTTCCTCCAGGTGCTCTGGTTTCCTCCCACAGTCCAAAGATGTGCACATTGGATGGATTGGTCATGTTAAATTGCCCATAGTGCCCAGGGATGTGCAGGCTAGGTGGATTAGCCATGGGAAATGGAAGGTTACAGGGATAGGGTAGGTGGGTGTGCCTGAGTGTTATCCTCTTTGGACAGTCACTGTGGACTCAAAGGGCTTAATGGCCTGTTTCCACACTGCAGGATTTCTATGGTTCTGGTTCTCTATCAGGCTCTTGTGGCATAATTGTGGTGCCTCTATCTCTAAACCAGGAGCTTTAGGTCCCACCTGGTCCAGAAGTATGTAATAGCAACTCTGAACAAGTTGATTAGGAAATATTCAAAAGCAGCAGCAGGTCACTCCCAACATAGAGGTAGACCTCAATGGACTTCTCATCATATTCTGTCAAAAATCTCACCCATGTCACTCAGGCCCCTATTAGATTCCACCCTTTATTGTATTTATTTCTCTCATGCAATAAACCGTTGTGTTGATTAAGTATAGTGTCTCTTCTCCAGATACTCAATAAAGGTGAGCCCTCTATCACTCATCACTAGATAGGTAAGACAAATGAAAGGCAAATGAAGATTAGCGGCAGGGAACTACCTCAAACAAGCCTTTCCTGCACTACATTTTGGTAGAGGTGAAGTGGTTCTTTGGGTAAATTCAACAGCCTGACAAAAAGAAAATTAACTCGGGGGAAATCGATAATGGATATTAAAAAAAATGATGTCCTAAATATATGTAAAGGGCTTAAAAACAAGGCCAAGAACAGATTAGAGGAGATTTATGAAAAACTGACAATCATTATGAAAGAGTCATAAGCCACTGGAGAGAAGCCAGTAGTTTGGAAACAAACAGATCTGATGACTAATCTGTTGGTCCAAACAGACAAACGTAACTAAAAACCCTTTAGTCCTACCTCAGCAACATTTAAAGTTATAGAACCCACTATCAACAGCAATATGTAACAAAGCATTTTAAAGTGTTTAATGTGTATGCTATTAGACAAAATGTAACACCAAGACACAAAGAAATATGAGGGAATATGACTAAAAGCTTTGCCAAAAGTTTTGTTTAAAAAAGAAAATGTGATGAGGATGATTATTAAGGAACTGGTTAAATTTAGGGAAGGAATTCCAGTGCTTCGAAGCACAAGCAGCTAAGGGCATTGATGACCAAATACACAGGAAAATAATTTAGGAACAGGTAAGGAACAGGTTCCCAGAATTGAGCAGTATAGGGATCCCGGGTGTAATAGGACTGAAGGTGATTATGGAGATAGACAATAGTCAGGTGATGGAGGAACTTGAACACATGGTGAGACTTTTACCATTAATGTGTTGCTGGTGCAGGAGGCAACATAGGTAGCCAAACAGTGGGTAAACCCAAAGATTATCTCTGCAATATTATCCTAATCAGCAGTTGTCTACATGGATTGAGAAGGACAAGATTCTAGGTGACCAACCTTCCTGAATTCTTTGAGGAAGTAATATTCTAGCTCAACTGTGATAAGTCGTACAGCTAGATATCAAGAAGGCATTTACAGAAGAGAAAACTATTAGTTAAGGCAATTAAATTCAAGGCAATATGAAGCAAACTATGGCTATGGATAATAAACTGGATAAGGAGTAGAAAACACTTTTTGAAGGAATTATATCAGTATCAGTGGAGGTACTGACTGTGATGTTCCGGGGACCAGTACTGGAACCATTGCTGTTGCTAATTTATATTTATGACTTTGGTTTGGGTGCATCCATCCAATGCAAACTGGTGAAATTTGCAAATGATGGTAGAAAATGAGAGGTGTGCCAGAATCAGAGGAAGGAGTTCAGATGTTACAGAATGAGTTGGACAAAGTATTTAAGTAGCTGGAACAATAAAGTTAAATGCATATAAATGGAAAACATTGCATGTAATAAACATGGCAAACACATCTTCCTCCATAAATGATGTTTCAGTTACTAAGGATAAAGCTGTGGTGAAAGCAGTAAAATAGGTTAGGGGAAGTAATGATCAAACAACACCCTAAGTTCTGGCATTTTCTTCTTAAACATCTCCATCTCTGTACTTTTTTTCCCTCTTCCTAATACCCACTTCTTTGACCAAGATTAACATTGTTTTATTACGATACTTCACTCCTGTGAAGAGCTTGCAACGTTTTATTATGCTAGAGGTGCCACATAAAAACAAATGGCTGTTTTGTTATTCTTGTTGCATAGTATTCTGGTCAGTTACCTTGTCTAAATCTATATAGTGAGACATAAAGAAAACATTGTACATTGAAAACAATGCAAAGTAGACCACTAATCTATGATTTTAGGGAGTTCAGTTATAAGCCAAAATGGGAGAAACATAAATTTTAAGACCTTGAGAGCATTGTCTGGGCTGTGACCTGCTCAAGGCGTAGAAGATTACAAATGAACAAATGAAAAAGCACGGCACAGGAATAGGCCCTTCGGGCCTCCAAGCCTATGTTGACCATCATGCCCTAATTAATCTAAAAACAAACCTACCATTATTCAATACATATCCCTCTATTCCCTCCTTATTCATGTACCCGTCTAGGTGCCTTTTAAATGTCTTCAATGTGCCTGCTTCTACCACCGCTTCTGGTAGTGCATTCCAGGCTACCAGCACTCTGTGTCAAAAACTTCCTTCGCACATCTCCCTTAAACTTATCCCCTCTGACCTTGAACCTGTGCCCCCTTGTAATTGAAACTTCAACCCTGGGAAAAAGCCTCTGACTATCCACTCGACCTACGCCTCTCATAATTTTGTAGACTTTGATCAGGTCTTCTCTCAGCTGCCTTCTTTCTAGTGAAAACAGTCCTAGTCTTTTTGACCTTTCCTCATAGTCAATGCCCTGGAGACCAGGCAACATCCTGGTGAACCTTTTCTGTACGGTCTCCAAAGCTTCGACATCCTCCTGGTAATCTGGTGACCAAAACTGCACACAATACTCCAAATGTAGCCTAACAAGGGTTTTATATAGCTGCAACCGTTTTCGCCAACTCTTGTACTCCACACTCTGGGCGATGAAGGCAAGCATGCCATATGCCTCCTTAATCACCTTGGCTACCTGTGTTGCCACTTTCAGGGAACTGTGGACCTGAACACCCAGATCCGTCTGAATTTCAGTGTTCCTAAGGGTTCTGCCATTTATAATATAATTCACACCTAAATTTGATCTGTGAGCGGTATTCGTTGATGTGTGGGTGGAGGGAGACAAATGTGAGCCCTTTATGAGGACTGATCGTTCATCCTCAGTAAGGGGGAGATCTGGGGGGGTGAACACCGCTCACACTTGGACGTTGAACAGTTTTTCCTCTGCCTCCGCGCTTCCTACTTCAACTGCAACCCTAACCCTCCATCTTCTGACCCCTTCTTCCACCTCCAAAACACCCCCTCCTCCTGGACACCACCCCAAGGCCTCCTACCCTCCCTCAACTTCTTCATCTCCAACGGCCATCGAGACATCAATGGCCTCAAACTCTGAACCCCTCTTACCCACTCCAACCTCTCCTCCGCAGAACATGCAGCCCTCCGCTCCCTCTGTTCCAATCCCAACCTCACCATAAAACCAGCAGACAAGGGAGGTGCAGTTGTAGTATGGCGCACTGACCTCTACATCGCCAAGGCCAGGCGCCAACTCTCCGACACCTCCTCCTACTGCCCCCTTGATCATGACCCCACCCCCGACCACCAAACCATCATCTCCCAAAGCATCCACAACTTCATCACCTCAGGTGACCTCCCACCCACAGCCTTCAACTTCATCGTTCCCCAACCCCACACCGCCTGCTTCTATCTCCTTCCCAAAATCCACAAACCTGACTGCCCTGGTCGACCCATTGTCTCCGCCTGCTCCTGCCCCACCGAACTTCTCTCCACATATCTCGACTCCATTTTCTCCCCCTTGGTCCGGGAACTCCCCACCTATATCTGTGATACCACCCACGCCCTCCACCTTCTCCAGAACTTCCAATTCCCCGGTCTCCAACACCTCGTCTTTCCCTTGGACGTCCAGTCCCTATACACCTGCATTCCCCATACGGATGGCCTAAAGGTCCTCCGCTTCTTCCTATCCCGCAGGCCTGACCAGTCTTCCTCCACTGACACCCTCATCCATTTAGCCGAACTCATCCTCACCCTCAACAACTTCTCTTTCAATTCCTCCCACTTCCTACAGACAAAGGGAGTCGCCATGGGTACCTGCATGGGCCCAAGCTATGCCTGCCTCTTTGTGGGTTACGTAGAACAATCCCTCTTCCGTACCTACACTGGCCCTAAACCCCACCTCTTCCTCCATTACATTGATGACTGTATTGTTGCCGCCTCATGCTCCCACGAGGAGATCGAACAGTTCATCCACTTCACCAACACCTTCCACCCCAACCTTAAGTTCACCTGGCCCATCTCTAATACCTGAATCTCCTTCCTGGGCCTCTCTGTTTCCACCTCTGGCAACCACCTAGAAACCAATATCCATTTTAAGACAACCAACTCCCACAGCTACCTAGAATACACCTCCTCCCACCCATCTTCCTGCAAAAATGCCATCCCCTATTCCCAATTCCTTCGCCTCCACTGCATCTGCTCCCAGGATGAAGGATTCCATTCCCGTACATCTCAGATGTCCTAGTTTTTCAAGGACGGCAACTTCTCCCCCTCAGTGGTTGAGAAGGCCCTCGACCGTGTCTCCTGCATTTCCCGCAACTCATCCCTCACACCCCCTCCCTGCGATAACAACCAAAACAGAATCCCCTCGTCCTCACGTACCACCCCACCAAACTTCGGATCCAACACGTCATCCTCTGAAACTTCCGCCATCTGCAATCCAACCCCATCACCAAAGACATTTTTCCCTCTCCACCCTTGTCTGCTTTCCGAAGGGAACACTCTCTCCATGACTCCCTTGTCTGCTCCACACTCCCGTCCAGCCCCAACACACCCGGCAGTTTTCCCTGCAACTGCAGGAAGTGCTACACCTGCCCCCACACCTCCTGCCTCACCCCAATCCCAGGCCCCAAGAAGACTTTCCACATCAAGCAGATGTTCACCTGTACATCTGCCAATGTGGTATACTGCATCCGCTGTACCCGTTGTGGCCTCCTCTACATCGGGGAAACCAAGCGGAGGTCTGGGGACCATTTTGCAGAACACCTGTGCTCAGTTCGCAACAAACAATTGTACCTCCCAGTCGCAAGCCATTTCAACTCCACCTCCCATTCCTCAGACGACATGTCCATCCTGGGCCTCCTGCAGTGCCACAATGATGCCACCCGAAGGTTGCAGGAACAGCACCTCATATTTCGCTTGGGAACCCTGCAGCCCAATGGTATCAATGTGGACTTCACAAGCTTCAAAACCTCCCCTCCCCCCACCGCATCCCTAAACCAGCCCAGCTCATCCCCGCCTCCCTAACTTGTCCTTCCTCCCACCTATCCCCATCTCCCACCTCAAGCCCCATCCCCATCTCCTACCTACTAACCTCATTCCACCCCCTTGACCTGTCCGTCCTCCCTGGACTGACATGTCTCCTCCCTAACTCCCCATCTACACTCACCTTTACTGGTTCCATACCCGCCTCCTTGACCTGTCTGTCTCTTCTCCACCTACCTTCTCCTCTATCCATCTTCTATCTACCTCCCCCTCTCTCCCTATTTATTTCAGAACCCCCTTCCCCTCCCCCATTTCTGAAGAAAGGTCCAGGCCCGAAACGTCGACCTTCCTGCTCCTCTGATGCTGCTTGGCCTGCTGTGTTCATCCAGCTCTACACCTTGTTATCTCAGATTCTCCAGCATCTGCAGTTCCTACTATCTCTGAAATTTCCTGATATATCTTTTTGTACCCTCTCCAAGGTATCCACATCCTTCTGGTAGTGTGGTCACTAAAACTGTGCACAATATTCCAAGTGTAGCCTAACTGAAATTCTACAGAGCTGCAGCATGACTTGTCTATCTTTATACTCAATGTCCCTTCCAAAGAAGGCAAGAATGCCATCAGCCTTTTTTATGACTTTATCTACCTGTGCTGCCACCTTCCGTGATCTGTGGACTTGCTGTATCGGATGGGCATAAGGACTAAAAGTTAATGATGATATTTGCCAACTGCACGAGAAGCAGGATTGTACAAGATGGGCTGAAGGGCTAAAATTGTTGGTGATGCTCGACAAGCTGTGTGACCTTGGTTGAGTCCTGTGAACATTCCTGTATGTGCTGCACACAGCACAATTAAAAACCTTGATAACATGCATTGGGCTGGATGAACACAGCAGGTCAAGCAGCATCATAGGAGCAGGAAAACTTGACGTTTCGGGCCTAAACCCTTCATCAGAAATGGACTT
>JAHRHZ010000009.1:30062910-30100123 GCA_024137785.1 Ginglymostoma cirratum | reverse complement strand
TATCTCGGATTCTCCAGCATCTGCAGTACCTTTTATCTCTGATACAATTAAAAACCTTGTTTTCTACACAAGCTGGCAGTTTTGTCTTTTGTATCTGTTGTTTTCTGTACTAGTTGCTTGTGATACTGTATGAGAGAGAAAGTTTCATCCCAAGACTGCTGGACTTCAACTCAGGCCGGGATCATGAACGGTGCCAGGAACAAACCTAAGCCTCCAGATCGGCCATCAATCGAGGGGTCCCCAAAGGGCAGAGGGACGTGAGACTTTTTGCTTTGTTTTCTTTTTCTCTTCCATTTGTTATTACAAGTATAATCGTTTATTATTACCATTATAATGATTTATTATTATTTAATAAAAATTCATATTTAAACAAATTGCTGTTGTTGACCTTTCTCTTCATTGTATTTAACTGAATCTGAAAAGAACTAGTTGGATACACGTTGCGATCCAAGATACCTGCACTCCCAGTTCCCTCTGCATCGCAATACTCCTAAGGGTTCTGCCATTCACTGTATAATTTCCACTGGTACTGGACCTTCCAATTGCATTACCTCACATTTGTCCAGATTAAACTCCATATGCCGTTTTTCTGCCCATGCCTCCAACTGATCTGTATCCTGCTATATCCTCTGACAATCCTCCTCACTATCCGTAAATCCACCAATTTTTGTATTGTTCGCAAATTTATGAATTAGACCAGCTACGTTTTCCTCCAAGTCATTTATGCAGATCACAAACAGCAGAGGTCCCAGGACTGATCCCTGTGGAACGCCACTAGTCACAGTCCTCCATTCCAAAAAGCATCCTTCGACCGCTACTCTCTGTCTCCTATGACTAAGCCAGTTCTGTGGCCACCTTGCCAGCCCATTCCAATACCATGTGACTGGAAAAATAGTTTAGAGAATTACAGTAAATTAAATTGTGAGAGTAGGACAAGGGGGCCTTTAGATTAAACTAGCAAATATTTTGTTCGAGATGAATCTCAGAGGATTATTTTCACACGGTTTTTCTTCACACTCCTGGATAACATACTGAATTCAATAACCTTTGAATCATTTAACAATCAATTAGGTGCTACAATGGAGACAATTGGAGGCAATTCTCAATGAATGAATAAGATTGACTGACTAGCAATTCTGATCTGTAAGCATATTCCCCCTTGTATTTTATTATTCATGTTGTAAAGAAGATATATTTGAGTTCATATACCAAAGCATTACTAACGAATATGTTACCATGGTTACAGCAGACATCTCTGTCAGTTATTCTACCATTTGAGGATAACCTTCATTTGAATGATAAATAGGGGAATATCATACAACCCACATACAAACATGTTTATTGAAATTATTTTGGCCTGTATCTTCGTATCCCATGACAGAGAGTTTTTTTTTCAAAATGCATTAGGAAGTTTTATCAAAAACACAATAAGGCCACTTGAAAGGAAACAGTCTTTTTGTAGGAAGTAAATGGAAGGGTGTCTTGCAAAAAATATCTTTCTCTTATGCTTGCCATAAAAAGAATACCTTTGCCCGGGCAAGGCAGAAAAAGAATGCATATTCTTTGGATCATGGTATGAGACCAAACACTTTGTGGTGTTAACAAGTTAACAAGTTCTTTTTCAGAAATGTCCTAGACCTTACATAATGTTTCTGTTCCAACTTCGATTGACATTTTGCCATTACAATTGTCACAATTGACAGAGAAAGCTAATGTACTTCATCCATATAGTTGATGCATCTATGTTATAAAAGTAAAAAGGCTCTATTTTTGTATAAAGCTCTCCATCAATTCTTTTCTTTGCAAGTGGAGAAAAGTGAAGAACTCTTAATCACATTACCACCAAAGACACAACAAAGCATTTTGTTCAGATCTGTATCATGTCAGTTTTTCTGCACATTAACAACATAAAGTGGAACTGGGATTCTGCAAAGTATTTGTTTTCATAAATTAAGGTTGTGTTAATAGTCCTGAGAAAAACAATATTATATAATTGTGAAAATGCTGAAATGAAATAGTTCTTCCAAATGACTCTATTATATGTCCTAATACATATTCCCATGCTTTACTATACCTGCTATTTAGAACTTTCTACAAACAAAACAGCCAGTGAAAAACACAGTGAAATTTCTGTAATTAAGACATTAATCAATTATATGCAACTACATTTTAGCCTTTGGGGAATTAACATGTCTAGTAAACAATGCAAAATCTCTATTAATATAATCAGAACTGAGAGAGCTGAGGTTTGTCAAAACCCCATCGATGAATCCAACATATTTTAACTGAGTCAAGTGCCAAAAATGACCAAACCCATGGAGTATTGTTACCTCTGACCTCTGAATAATGTTCTTTTAATCTCATGGAATTCCCTACTGCCATATTTCATGCACTAGTGAACCAGTTCTAATTATTTTTTAAACACAGCTCATAGCTGCCTTGTCAGCGTATTTCATTCCGGGAAGTAACCATATTGAAATTCAGATATTTTGACTGCGATGATTTGAATTAACATTTGACTAAGATCTCCAAATATAATGTTCCGTTTGCTCACCTGTTCCTGGCTGCCCATCTTCACTGCTTTCAAAATTTTGCAGTTGAAATGCATTGACAATCATTCTGTCATTATAATCATATCTTCCACCTATTATAGAAACAACATCACTCTCATAAGTACATTCTATGATCTGTTTTCCTGTTTTTTTGTTGAAGTGCTGAGCACATAGTCTGTGCATCCGTTTGGTGGTATGACAGATTTCAAGAATCATTCTGGGGCAAGCTTTCTGCACAACGTGTAATGAGATTGTAACACCATTTATTCAGAACACAAAAAAAAGGCATTGTATTACATTTAGCAAAGTGTGGAAATAGACCTGACATGGTGCTTTATGGGTTTTAAGCTATATGTTAATATTTTGTTGATCATGAACCAAAAATTTGTTCTTCGAATGTCTTGACTCATGAAACATATCCCATATTTACAGACAGGTATGGAACTCATTTGAAGTCAAGTTTATGATAATGTTGTTTGAATATGCCGATTGGAATATTGTATTTTCACAGGGAATGCATTCTCTCAGGAACTGAAAAAAAGCCATTAAAATGTGCAAATGAGTCTTCAGTGTAATAATACATGTTGTACCACTATCTTCTTCGTTGCAAAGTGAAAGATGACAAGAGAAACATTGGAAAGCAATTATGACTCTGTCACACTTTAAAGGATTATTTAAAAAATACTTTTAATAACAATTATTTTCAAAATATTAACTGAATCATGTTCAGAACTTCTGTTGCATCAATAGTTATCGTGGTGCTGAACTTTAACAGGTTTCTTCAATAAAACACCATTATTAAAACTGGATTAATGAAGAATGCTTATATCAAAGGGTCTCATCAGGGTGCTGTTCTAGATGTATTCAGGTTCCTGAGGAAAATGAATAATGACAAGTGATGGGAGAAATCTGAAATTGTTTCCTAACCTGGAAACCAAAATATCAGAAATTCAAATGCCTTCTGTTTGATTCAGAAGGTTATGCATTCAAATCCTATCCAAAGGGTTTGATCACGTAATCTATGGTGACACTCGAATGCAGTACTAAGTACAGTGCTATTAAAGTTGCTGTCTTTCAGATTAGACATTAAACTGAGACATAGTACAAGTATGGGGAACTCTTCACCAGTGAAGGTAGCAACTAACTTATCATCTCCATCAATAAGAACTTGTTGGATTACCTGTCAATTAGCCCATTAAGAGCTTATAAAGTGAGACAGGGTGAGTGTCTCACCTGATCAGAGGCTTTAATAAAGGTAACAGATTCCTACGGCCTGCTTTTCAAGGCAAACTCTGGAAGAAATCCAGTGGTGAGGACAAAAGTTACTTTTCTTCTTGTGAGGAGAGGAGTGTTGAGGGCAGGGAACAGGCAAGGCAAGTCTTGAATGGGCCTTTGCGCCCAACACATAATTGCAGAGGTAGCAAGAAGAGACAGAATTTATCTCCAGAACAAACTGCCCAATTGTTTCACCTTCCTATCACCTCTAGGGAAGAAAAAAATTACACCCATAACCTATCTGCAAGAGGTGGGTGCAAATGGTCTCAAATCACAATTTTAAAAAAAGGAGATCTCCTGACATCTTGGCCAACAAATAGGCCTCAAACATCAAGACTACACAGATTAACTGTTTAGTCAGTTTGTTATTGAACCTAGTGGTGTGAAAAATTGGGTACTGCATTCCCTTTCATACCTCTGTCATAAAGTAGTTAATTTTTAGGTGATACGAGTGTGAGACAGCTGTTATATATAAAGTGTTCTTTCTTTCTCCCTACAGGACCAGAGTGACATTTTCACAACAGCATGCAGATGGTGTTAAGTGAGCAAGCGAGTGGTCCTGAGATGCAGCCTGACCCAATCCATGTGCTGGGTGCCTGTGCCTCCAAGAAAGATTTCCTTGTATTACAGGACACAACAGCAATGAGCATGGGAATGCTGCTGCATGTAGGATGCTTAGGAAGTACAGACAGGTGAACTAGAGAGGTGCCATGAGGATGGTGCTCTGAAATGCTGCTTTATCCTGGGAAACATAAAGGCTCTTCATAGCCAGTGGAAAGCTGAAGTCACCAGGTCCCTACTCTGACATCCATGTCAAGAAGTCTTGACTTTCATCTTGCTCAGCACATTAAGATAGGATGTTGAATATTAATAAGGCAAGACATGCCATTAATAAGGTGTTTAACATGTTATAATTCCCTTTAACTGGCATCCCAATACTGCTTAGTGAAAAACTCACCTTGCAGCTTGGCAAATGCATATGAGATGCAACAAGTTGCTCCCAACATTGAAGTAAGCCTCACCAGACTTGTCCAATTCTGCCACAAATCACCAAAGCCTAAGATGTTCAGATCCCTGTAAGATTTTGTCCTTAGTGTCAAATGATTAAATAATGATATTGAATGGTGGAACAGGTTCGAAGGGACAGATGGTCTACTCTGGCCCCTATCTCTTATATTCTCTTATCAAGACAATATACTGTGAGAGATGTCATGTCAAAATTATAAACACCAAGCAAAAACACACCCATGAAGAATAAAACAGCTTATATGAAGATAAAGCCAGGAAATAAAGTGAGACACAGAAACTGAGGAAGAAGGTAATTGAACTGAAGGTCCTGGCTGAAGATTGAGATCCAGGAGCGTTGTGTTTGTTGTATATTTTAGGTATGTTTTATCTCAGAGCAAAGCGGAGATAGCACTAAGACAATTGAAATTGCTTTAAATATCTCAGCCATTGCAAGATTTTCATGCATGCTCATGGCTCAGGCCTTTCCGGAAGCTTTGGATTAACTTTAGCTCCAAGCCTTTTACTCCCAGGTTAATTAATCAAGCACAATGAACATTAATGAGTAAACAGACTAATATAATTAAACAGATCAATTAACTATTGAATACTGGTGTTTCATAGCCAGAGGAACTTAAGGTCTATAGAAATGGAAATGAAACCTTTCCATGACTCAGTACATTCCAGGAAGGTGTATGCCAAGGTCCTGTGTACATAGCAGATTGACCTCCTGAGCATTGTTTTCTTTATTCATAGGATGTGGGTGTCATGAACAAGGCTAACATTTATTGCCCCAGCTGAATTATTCTTAACTAAACAGCTTGCTAGAATATCTCAGGTATTTATATTCAATCACAGTGTTGTGAATTTGGGAGTCAGATATGCCAAAACTATAAGCACAAAGAGAAGGTTTTCTGACTCGGTGAAAACAGAAGATTTCCTTCCCTGATGATCATTAGTAAATCGACATTTTAACCACTATTCAGGCATTTCATGGTTTTGTTACTGATACTGGCGTTCTATTTCTGACTGTTACGTTACATGAGTTTCAGTCCCCAAATTGCCACGGTGGAGTTTAAACATTTGTCTCTGCAATCATAAATGTAGGTCTCTGGGTTACTGATTCAGTAACATAGCCAGTAAGGTCCCAGCACTGGAAATGTTAGTTGTGGGGCAATTGGAAATACAAGTCCCCAGTGAGTAGGGTGGAAGCACCTTTCCAGGAATAGCAGATAATTAACACACAGGAAGGTGGGAGGTCAACATCACAGAGAAAACCAGTCCTCAAAGATCCTCAGGGAAAGGAGAGGCTGACCTTCTCATGAATGCAGAATGTACAGCAGCGAACCCAGAAGGAAAGATTAATAAAACTTGTGAGCAACACATACTGGTATGACTTGTCTTGTATACCTCAAAACCGTACTTCACTATGACTAACACATTCATTTCTACATACGACTGTTTTTGTTTCAAACTATGTTTTCACCTCTGGGAAGGCAAGTTTTCTCTAAGGGCTGAATCATAAGGACATGTCCTCAAGCTTGTGACTGCATACTTGTACAGTATGATCTAACATATGGTCATCAATAGCTTTGTTACACAAAAATTAAATGATCAAATCTAATTTATAACAGGGGCACAGTACCATAAATAGTGACAGATAAATTATTCGATTTTAAATGATGAAAGTTTTGGCTCTAAACACAAACTCTTTCTTGCAATCAGTTCTATCTAGCCAGCTATAATTATTTGAGAAAGTGCTGATATTTATGACAGTCTTAAATAAATCCAGTCATGTTGGTGTTCTGTCTTTCTGAATTCTGCTAGGTCGTTCATCTTTTCTTAGCATTTCACCAAAACCTGTTAAGGCAGCTGCTATCTGATGGCCTACTTTATTATGATGTTCTGAATCAATCACACCAACTGTGCTCATTCACTTTAAAACAAAATCTGTGATGTAAATCCTGAATGATTTCTCTCTCAATAACTGGCTCGCATCACTTAATCCCACTGTTCCTTCTTCCCTCAGCCTCAATGGTATCTTTCATCAATCTTCCTCCTGTTTATTTTGTTTTAACTTCCGACTGATAATAGTTCGGTTTCTTTCTCATCAACACTTTGTCCCGTCAAAGGCTCAAAACCATTAACAGCGGATCCTTGGAACTGACTGTTCTTCAAGTCGGTTTATAAAAATATGTTTTTACTTCAGAATGTTGAATGGGGTTTGAACTTTCTAATTAATCGTAATTGAAAATGTTACTAACATTAGATCAGCAGTAGTAGGAGTCATTGAATTGTGCCATTGCTGAGCATTTCTAAAAGGACTTGAAGTTTATGCCCACTTGATTGGCACTACTTCCACAAGCATCCATTCCCTCCATCACCGACACTCAGTAGCAGCAGTGTGTACTATCTACAAGATGCACTGCAGAAATTCACCTAAGATCCTCAGACAGCACCTTCCAAACCCATGAACACTTCCATCTAGAAAGACAAGGGCAGCAGACATATGGGAATATCACCAAAACCAAGTTCCCCTCCAAGCCACTCACCATCCTGACATGGAAATATATCGCCGTTTCTTCACTGTAACTGGGTCAAAATCCTGGAATTCCCGCCCTAATGGCATTGTGGGTCGACCCACAGTTGGTGGACTGCAGCGGTTCAAAAAGGCAGCTCACCACCACCTTCTGAAGGGCAACTAGGGATGGGCAAGAAATGTTGGCCAGCCAGGGACGCCCACATCCCACAAAATGAATTAAAAAAAAGAAATTTTGAATAAAGTTAAATTCTTGGGATTATTTGATGCCTTAGACTTTTTGATAGGGAGATAGGAAAGGTTTTGATTAAAAAAGTTGTCCAAAACATTGACAATTTATATTATTTCTAATTTTTGAGAGAGTTTTACAGCTGTCACAATAATTATCATTACAGTTGTCAAGACTCTTGCCTTCGAGTTAAAAATTGTGTATTTGAGTTCCATTCCTGAAACGGGAACTTGGCACTTCAATGCACGTTCGAGGGATTGCCACACTGGTCATTTTTCTGCTTTGATATTGACTGAAATCTGAGATGTGTGATCAATGGAATGGTCTTCTTCAAGGTCTTGGACAAGAATTCAGTTCTCAGTAGTTAGAAACATATTATCTGGTTATCATCTCATTGCTGTGGGAAAATTAAATTCCATTTTTCTACATTAAAATGTTGCCAAAATATTCAATTGATTAACTACTGTAAGACACCATGTGTTTATGAAAGGTGTTATATAAATGTAATTCTTACTTTCTTTCCAATTAATTTCAAACAGTCGTGAACACTAAAGGCCCCTTGGCAGGAGATTTCTTTGTACATTTTGTGACTTATTTGCATTCTTGGCTTAAACTTGGTTGAATGAAGGACTGCGGAGAACTTACTACAGTTCTTCCATGCATCTGCAGCTTTCTGAATTCCTAGACCCAATTTCAATGGAGTGACATTCCACTGCTAAAGAGGGTCAAAAAAGATAAGGACATGGCTGTAATTGCACCGATCTTCAGTTAAGTAAATTCTTCAAAAGGAAAGCAGACAGTTGGTTCGAAGGAACATCAGCAAATAGCTGTAATGTTCTTGAGAACTAGGATTCAGCTTTAGTTATGCACATTCTGAAAAGGCTACCTTGTTGGCAGCAGGATGTCCCTCAGTTTGGTTTTAATAAGTGTGGTCAGCAGTGCTGCAAACCAATCTTGAGTAAATACTAAACTCAGCTTCAATCCCTTCAGTTGCATCTGAAAATATCTCAGTGCTCTTTTTAGTCATATTGTTTACCCTTTCCTAAATCTGGCAGCTGACCCATTTCAACCAGGGAATGTATGTGTACTTATTTTAGACACTTAATAACCTAAAGGAAATGTACCTTTGCTAAGGATCTGCAGATTTTGTTTTCTACAATTTATCAATTTCCTCCTGTTGCCCAGCTGCAGCTCAGATAGCAAGTCTGATTCTCATACTGCCATTTTTGAAAAGATGGTAGAGATTATTACTGACTCTAATGCTTCAGACAAAATCTGAAAAGGAAGATAGTGATTCTAATGACACCATTATATCTGATAGAACATTGTAGTTGACAATCTGCCTGTTAATATGCGCCTTCTAACTTATGCTGCAGTGCTGAAATATGGAGAAAACAGCAAACTTTAGCACATTTTCGATCTCAATCTGCAGTAAAATTTTACCATGCAATGAGAAAATATAAAACATTTCCACTATTTTGGTTTAGTTATTATTCCAAGCATTTCTTCCATGCAATCACAGGCCATTTCACAACTTAGAGCATTCATTGTGCTCTAGCTTACAGCAGGCTTTTTTTAAATTCAAAACATCAATCAAGACATCTCTTTAAAGATTAAACAGTAAAGGCATTCGGTTTAAATGAGTTAAAGCCTATACCCCAAAAGCGCAATGTTTAGGTATCTATGTAATTTGTAAGCCTTTAAATAAACACAGCTTTCATAAAATTGCAATTAAATCAAGATGATGCAAGTGTTTCCTAATAAAGATTAAGATGCAATAACTGGTGATGTCACTGATACAGCAAGGAAAACAAATAAGACATTTATAGTCCATTGTGCACTTTGATGTTACTTACGTAAACATTAATATTAATTTGCATTCATACAAAAGATTCTTAAATATATCTCTGTCAGAATTTGCAGCTTTTAGTCACCAGAGATTGTACATTAACCCAATATCATCAGCTGTAATGTTCAAAGGATTTAAGGACCAAACCACTGGAAACTTGCACTTGATTACCACAAGATAATAAGAATGACAACAGTCCCACTTTTTATTATATTGCTGAGGCCAGCATAATTAGAAAGAAAGCAGCAGCAGATAATGGTTTCGAATGATATATTTGAATTGATGAATAATATCATTACTGCTAGGTTGATGCTTTAAAATTCAGTTCTCAATAAATATAATGTTGTTTAAAAATCATTGAATGACAAGCTTTAGAATTAATAAATAATCATCAGTTTTCCTCTCCAAATGTGATGTGATTGAGATGGATTATAAAAGCAGACTTGTCAAATAAAAGCCCTTTGAAAAATGTTCCCTTTCCTTAATCATTTAAAGCATTTCAGACTGCAATGCTGAAAGGGCAGCATTCATCCCACACAGCAGAGTTAGTTTGATAGAGTCGAATGGTTTCAAATAAGGTGTGCTTAATGACTCCCACGGAACTATGGGTCCAGGAAAGGCAGTTACAACGGTGATAGAGGTAACATGACCTCAGCAAGCTGGGCAGCACACTGAGTACAACTGAATTTCTGCAAATATTTTTTTCCATGTGAAAAAAGATTGCATGCACTGTAATTTATAATTACAAGAATGGTTACAGGGTTATCATTATGTTTTGTTAACGAAAAATAGGCCCAGGTGTTTTGATGGCCAATCATGTATAGTTGCATATTGTGACCATGCAGATTCTTGGAAGAAAGTTTAATTTTGCGATGAGCGAGTCCCCTCCATTTAGATTCCTTCAAAAAGGGTTCATTAAAAGCTCAGTGAATTCTGACAAATATAAGTCCAAAGTTAGAATAGTTAGAGAATTTTAATAAAACAACTTACTCTTACTCCTGCTTAACTATTAAACTGAACCCCTGACTCACCACCAATATGCCCAATCAGACCCTATCAAGCAGACATGACTAGATCTCTGACAATCATCCCCTGGCTAGATGTCTACACTCACCTGACCCCATCACTACCTCCCACACCCACCCCATCCTAAAGCACACCCCAGGATTGAAACACCATCATCCTTTTCTCTTTATCCAATCTCTCAGATTGGACACAGCAAACCCCATCCATCAGTATGACAGACCCTGGACCTGACAACCCTTCCCACCTGTCAGACTCAATGGCCACCAACATAAACCTGCAAAAATTGATCATTACAAATGCACTTCCAAGTGTTCTATGATTTCATTAGTAGTCATTGACTTCAGCAAGTCTGACTCCCAGTAGTTGGGAAAGTAGTCAATTGTAACAAGAGATACTCAGTTACTGTAAAAGTGTGTGCTCCATCCAGAGTCTGTCTATAAATATCCAAATGAGATGCAAAAGTAGGCCACTTTACCCCAGAAGTCTTTTCCACATTTTAATAAGATTATGGCTCATCCAATTACTTATTTCCCCCTTCCCTGGAATTGTTTAGAACAAACAACACTTAAGTTTGCTTAGCTCTGTATTCATTCTATGCACTGTACATGTCTTGTGGCTCTTGCTCTTATTACTCTGGTGAATTTTGAACCACCATGGTATCATCTTGAGCTATTGTTCAATTTTTGTATGTCTATTACTTTAATAGCCCCTTGATGCTTTCAGGCCATTTTTTCACCATTAAACCCTTCAACACTTTCAGAGTTACATAATTTTTCTTTTCTTGATTTGAACAAGAACAAGAGTCTTTCAGACTCAATATATCTGCTGGATGGATGACTTCTAGAACAGGTTGAGCATTTCTTTCTTGTTGAATCTGAACGTTTCACAGTTTTAGCATCCTCAGCCTCCTTCATTGGGAAAGTCAGAAGTCACACAACACCAAGTTATAAAAACCAAAAGAAATGCGGATGCTGTAAATCAGGAACAAAAACAGAAGTTGCTGGAAAAGCTCATCAGGTCTGGCAGCACCTGTGAAGAAAAAGTCAGAGTTAACATTTCAGGTCTGGTGACACTTCTTCAGAATGAAATCACAAGCTTTTGGAGCGCTGCTCCTATGTCAGGTGAGAGCTTGTGATTTCAAACAAACCCGTTGGACTTCAAAAACCGAAAGAACTGCGGGTGTTGTAAATCAGGAACAAAAACAAAGTTGCTGGAAAAGGTCAGCAGATCTGGCAGCATCTGTGAAGTGAAAAACAGGGTTAATGTTTCGGGTCCAGTGACCCTTCCTCAGAACTGATGTTGGCTGGGAAAACATCAGTCTATATGTAGAAAATAGGGACGTGGGTGGGGTAGGGAGTAAACGATAGGATAAAGCCCAAAGAGAGAGAAAGACAGTTGGACAGACAATGGAGTTGCTAATGCTCAGGCTGGGAGGGTGAATAGTTGTTAATGGGGACTGTCAGTGACTAACAACAGGGGGTGTGTAATGGCAGGCTATGTGGTAACAAGACCTGATGTATGGGGTAGGGGGCTGGGACATGGGAGAGTTTAGGCCCTAAAATTATTGAACTCATTATTGAGTCCGGAGGGCTGTAGGGTCCCCGAGCGGAAAATGAGGTGATGTTCCTCCAGCTTCATTGGGCTTCGCTGGAAGACTACAGCAAGCCAGAGACAGACATTGTTGGCCAGGGAGCAAGGTCATGCGCTAAAGTGGCAGGCAACAGGTAATTCAGGGGTTATTTTGCGAGCAGAACATAGATGTTCTGTGAAGCGGTCGCCAAGTCTACGCTTCGTTTCCCCAATGTAGAGGAGTCCACACGGTGAGCAGCGAATGCAGTAGACTAGATTCTGGAAAGTGCAGGTGAAGTGTTGCTTCACCTGGAAGGTATATTTGTGCCCTTGGATACTGGGGAGGGAGGAGGTAAATGGGCAGGTGTTGCACCTTCGTCGGTTATAGGGAAAGGTGCCATAGGGCTGTGGGGAGGTGTTGGGGGTGAAGGAAGCGTGGTTCAGGGTGTCCCGGAGGGAATGGCCCCTGCGGAAGGTGGACAAGTGGGGGGAAGGGGAATATGTGTCTGGTGGTGGCATCTTGCTGAAGGCGGCAGAAATGGCGTCTGATGATCTTCTGGATGTGGGTGCTGGTAGGATGATAGGTGAGGATAAGGGGAACCCTATCGCTGTTGTGGGAGGGAAAGAAGGGGTGAGGGCGGACGTGCGGGAGATGGGTCGGCCCTGTCAACAATGGAGCCAGGGAATCCTCGGTTGAGGAAAAAGGTGGACATTTCAGATGCTCCCTTGTAGAAGTTGGCCTCATTTGAACATATGTGACAGAGATGGAGGAACTGAGAGAATGGGATGGAGCCTCTACCGGAAGTGAAGTGTAAGAATGTATAGTCCAGGTAGCTGTGGGAGTCAGTGGGTTTGTAGTGGATATTGGTGGCCTGCCTATCCCCAGAAATGGAAACAGAAATGTCGAGGAAGGGAAGGAACTATAACCTGGTGTTGTGTGACTTCTGACTTTGTCTGCTCCAGTCCAACACATCATGGGAGTCCTTCATGGGGAGTACTGTTCTTCACAACATGAACATCTATTTCCTTTGCTTGCACATCATGCTCAGATGATCTCTGCAAATAAAGTAATATTTATTGCAGATACTCAGAAGCAGATAAAAACAGTTTGAGGAAAATGCCTTCAAATAGCTTGTGGTCAGATTAAATTGTCACTGTTGCTCCCTCCCTGGTTAAAATGCTCACAAGCAAAGACAATAGCCAGACATGCCCTTTCTGAGCAATGTCAGTTTGTGTTAATACACTGAATACAAATTCAACTACATGTCCTTGCTGGCAAGCTGTAAGGGGATTTCATCATCATTGCAGCACTTTTTTTTTCTATTCATTTGTGGGATGTGGGCGTCGCTGGCTGGCCAGCATTTCTTGCCTACCCCTAGTTGCCCTTGAGAAGGTGGTGGTGAGCTGCCTTCTTGAACCGCTTCAGTCCTCATTGTTGACCCACAATGCTATTAGGGCATGAATTCCAGGATTTTGACCCAGCTACAGTGAAGGAACGGCAATATATTTCCAAGTCAGGACAGTGAGTGACTTGGAGGTGGTGGCATTCCCATATGTCTGATGCCCTTGACCTTACAGATGGAAGTGGTTGTGGGTTTGGAAGGCGCTGTCTGAGGATCTTTGAAGAATTTCTGCAGTGTACCTTGTAGATAGTCCACTCTGCTGGCCACTGTCGGTGGTGGAGGGAGTGAATGCTTGTGGATATAGTGCCAATCAAGCACGATGCTTTTTCCTGGATGGTTGTCAAGCTTCTTGAGTGTTGTTGGGGCTGCAGTCATCCAGGCAAGTGGGGAGTATTCCATCACACTCCTGACTTGTGCCTTGTAGATGGCGGACAGGCTTTGAGGAGTCAGGAGATGAGTTACTTGCTGCAGTATTCCCAGCTTCTGGCCTGGTCTTGTACCCACTCTATTGAAGTGGTGAGTCCAGTTGAGTTTCTGGTCGTAGGTAGTACTAATGGTATCAATGAAAGCTGTTCTTTTTCAGTTCCCCAGAATCATTATAGTGGACTTGCGTAAAAAATTAATACAATGAAAATTCAGAAATGAACATTGTTAAATATTTCAAATTGAACAAATCATTACACTGCTTTCCAATCAGTTGGTTGCTACAGCTGCACGACAGCTTGTCAGGATCTGGGCAGAAGCCTTTTAGTGACTGAGCACTAATTGCTTTTTTGGCCCAGCCTCAGGTTCCTGAGCTCTCTAACAGTCACACTGAGAGATTGTGATCATGGTCTGTGATGGCTCCTTCCATAGTTTCTCTGTATCCACAGAGCAGCAAATCAACCATTACAGCTTCACATTCTGGGAAGACCACTATCTTGCACTGTCTGCATCAATACTCTTCTAGAGTGGTGCAAATACCAAATAGCATGTAAAACTATTTGCATCTCTCAAACGGCATTCAAAACCCATTAGAAAACTATTGCTTTCATCAAGCACACTTGGCAGTAGCTACTGTTCAGAGGGTACTAAAGATTCGCTTTGGCAAGTTGTGGCAAAAGATGTTTTCAGTGATTGGCATGAGATAATGAAATCTTTTCAAAGCTTTGAATCTATGCATTCAGTTTTCCAGGATTTTCACTGCTACCATGTTACTATTCCAGTATTTAGGACTTGTCACTTTCTTCTTACTCCATTTCCAGCTCTTTCATGTTTAAGGACAGCTGGAACTCTCCTACCTATGTTGGTCTCACACTCACCTACTTTGAGATAATATTCATCAGCAAAACATCCAAGGCTTGTAAAGTCAACTTTGCAATCCCTTCAGATCTGTTGAGCAGTCGGTGACTTCATGCCATGGAAAACACAGCACATCTCTTCCAGTACCCACATGGGTTTATTTAATCCAGGTTTCTGTTTTGCTTCAGTTATAATGACAGCATTTTGTTTAATGTCTACTATCTGAAAGTGCAGATATTCTTCCAATTGTGTTGTGCTTTCAGCTTCTTTTGTTTACATGAGATAAGTATCACTATATTTATAGCCTCAAATTGAGGCTTAACTTATGGGAAAGCATCCTGAGCACAGCTGAGAGAAACTCATGCTGTTGCATAAAGCAAATGCCTATCAAACACTTCATGTTCATTTGATGCACTCCTGTAATCATTCCAACCATCAAAGCTTTCATGACCTTCAGAGCAGACAATGACAAACTGTTGTAGTGCATAGTGATTCATTGGCCTCTTCAGCTGATATCTTCCTAAGAGCCATTCTTATAGTCTTGTTTTATATCTTTCTGGTTAAACACTTATATGTAGTGTAATCGAATATCTTGCAGTTACACATTGCATCACCCAGATTGAGCATACTTCTCCACAACATTTATATCATGTCCTCTGGCCTTGATATTTCTGAAAATTTCTTTTGTGCTTAATCTGGTTTCATTCAGCTTGGAACGATTGCAATGCAATGCCTTAGTCTCAGCTCCCATTAATATGTTCAAATTAATGATTTACAATCTCAACTTCTGCACGTCAATAATTTGCTTGAGAAATTTCTCCTCTCAGATGTGCTGTCATGGCAGTAAACCTTATCCCAGTGAATCCTATCTCAGATCGTCTTTCAGTTGTTCAAACTCAGGATTCAGCGAGATATACAAATGAAGCCACACTGATCAATAGTCTACATTTCTCCTTGAGCTTCAAATATTGAACAAGTACCATGCATAAGTAACATTAACATGTGGTCAAAATGTGCTTTCAGGACTTCCCCACCTGGCTTTTCTACTCCACAGTGACATCTAGGCTGTAATACAGCTTGTAACAGTCTTTACTCAGCACTGTTAATGGAATTGCATCCCTTGTGCAGAGGGTTTCAGTTAAATTAAATCTGTTGTTATTTCATAGATTTCTCTTAAGGTGGAAAAATTCCAGTTCTGTCCCATATCTCCTTTCATTGCCATAGCTACAGGGAATAGAAAACACACAACTTCTGTTCATCCAGCAATTTAAAGTTGAAGGCTTTAATCCCTTACTGCTTTTTTTCAGTAGGTGGCCGTCTTAAAACCCACGCACTTTCAGGTCTGTACCACGAGTCGAATCTTATATGGGTCTGAATGATGAGAGCTATGGTGAGATTTGTGGCAGACTGGCATGAGAAGCGCAGTGAGGACACTCTCTACATTGGGAGCAACACATTTTCTCTTATGGAACTGACAGAAATTGCTGATGGCATAACTCATTGATTTTCAGCTTCCTATTTAGCCAACACTGACAAAACGAAATGCTGAGGAATTCATGACATGGAAGTCAATGGGTGCCTGATGACTAGCCATTGGCTATGAAAATCCTATATATTGTACAGCATGAAGCAGCCACAGGGATGATCCCGCCCACATACTTTGTCCACAGACATTGGAATGTGACATTTGCCAAACCCTCATGATCCTCACAGCACCCGCCCCCAATCCATTTGCAGGACACTTTAGAAACAAACCTACATTGCAGGGCACACCGGCAATTAACATGAAAAGGGCTGTTGCAAGAAAACGTTATACTTGGTAGGCACCCAGTTCTCAGACTGGACCAGGCTGCAGCTCAGGGCTGCTTGCTTGTTCTCTCAGCTCTCAGTCACTTGATAGCTTGCAGTATCTATGCTGTTGTCTGTTGGCCTCTCCATATCAACACCAGCAAACGCAATGTTTACAGCCTGCACTGTTACTGCAGTTTACTTATTTATTGATCACTCAGTTTAACACTACAGCATAAAATTACCTCAGGGTACAAACAAAGTTGCCTTACACTCTCTACTGAGACTCGGGAATTAGACCCACTGGCAGGGCTCAGACTTAAGTCACGCAGCTGCGTTTGTCCTTCTCTGAACTCCGAACTCAGGGTCCTGTTTCTGTGTTGATTGTTCTTTAGTTATGCTGCTGATGTCTTCAAAACACTTTTTATGTGTTTTCCTTGAAACTTGAAAGTTCCAGTTTGACTCCTGTCCAGGACACTTGTGAGTTAAAAATCATCCATCCAAGGGTGATACAGATAAAATACATCTGTTTCATTGTCTTTCCTTTTGTCTTTAATTTAGTACCCTTGATAACCATGAAGGTCAAACAATGTTTTAGCAGTCTTTATCAGCAGATTCCTGCCTGGTTCTGCCTTGCACAATAGGCTATTGTTCCTGTGAAGTTGGCCACCTTTTCCCCCATCATCCTTGTAGAGACTTAGCTGTTAACCAATTTCTTCGGTGCAGGAACTAAGATGCAGCCTTTCAGCTACAATGCCTTGTCTTGCCATTCTGTTTCAGCTAGTGTAGTCAAGAAACCAGGCAGAAACCCTCAGTCTTGGGGCCATACACCTTGCCATATGACAGTGATTTCTGTCAGCAGCTTACATGGCAAACCCACCGCAAATACAAAAAGCAGGCAATCGTGTCTCAAGCTCTTAGGGGCATAGTCCTCAAAGTTCATGGAGACACCTGTCATTTGGAGTCCTGGCACAGTCAGCCAAAGAACAGCTTCTGATACAAGCCCAGAGAACTGGCCACAGTCATGTGTTCTCAGCAGGGGATGTGCAAGTCTGAATTATAGCGGGCAGACCGCAACAAATCCTGTGGCTCCATAGCTTTCAGATTATGGGGTTAGGGGGTGTATTAGGGAAAAATGCACTTGCCTCTTTCCATGCTATGGAGACTCTGTGATTTTATGAACTAGTTGAATATTGGTCACTGAACAAGGAAGCTTCAGAAAACAAGTGCTATTTAAGACGCATATGTCTAATGGCTTCCACACAGAATGCACACAAATTCTGCTTAATGCAGAGGTACAGGTCACAACTATAACAAGTCAGCTGTACACAAAAAGGATATAATTTCATTTTGCCAAATAATGACAACTTTTAAGGAAATGACTCACCGTTCATTCCATACGGTAACTAGAAAAACTACAGGTCAGTGCTGTGCCTGTGGGTCACCACTTGCATTTGATACACTGTGCTATGGAACATTCAGTGACAAGTATTATCAAATGCAGAAAGCATTACAGCACATTCACTGAACACTATGTGTCAAGACAGTGCTCTGGCGTTAATAGGAGGCAATATATGTAAAGGGGCTGCACAGTTCCCTTCATAGAAAAAACAATTAGCAGAGATCACCATTATACTTGTGTAAAATTTCTAATGGCAACTTTATCTTCTGGCAAGCATGCAAATGGCAAGAAAACCCTCAGTCACACTTATTAGTACAGCCTATATTTTATTATCCAGTAATTTTGACCAGATGAATGGCGTGTAATAAGCAGGTATGTCCATTCACAAGAATGACCTAAAATTTACAAAATATCTGGAACAATGACGTGATACATTTATAAAAATTCCATTTGTAGATGACACAAAGATAGGTGGAGGGACAGACAGTATTGATGAACCAGGGAAGTTGCAGAAGGACTGGGACAGGCTAAGAGAGTGGGTACAGAAGAGGCAGATGGAATACAGTGTGGGAAAGTGTGAAGTGTTGCACTTAAGTAGAAACAATAGAGGCAGAGACTATTTTCTAAATGGGGAAAGGCTTCATAAATCTGCAGCACAAAGAGTCCCAGTTCAGGATTCTCTGAAGGTTAACATGCAGGATCATTTGGCAGTTAGGAAGGCAAATGCAATATTAGTATTCATTTTAAGAGGGCTGGAATACAAGAACAGAGAGATACTGCTGAGGCTGTATAAGTCTTTGGTCAGACTACATTTGGAATATCGTGAGCAGGTTTGTGCACCATATCGAAGGAAGGATGTGTTGGCCTTGGAAGGGAGTCCAGAAGAGGTTTACAAGAGTGATCCTGGGAATGAAGGGCTTGTCATATGAAGAGTGGTCGAGGACTCTGTGTCTGTGCTGGAAGTTTAGAAGGATGACGGAAGATCTGATTAATACTTGCAGAATACTGAGAGGCCTGGATAGAGTAGATGTGGAGAATATGTTTCCACTAATAGGAGAGATTAGGACCTGAAGGCACAGCATTAGAATGAAGAGAGGACCCTTTAAAACAGAGATGAGGAGGAATGTCTTCAGCCAGAAAATGGTGAATCTGTGGAACTCATTCCTGCAAAGGGCTATGGAGGCAAAGCCACTGAGTGATTTCAAGACAGAGATAGATAGGTTCTTGATTTGTAACGGGATCAAGGGTTACAAGGAGAAGGCAGGAGGATGAGGTTGAGAAACACATCAGCCATGATTGAATGGGGGAGCAAACTCAATGGGCCAAATAGCCTAATTCTGCCCCTATATCTTGTGGTCTTATGAAGCTGGTGAACATTTTCTGTGAAAGAAGGAATGGATAAAAGGGAACATAAAATACAACTGCAGATTCTGGAAATCTGAAAAAATGGTTTGCAGGACAGTGGCTGAAAGCAACAAATTACATTTTTTTATAGAGGCCACTAATATAGATGGAATGAACCCAATATGCTTCACAACAGGAGCAAATCAAACAAGAAATGAGTATGTCTCAGAAGATATTAAAGAGTTTGGTTTAAAAGCCTGAATGTGATAAGTGTTAAGGAGCTTCTATAAAAAGTAGTAAGTGCTGTCAAACCCTTGTGTTTATATTAGACAGTTGAAGGTACAGGAAGGTCAGAAGAAGTCTATGTTGTACATGGGGACACAGAGTTCTCAAAGGGATTCAGGACTAAAGAATTTTTAGAGTTAGGGAAGGGCAATGATATCAACACTGGGATAAAAATTTCATATCTCAGGATTAGGGGACCAGAAGCCAATAAAAGTCTGCTAGCAGACAACTAGGAGTCCTTGATGTTGAACACAATTAGGTCTGCAGAGGTTTGGATGAATTCAAGTTTATGGAGAGGACAGAATGAGATGCTAAACAAGCAAATAAGGCAGTCATAAAGTCTGTAGATTACTAAAATATGGATGAGAAATTCAGCAATAGATAGCTTATTGCAGGGTTCAACATAGACAAAGATATACTGCTGCAAATGCTACCCTATGGTGGATAAGCCATTTGACATCAGGTCAAATAGGTTGAAAAGGTCACAAAGTCTATTTCAAACTGCACCATAGAATCACTGGCAAATGTGCAAGGCTTGTTGCATAGTTAAGAACGAAAAAATGGATTCAAACATTACAATATTTTTCTTTAAGAAATTGTGGGTTATCTGAAACTGGTTACCACAAACTGTCTGACAACATGGAAACACCAGAGGGATTGAGAGGCATTGTAGGGAAAGAGAGTTGGGTGTCACATGTACATATTATCTGAACCAAGTGTTATGATGTCACCAAAAAACAGCTTAAGATATAGCAGCTGAACGTGCACCCATTAGAGTTCTAGCTGCTACGGTGAGGGGAGATACTGACAATAAAGGTCAATTGCTGAAGATGCTCAAGTTAAAATTGGCAAGACTAGAACGAAGCATGGGCTGTCACATTAATAAAGTAATGGAAAACAGGCATTGTAGAAAGAATAGTACAGTTGACAGTGAAAGAATCTGCAGGACGGTGGAGATAGGCACAAAAATATAGATCATCAACAGCCACAGAAGGTATCACTAATGGCTTTGATTGATGTCAGGTCGGTACTATGACAGGTATAGATTGTGAAGGGGAGGAAGGTTATGTGACAACACCAATGGAAAGGGAAAGTTTTATAGTATTAATGCAATGGAAGGCCCAGAAAGAATTTGGATAATTTGACCCTGAGTGTGACGGACCATGCCAAATCTTGCAAAGGTTGTGTGAACAAATTTGCCAGACAATTTCAAACCCGTCCCCTTATACTTGATAACAAACAATAAAGCCCACAACAAAAGACATGAGTGGGATGGGAAAAAATAAGATTTTGTTATGGGCAAGTTTATCAAATATAGAAATCAGGAAGTGCTTGAACAGCTGAACATCTGCAGAAGAAAAATAAATGGAGAGCCAGAGGTTAGAATAATTGGGAGCTTGAAAATGTAATTGCATGTGCCTTAAAAGAGGATACTTTATTTCCCAGAACAGTTGCAAAGGAGGTTAATTTGGACAGTAGTGAAGATTGCAAAGAAATGATCATAGATTTCCTTGTCTATGATCAAGCCAGTTGCAATAGAGATAAGGCAATTTGTGGATGTTAAGTTTACAGGAGGACACAGTGGCAATTAAATCAGGCAGGAAGATGGGAAAGGTGGGTTTAGATGGTGATTGTCATAATCAAGGATGATCAGTTGTTCAGCGCAGATTCAATGACCGGAAAGTAGGATAGGTGCTTCAGAGGATGGAAGTACAACTCAGATTGAATAAATTACTGAAGATTAGGGATAATGTTTGTGAGGTTCTGGATTAAGATGCCTCAGGTCATAGAATACATCAGAAGTGAAATGTCTCATTTCCAGAACACAAACATCCTACAAAAGACAAAGCCACCGAAACCAGCAAAATTGAGTGAATGTTGATTCTGTCCATGTGCACCCTGACAACATTTCTCCAGATGTTGAACTAATCTGCATATATCAGGGTGAGAGTGAGTGGTGCAGCAGTTGGAAACTTCCTGGGTTTACAATCCATCTCTAGGCGATAAAATGGACCTCATTCTATCATGGCTCAAAACTATAAGAGGGTACTGAACAGTGGCAGTGAAGGCAATATATATGAAAGATATATGTAAAAGTTAATCATTAGGAAGGCTATTGAGGCATTAAAATTAATTTTGCTGCTTGTGCAGATTCAGAAGACAATTGCAGTGAGCTCCAAAAATGGGTGTTTAAAGTCCTTGTAGTCAGTTTTGCCCTTCTCAATTCTTCATTTCAAGTATAGCTACACTTTGACGTGGGTGATAAGTAGGTTCTCTCATTGTCAGAAGTATATTGACCAGACAATCCAGGTGAGCTGCACCCCAGAGTTTTCACTGACTGCAGCACAGGGAAACAGAGGACAGACTGTTATCAATATCAACCCTACCTTTACAGATAGGATGGTGTCAAGGCAATGAGTAGAACCATCAATAACATGTCCCTGTCATGCCACGGGCGTGCTCATTATCATAAAGATAATTAGTATGACTAAATGTTGTGCGATGGAGGGATGTGTGACATTTCATGAACACATTTAACATCCATTTCCACTTTACATTTCAGTCCCTTATCTGAAATTTATTGTTGCTGGGTGGGTTTACCAGGAACCAAGAGAAATTCAAGTGAGAGCGGTCAGTTTTGAGTTAATTTGTTCGTTTAGATGAGGAGGAGCAGGAAGTACATTCTTTATGCCCCGAAAGGAAATATATGGTCTCAAGCCATACCCACCCAAACCCAAGTCAGGAATACCACAACCCCAGCATTACTAGCCTTCCTCAGCTGTTTTCAGCCTAACCTGCACCGCTAATTCACTCCCATCCTTCTGCATCTCACCTTCATGCAAACATCAGGGCTACCGTCTTAGGAGCCTTTGCTTCTGTGTACAAGCCCAATTGAGACTGCAGCATGACCACTTTCAGACAGAAATATGTCCCTCAGCCTATTAGCCACCTTACAGCAGGGCAACACATTGAATACTCGAGTGAATAATTGATATTAAATATTCTTGTTACATTAAGGACTCAACAATGAATGATAAACCATTGTCAGTGTGCAGTTTATTTTAATGAAAAAAAAGCTTGCAAATGTAAACTAACAGTCAGCCCACTCAAATTGTGCTTCTCTTGTGTACCTAGGAGCCCAATGGGGGTTTTGAATTGCCTTTAGGTTACACAGAACAGTGACGGAAAAGGAGATGGTCTCACTGACAATAGTTGCCAGCTGGCATGGACTGCATCACAAGCATCCTTGTCTTCTCACTTATGTTTACATTGGAGTAATACCCTGTGCTTTCTTATCTGGTCATCCCTAACTTCCCCCCAGCCCCCGCCAACTCCCATTTACTGCTCAAGAATGAAGAATATTAGCAGTGTTTGTAAAGACTGCTTAGGAATTTCTGTACAATTAAGCTGCTTCCATTCAATTTGCCATAAATTTATTACAGAGGATATGCAAGTGATTGCGCGATTCCTTCTATACGTCGCATCAATGGAAAAAAAGTGGATTTAAAACACATCCAGCAACTTCAGGAAAACCAACCGGGGCCATCAGGGAGCCTCTTCTAGATGTTTCTTTATTTGTTGCGTCTCCAGATGTTTTTCATTTTCACCTTTCTGGCAGAATGATAATTGATTTGTGTACTTAATGCTTACTGTAATTAGAAGGCTCCTGGACTTGCATGGCTGGTGTACTTTTTTTGACAGGCAAAGAAAGTATGTAAGGAGTATATACCTTTTTTTTGATTACAGCAAAAGTGTTTGAAATCTTCAGTGTAAATATTCCCTTTGCTCAATGCTCGCACTACTGTTTTGCCACAGTAGTGCAACAACCATACAGTTCCCAGCTGAATGAGAAATTGAAGAAGAAAACGTGGTAGGAAAAGTTCAGACCTAGACTTTGAGAGTCAATGGGCCTCTCCAGTCCACATATCAGGGATCTTTTCTCAACAGACTGCATAGGACATAAAAAGAGGTCATTCAGCCCAACCAGTCCATGTCATTGATTACATCCTTTCACACAAGCATCCTACTTTCATCTAAAAGATTCACACAAACTGTTTTGAGGATGAGAAACTTTAGTTGTGTAGCCCATTAGGAAAGTTTGGGACTGTTTTCCTCGGGCAAGATAAAGTTGAATGGAAGTTTGCGAGAGGTATTCACAATCATGAATGGTCAAGACAATATATGGGGAAAAAGAAACAAACATTCCCATGGCTTTGGAAGAGGACAAAAATGAAGCCAGAGCAAGGATAATTAATTGGGGGTAGTCCAATTACAATGAAAAGACAACAGATCTGGCCCAGATGAATTACAACCAAAGTTTGGCAAGCAAAACAAAAGCAAGGTTTGATGACAAACTTGCAATAAAATACCAATGAACCTCTTGGCACTAGACATTAGAAAATCTAGACATTAGCGAGATAAAGGGAAGGTTTAGGAGAATGGTTCCAGGCATGAGGGATGTCAGTTGGAAAGACAAATCAGAAAAATTGGTGCTCTTCTGAGAGAAGAAAAATCTGACAAGGTCTTCTGCAAAATCCAACAGTTTCAGACAGTAGAGAGGGAGAAAAAAATTCCCTTTGGTAGAGGGATCAAGAACAAAAAAACATGGATTGAAAATGAACATTAAGAACCAGAGATGACATGAGATACAATGCAGTGAGTGAACAAGAGCATGATATATACCACTGAGTACTTATCTGAGGAGAGAAATAAAGCCTTCTGGTTATTGTTAAGTGGTGGGGGGCTGGCACTTGTTGAGTCACTCTTGCAGAGACCCAGCACAAACATAATAGGTCAGGGTTACTCTGTGATTTGAAGACCAGGAAGTGATTGGGTAAGATGATTATTCCACCTTTTATTCCTCCATTGTTAAGTACAAAATTAAACAAATATATATTTACTATTAAACTGTCTTCTTTAAACCATATCCCATCATTTTTATAAAGGCGGATTTTGAGAATGTTTGACATTATTTCTAATCCAACTGCTTGTCAAGAACAAGTAGAATTGATACTCATCTACAAATCACAAACATTCCACACTTGCTGTCCACGAATGATATCCTTTTAGATTCTAGATTCCAAGTCTTGCTAATATTTAGTGCACATTACAGCTTACATTATACTAGCTAGCTTAATTTCCTGGTATTCAATTTTACCAACAGCAGACACCATGCTCATGTACAGCAACATTACAACTGAGGCTCTCATGTCAGCAGCCTCAATAAAGATGCACATCCAGCATGAAGGCAAATCCCCTGAGTGTCCAAGCCAAGCCCCTCACAGTTCTTCAGATGTTCCTCAGTTTGTAACACAATATTTCCTATGGGTATAAAAGATGACCATTCAGTTCCTGCCTTTGATGTCTTCCCCGTGAAGAAGAATTGTTTTGGCACTTCTCTTCTTTGCCACATCATTAACCTGATTGTTGCTGCAATATCAGTGAAAACAGTTGAGAAAGACAGGGTTGGAATTTATGGAGTGGGGCTGGACTGCTTTCTCTCAACTTCTCCTGGAATCTTAACCAATGCATACAAAACAGAACCTTCCAGTCACCATAATGTGGTAGATGACTGACAGAGATTTTTACTCTTCAGTGAGAGGATGCGCAAACTTCAAGAGCTACTGACCAATATGATTGACTGGCAGCTCAAAGTCTCAGCAGCACAATTCGGAACTGGTCAGCACTTGCACTGTAAGAAGGCTCACAGAGAAGAGAAGGCAATAGCCAGAGTCAGTTAGTGTCAAGCTTTTAGGAAGTGCAGGCAGAGAACCCAGTCAGGGTAGGGGTGGGGGCATTCAAGTTCCCAAGGACAGGCAGCAAAGAATCATGTTAGGGAATGATGTAGTGACCCTTTTGGGGTAAGACTGAGAGTGAGGAGAGCAGAGGTGTGTTGTTGGAATGCAGACCTCCCAGAAGATGAACTCCCCTCACTTCCCTCCATTTAAATAGGCTACTCAAACAAGCTGTCCAGTGCATTCAGGTCAACTGACTTGTAACAAGTCCATTTGGCCCTTTCTTTAAATATGGCAACTGGGCAGTTATGTTGTTGGTGATGAGCATGATGGTGGTGGTTTTGCCACCATTATTTACATGCTCCCCAGCTGAAAACATGCTTGGTGGAAGGGGTTGGGGCATAAAATCCCATCCTGAAAAAGCTAAGATCCACTATTCCAAGAAAACCTAGGAAGGGTCCTCAAATCAGTCAAATAAAATGGACAAATGCTGTTCAAGGTATACTCAACACTTATGAAACTTCAGCACTGCACACTTTACTGAGACACCGGAATTTTTTGATCATTTTTACTTGAGCTTCATCCACATCAAATAATTAATCTTTGGGCATGTTACAGATATCTTCAGATTTGGGACATTTAGCTAAGTTGGATTTTTTGTAGGTGTCAAAATCCCTGCCTTCAGCAGTAGAAGTAAGGAGTGACCCATTAGGCTGGCTCAGTTTCGGCTGCTACCTGCATTGAGTGAGAATGTACAGCCTCAGCTGGCAACAAAATGGCCGGCATCTCTGGTCCCAGCCACTAGAAGTGGTGGCCACTGTTGGAACTACATCCAGTCCCCAGAAGGTTAACATTGCTCACACCAAATACTTAGTGTGTGTGTGTGTGTGTGTGTGTGTGTGTGTGTGTGTGTGTGTGTTGGGGGGATATGGGGGAGCGGGAGTGGGGGGATGCTGAGTAGAGCATCTATTGCTGGGGTTAGGTTAGCATACTCTATTAACAAAAGCAATGAAGAAAGTGTGGAATCATTGTCAACAAGGCAGAGGGAAGACCAGGTTGGGATGCAATTCCAATGGGCACAGGGGGTCTGTAAAGTGATTTGCCTACCCTTATCTGACTATCAAAACAAGCAGTGAAAGCAGACAGACTGCTCATTGGGTACTTGACTTACTTCAACATGGGTACAATCTTTCAAGAGGAGACTGCCAAGTGGTCATTAAATGGCCATATTAGACCTCAATTCACTTATGAATGGGTGTCCTCCCAACATCTCCCCCACTGCAGGTAACTCTGCAGCAGGGGTATATGAGTAGCCACCAGAAATGATGCCGGATAGCATGGAATTTTATATTTCACCCCCACCTGCCAATCTGCCCCTAGCAACATTGGGGGAATTGGCCATGAGATCCCAGTCTTTGAGGCAGTTTGACATTGAGTGCATTTTACAGGATGAGTAGCACTGATCGCAAAAATGCCACTGTGGAAGTTGTGGCATTGAGGGTGAGAAGCAGCGATTAATGTTTGGCAGAATAAGAGTACAGTTAGAGATGGAGAGACACTGGAAATTACAGGGGGAATGTTTCAGATTGGTATAAGTAAAAGAAGGATAGGAATGAGATTGGAAGAATAGGAGTGATAATCAGGAAAGGAGCTGATCTGGTGTCAAAGTTTAGAAAAACATAAGTAGCAATCAAAGCGTAATGGAAAAGAGTGGCCTTGGGAAAATGGTACCAGTGGCTGATGAAAGTGGAGACGTATTAATGCCACTGAGAAAGATAGAAGGAGAGGATCAACACTGAGGAGAGTACAAGCAGTTATTTGCAGTCTTTGAGTGTCTGAAACACTGATGCTAAATTAAATCTGCCTATTATTATGCTACCAAAGATTGATCTTATGCAACAGTTTGGATTGTAGAATAAATGATAGTAGATTGCCAAAAAACCAATGACCTCACACGGTGCAAGAAATTTAAAGGTCCATTTCTCCTCAGGGCTGGCATTATGATAAATGAACCTATTCCATATAACAGCGCTAAAGTCATTTCCTGATAATTACTGAGCGTGGAAATGTAATGTCACTGGTACCAAACTCCCTAAGTGGTAGTAGCTGGGGCTGAGAAAAGGAACGAAGCCTGGGGCACATTCATTTTGAAATCACTTATAATGTCCCTATAAATGTTTATTTTTATGGTCCCTGTCACCAGCACAAAAATCTGCTGTTCAGCTCTTAATTCAAATCAATCGGTTAATTCAAATTCCTTGAGTCTAAATTCCCGCTCCATTCCAATAGTTAATTAGCTGATAAAAAATTATTGAACAATTCATTTTTTAACACTGAAAACTTTGTATGATCAGTAGTCATTTCCATGAATTTTTACTCAAATCCTAAATTGCTGTGTGAAGAAGTTCTTGCCTCACTCATTTCCTTCTTTTATGAATGACCTTACATCTGTGTCCTCATTCTCAGTCTTTTTGCATGCAGGATATTTTCCTCCCATCTACTCTGTCCAGCCCCATCATGAATTCAAGAGCTTCAAGTTTTTTTCTTAGCCTCCTCTTCAACAAAAGGAAGCCCAACTTCTCCAATCTATCAGGGCCCAGGGCTCTAAATCATGGTCTGGGTGCCTAGGCAGCAGAACCACATTGGGACTTGTAATTTCCATCCCTGCCCTTCATTTTCAGAACTAAAGCTTCCTGTTCCATTCTCAAACATCTTCTGCATACTCCACAATACATTTAAATGCATCCTATAGTTCACTCTCAGAACTCTACTCAATACTGCAGGTGAGATTTACTTGGTGTCTTTTAGAAGTTCAGCAAAACGTTTTTTTTTCCTCAATTCATTTACCCAGTTTTAACAAAGCCTGGGGTACTGTATACTTCACTAACTGCTCACTATCTATACTGCCACCTTTAATGTTTTCTGCACATATCCAACCAGTTCTGCTCCTGTGCGCACTTTAGAGTATCACTGATATAACAAGGTCTGGAGCTGGATGAACACAGCAGGCCAAGCAGCATCATAGGATCAGGAAAGCTTGACCCTCTGATGAAGGATCTAGGCCTGAAACGTCAAGCTTTCCTGCTCCTATGATGCTGCTTGGCCTGCTGTGTTCATCCAGCTCCACACCTTGTTATCTCGGATTCTCCAGCATCTGCAGTACCTATTATCTCTTAAAGTATCACTCTTCATTTTATACTGAACCACAATATTCTTCCTATCAAAATATGCCACTTCATTTCTCTTCAAACATCATTTACCCACTCTACCAACTTGTCAATGGACCTTTGTGGATTTATACTGTCTCCTCAGCTCATTGTACCTCCAAAGTTTGTAACATCCAGAAATTAAATTAGTACAAATCATGAAAATCAAGGGTCCTAAAACTAATGCTGGGAGAACAACTACAAACCTTACTCTAGCCTGAAAAATTTAGTTACTAACCATTACTGTTTCCTATCACCAGGTCAATTTTGTATTCATTCTTCTACTGAGAGATAGTACGAACCGCCGATGCTGGAGTCAGAGATAGCACAGTGTGGAGCTGGAGGAACACGGCAGGTCAGGCAGCAGCAGAGGAGCAGGAAAGCTGACTTCTTCTCCTACTGCCCTGTTTATTCCATGACATTTAAGTCTGTTGTGCTGTTGTCCTGTATCAAATACCTTAAGAACTCATGTGCATCACATCAAGAGCATTACTCTTACCGATTGTCTGCTATCTGCAAAAAACTCCAGCAAGTTAGATAAATACAATTGTCGCTTAAATCTGTGATGGCTTATCATAACCAATACCCAGTTTTCGAACCAATGATAAACTCTATCTTAAAATAATTTTTTAAGGACTTTTCCACACCAGAATTAAATTGTTGGATCTAAATTGCTGACCTTGTGTTTACAACCTTTACCAACAAAAGAGTTATACTTGTACTTCTGTAGCCATCTGGCAGCCTGAGTCTAAAGAAAATTGAAAGATTATTGCCTGTACAAAGAAACATTGAAGACAGGATCAGGAGGGCCATTCGACCCCTCAAGTTTGCCCCACCATTCAATATGATCATGGCTGATCATCAAGCTCAGTATCTAATCTCACCCGACCACCTTGACACTTTTAGCCACAAGAGCTGCACCTACCTCCTTCTTGAAAACATATCATCTTGGTGTCAACTGCATAGTGGCAGTGAATTCCACAGACTCAGCATCCTGAATGGAGAAATTTCTCATCTTAGTCTTAAAAGATTTATCCATTATCCTTGAACTACGAGCCCTGGTTCTGGACTCCCCCAACATCAGGAACACCTTTCCTACATCTAACCTGTGGAGTCCTGTCAGAATTTTATAATTTTGTACGAGATCCCCTTTCATTCTTCTAATCTCCAGAGCATACAATCTAAACCAATATGTCTCCACATATGTCAGTAATACAATTCTAAGAATCAATTGTGTGAACTTTTGCTGCACTCAGTCTATAGCAAGGGCACCTTCCTCAGATGAGGAGACCAAAATTGCATGTAATATTCCAGCTGTGGCCTCACTAATACCCTGCGTGATTGCAGCAAAACATCCCTGCTCGTGTACTCAAATCCTCTTGTTATAAAGGGCAACATACCATTTGTTTTCTTTACTATCTGTTGCAACTGCATGATAATCACTGACTGTGCTAAATATCTAGGTCTCATTGAACATTCCCTTCTCTCAATTTACAGCCATTCAAGTGATAATCAGTCTTCTTATTTTTGTTGCTAGAGTGGACAACCTCACCTTATCCACATTTTACTGCACCTGTCATGCATTTTCCCATTCACTCGGCCTGTACAAAATCATAGCTTCGCATCTTTCTCACAACTCACACTTTCACCCAGTTTTATGTCATATGCAAATTTTGAAATATCACCATGGCCAGGGCAGTATCACGTTTCTTAGAGGAGACAAAGGATTCATTTCAAACTTCAACTATGCTCCCTACCTCGATATGTAAATCCTAGTTTTGGTCTGGAAATCAGCTTCATTTCAGCCTTTTATCACCTATAGAACTCTTTGTGGTTCCGTTTATGGTAGCCAATGGTCTTTTTTACCCCCAACCCCCTACTTCAATAATCATTTTGATGTTATTTGCATTTTTCACCACCTTTCTGAACATTCTGCAATCAGCTTTGTCCTCAATCACGTTTTCCACCTGACATTTCTCATCTTAATCTCCACCTCCAATTTCATCCAAGCAGGTCTTAATTTGCTTGCCTTGCCATGCCACCCCCATCTCCTGCCCACTAACCTCATCCCGCCTCCTTGACCTGTCCGTCCTCCCTGGACTGACCTATCCCCTCCCTAATTCCCCAACTACATTCACCTTCATTGGCTCTAACCCCACCTCTTTGACCTGTCTGTCTCCTCTCACCCTATCTTCTCCTTTATCCATCTTCAATCTGCCTCCCCCTCTCTCCTTATTTATTTCAGAATCCCCTTCCCCTCCCCCATTTCTGAAGAAGGGTCTCAACCTGAAACATCAGCTTTCCTGCTCCTCTGATGCTGCTTGGCCTGCTGTGTTCATTCAGCTCCACACCGGATTTATTTTAGAAAATGCTCTCTTGTATACAGAGATTCTGATGAGCCACAAAATGAAAACAGCCCAGCTTCCTGTAACAGTGATTAACACCAATTTAACAAAAGGCTTTCAGTTGATTGACAGATAACTGCTGGTAATAGGCAGGCCCTCATTTAACAAGGCAATTTAAATTCTTTGAAAGGTTAATTAGTTTTAAATTCTAGGCTAGAGTCTGACTCAAGCTAAAGTAAACTTGAGAAAGACATAACAGTTAAATTCCCACTTTGAATTAAATTCCCCTCCCCCCACCAAGTCACTCTGTCTCATCTCATGCCAGCATAGTCTAACTGTGTACTTCTTTCGTGTAGCCCCAGCACCACACAAAACATTGCAATAGGAATGGATTAGATTGAAAATTGTTCTTGTTGCTTTCTGAACCATGCCAAAAGTTGTGTTAATTTTATCACAATGTAAGAGTAAATTACTAGAAGTTGTACTTAAAATGCTTTAAAAATTATGAGTGAATTGGTATTAGGCTGTTCATCAAAATTATGGATTAAGATGTAAGTTTAAGATGGGGGCTAAATTTAAATCATGGAAATGGTGATATTTTTTCATTTAGAAGATATTTTTTATGGTATAAAAAAGAATTGAAGGAATAGGGGAGAGGTAGGAAAACAGAGCAAACCTATTACGAGGTAGAAATGAATCTTAGTGAAGGCAGGAGCTTGTGGATAGATAGACATTATCTCCTGGGCTTCATTTGCACATTCAGGGTGAGCTGTCAACATATAGAAGCAAAGAATAGAGGTGCAGGAATAGGCCTTTCGGCCCTTTGAAACCGGTCTGTCATTCACTATGATCATGGTTGATAATCCACCTCAGTACCCTGTTCCTGCTTTCTCTCAATATCCTTTGATCCTTTAAATTCTAAGAACTATATTTCCATCTATCTTGGAAGTCTTCAATATTTTGGCCTCAACAGTTACTGTGGCAGAGAATTTCACGGGCTCAGCGGTTCTGATGAAGAAAGTCCTCCTTACCTCTGTTCTAAAAGGCCTCTGAAAGGCCCTTATCTTTAGACTGTGATCCCTGGACTCCCTAGTGATCGAGATCATCCTTCCTATTAGAATTCTATAGGATTTTTTAAGACTCTTCCATCATTCTTCTAGTCCTATCCATTCCAATCTCTTCCCATACAACTGTCCCCCATCCCTGGAATCAGTCTTGTAAACTTTCCTTGCATCTCCTTCAATTGCCAGAACACCCTTTGTCAGATAAGATGGCCAAAACTGCACACCATACTCCAGGTGTAGTCTTACCAGTGCCCTATACAGTTAGATGTAGATATCCCCATTCCTGCACTTGAAACTTTTTTATTCATTCATGGGATGAGGGCATCGCTGGCTAGGCAGCACTTATTGCCCGTCCCTAATTGCCCAGAGGGCAGTTAAGAGTCAACCACATTGCTGTGGGTCTGGAGTCACATGTAGGCCAGATCAGATAAGGATGGCAGTTTCCTTCCCTAAAGGACATTAGTGAATCCAGATGGGTTTTTCCCAACAATCAATGATGGATTCACGGTCATCATCAGATTCTTAATTCCAGATGTCAATTGAATTCAAATTCCACCATCTGCCATGGCAGGATTCGAACCTGGATCCCCAGAACATTATCTGGGTCTCTGGATTAACAGTCCAACAACAATACCACCAGGCCATCGCTTTCCCACTTGAATCCTTGCCATGATGGCTAACGTGCCATTTGTCTCTTCACTGCCTGCTGCATTTATATGTTTACTTTCAGTAACTGGTGTATAAGTTAATTTAGCCATATTACACTGCATTTGCTCATGGACTTAACTTGTCCATGTCACACTGAAGCTCCTCTGCATCCTCCTCATAGCATATCCTCCCATCAAGCTTTGTGTATCTTTTGCAAATTTGGAGATATGACACACAGTTTCCCCATGTAAATCATTACTACATATTGTGAATAACTGGAACCCAAGCACTGATCCATGTAGTACTCCATTCGTCACTGCCTGCCACTCAGAAAAAGACTCATTCATTTCTAATCTTTGTTTCCTATTTGCAAACTAGTTCTCAATCCATTTCAGCGTTGATCTTTTATGTGGGACATTATTAAACCACTGGCTTCACCCTCACATGCTATTCACCTTGCTTGACTATTTGTTCCAAATCACAACTCTCCCCTCAACCCTCAAATAAGACTCAGTAGGACAGTTGTAGTGGATAATAGGGATGAAAGTGTGTGTGTGGCTGATTGATATTCATGCGTTGATGAGAGAATACTCCTGCTCCTCCTGGTTTCATGTCAAGTGTGCTTTAAAAATAGTTTAACTGCTAACCTCTGGCTGGCAGCCATTACTGTCACTAAAGGTCTCATGACACATCACATTCTGAAAAGCTTTAGTTCCTAACTTTCATGTAGGGAACAGTACACATTATTTTTGTCCCTATCCTTAGACTAAGAAATTTCACCTTAAGTAGTTTGAGCTGTGACCAAGACCCTGACAGAAATATTTAAAAGAATGTAATCATTTTGCTTCCTCTTCGCAGATGCTGTGTGGCCTTAGAATTTTGAGGGAACATTGGCTGTGTTCTATTATCATCACTCCACCACAGGTCTTGACTTGTCAAAGCCCCAAACTCTGGAATTCTCTCTCTACATCCTCCCATCTCTTTGCTTCACTTTCCTTCTCTAAGACACTTCTTAAAACCTACACCTTTGACTAATATTTTTTGGTCAGTCAGCTAAATATTTCTTATGTGGCTCACTGTCATGTTTTATTCTACAAGGCACCTGTGAAGCACAATGAAACACTTCATGACATTAAGAGTGCTGTAGAAATATAAGTTGTTATTAATGAAAGTGAAAGTGACGATGATACACTATTGAGAAAAGGGTAGCTATTGTTTAATTAAACTAAGAAACGCAAAATGTGACTTTTTGTTCTTGCTTAACTAATAATAAATTCACCAATGAAAATTCATACTAGTATAAGTAAACAGGCTTGTGGAAAATTATTTTTGAAAACAAAAGGCCAAAGCTCATTTTGTCTCAGCGAGAGCAAGGAACTTGGAGTCAATCCAGTTACAGGGAATTCCAGAATAATGACATTAGTCTTTTAACTTGTGCTAGGTGTGTCACAGTAAATCCTACTTAGTTGAGTTTCTGAGTTGGCCCCAAGAATTCTTCCTTTCATACACTCAATAGCCCCCAGTGGAATACACACCTGAATCCTGGCTTGAGTCTACTTGAAAGCTGAAGGAATATCCAAATAACCTGGTCTCAGAGGCTGTCAAGGTTCCTTGCCCAAAAGGTCTGCTTTGTCCACTGAACTGACATCACTAAAATTCTGCCTAATAATTTGCAATTGGCATTGCAAGTATGGCTTGCATTTGTGTAACAATCATACTGTGCACTGAGCCTGTTATCAGGATTAAAATAAGATCTCCACTTGGTACAATGTGAGGTAATCAATGGAGGCAGAACAGACCCACAGGGGTTTCAACGTTAAAGAGAATAACGGGTTACCTTTCAAACGGCACATTTTGACAGTACTGGTCATACCAATGGATCAATAACCGGAGCAGTAAGAAGCAGTTATCTATACCTGCTGCACCTTTTAAGCTCCAAAAAGAATTATAGTGGTCTTCCACTCTCCCTCTTGTATCTATTTAACATACATTTGGTAGCAGATGTCCATATCATTCCATTTTCATGGGGTGATTTGAATATTCTGTCTGTTCAAAATATCCAAGAAAGGTCATCAGTGCCCAATTTCCAGCCACATAATACACAAGGAGCAGACCAGAAGAAAGTTTGGAGAAACATACCCTCATCTAGGTAGAAAAGACGTCCTTAACCTTCTTACAATTGTAAACTTAAAATAATTAATGAATCAGAATGAAATCAACTTTACAGATACTTCCACCTGAGAGTTCCAATAATTTACACACAACCGATTTGTCTCAAGTTCAATTTCTGCAAAGAGCTGCCTCCCCTTTCTCCTGAGAATGCAAGCTGTCAACCTGTGTCAAGATGAGATGCGCCCACTGTGTGATGGATGCTGCAGAAACCCGAGTTCACATGCATTTTTCAAAGCAGCTATGTAACATTTGACACAACTTATTGGAATAGATTTTGTGGCATTGAGTAACACAATGAGAAGTTGTTTTTAATCTGAGGGAGGGTTTTCTTTATGACTTGTTTGCCTTTATTTCAAATACATACCTGAAAACCCCGCAACAGGATTTATCATTGTTAATTCAACTATAAATTGTGGTGAAGGCAATGAAAATTGCACCGTTCATTGCTTTCTTTTAATTAAAACTACAAATTTATTCCACAGTGGTTCTACAGAGATATTTTACAGGGGTAGCAACCTAGTAATTCTAACGTATATCACTCAGTTGTGACACTATGCTGAGTTACATTAGCTCTGTTCACTGATAGTGCTGGATTTTAGAATTAGAATTAGGTTTATTGTCACAGGGGCTGAAGTTGCAAAAGAACAGGAGTACAGTGAAAAGTGTATAATGTTGCCAACACACGCCACCATCTTAGGAACAGGGTACCCAGGTATAAATCAAAGGTAAGAAAAATAGAGAGAGGAAAGAAAAATAGTTACACTACATTAACAGATATACAAAGTATAAGTCGAGAAATAAGAGATAAAGCTAAAAAGACATTACTGTCTTACTATAACGGCTTCTATGCGGTCTCACCAGGTGCTACCGGTTCTAAACCCGTAGCCATCTTTGTTCTGGGTCCATTGGTCTCCATTCCCACTTCACTCCAGACTCACTGGCCGCCATTCCCACCTCGCTCCGGGCTCACTGACTGCCTTCCACACTTCACTCCGGGCTCACTGACTGCCTTCCAAACTTCACTCCAGGCTCACAGGCCGCAATTCCCACTTCACTCCTGGTCCACTGACCACCATCCCCGCTTCACTCCGGGCTCGCTGACCGACATTCCAGCTTCACTCCGGGCTCACTGACCGCCACTCCCACTTCACCCCGGAATCACTGACCGAAATTCCCACTTCAATCTCGGCTCACTGAACACCATTCCCACGTCACTCTGGGCTTACTGATTGCCTTCCCCACATCAGTCTGGACTCATTGGCCACCATCCTCACTTCACTCCAGGCTCACTGACCACCATTCCCAATTCACTCTGGGCTCACTGAACGCCATTCCCATTTCACTCCAGGCTCACTGGCCACCAATTCCACTTCACATTGGGCACACTGACCACCAATCCCACTCCACTCTGGGCTCACTGGCCACCATTCCTGCTTCATTCCGGGCGCACTGACCGCCATGCCTGCTTCACTCTGGACTCACTGGCTGCCATTCCCACTTCACTCCAGGCTCACTCACTGCCATCCCCACTTCACTCCGGACTCACTGGCTGCCACTCCCATTTCACTCCGGACTCACTGACCGCCATTCCTACTTCACTCTGGGCTCACTGAATGCCATTCCCACTTCCCTGTGGGCTCACTGACCACCATTCCCACCACTCTGGGCTCACTGACCGCCATTCTCACATCACTCTGGACTCACTGACTGCTATTTCCACTTCACTCTGGGCTCACTGAGTGCCATTCCCAGTTCACTCTGGGCTCACTGACCAGCAATCCCACTTCACTCTGGACTGACTGACCGTCATTCCCACTTCACTCCGGGCTCACTGGCTATCGTCCCAACTTCACTCTGTGCTCACTGACTGCCATTCCCAGTTCACTCATGGCTCACTGACCACCAATCCCTCTTCACTCTGGGCTCTCAGACCGCCATCCACATTTCACTCCGGCCTCACTAATCGCCATTTCCACTTCACTCCGGGCTCACTGGCTGTCGTCCCCACTTCACTCTGGTCTCACTGACTGCCACCCCACTTCACTCCGGACACACTGACCGCCATTCCGGCTTCACTCTGGACTCACAGACCACCATTCCGACTTCACTCTCGGCTCACTGACCACCAATCTCTCTTCACTCTGGGCTCACTGACCTCCATTCCCACTTCACTCTGTACTCACTGCCTGCCGTGCTCACTTCACTCTGGGTTCCCTGGCCGCCATTCCTGCTTCACTCCACATTCACTGGCTATCATCCCCACTTCACTCTGGGCTCACTGATCACCATTCCCACTTCACTCTGGGCTCACTGACCGCCATTCCCACATCACATTGGGCTTAGTGACTGCCATTCCCACATCACTCTGGACATATTGACTGCCATTTCCACTTCACTCTGAGCTCACTGACCACCTTTCCCACTTCACTCCGGGCTCACTGATCGCTACTCCCACTTCACTCCGCACTCACTGACCACTATTCCCACTTCACTCTG
>JAHRHZ010000009.1:30046937-30062900 GCA_024137785.1 Ginglymostoma cirratum | reverse complement strand
CTTCCAGTTCACTCCGGGCTCACTGACTGCCATTCCCACTTCACTCCAGGCTCACTGACCACCACTTCCAGTTCACTCCGGGCTCACTGAATGCCATCCCCACTTGACATTGGGCTTAGTGACTGCCATTCCCACATGACTCTGGACAATTTGACCGCCATTTCCACTTCACTCTGGGCTCACTGACCGCCTTTCCCACTTCACTCTGGGCTCACAGACCACCATTCTCACTTCACTCCAGGCTCACTGACCACCATTCCCAGTTCACTCTGGGCTCACTGACCGCCATTCCAGCTTCACTCTGGACTCACTGGCTGCCATTCCCACTTCTCTCCAGGCTCACTGACCACCAGTTCTAGTTCACTCCGGGCTTACTGAATGCCATCCCCACTTGACATTGGGCTTAGTGACTGCCATTCCCACATGATTCTGGACACATTGACCACCATTCCCAGTTCACTCCGGGTTCACTGACCGCCATTCCAGCTTCACTCCGGGCTCACTGACCACTATTCCCACTTCACTCTGGCCTCACTGACCGCCATCCCCACTTGACATTGGGCTTAGTGACTGCCATTCCCACATCACTCTGGACACATTGACCGCCATTTCCACTTCAATCTGGGCTCACTGACCGCCTTTCCCAGTTCACTCCAGGCTCACTGGCCACCATTCCCAATTCATTCTGGGCTCAATGACAGCCTTCCCCACATCACTCTGGACTCACTTACCACCATTCGCGCTTCACTCCGGTCTCACTGACCGCCATTCCCAGTTCATTCCGGGCTCACTGACCACCATCCCCACTTCACTCTGGGCTCACTGACAGCTATTCACATTTCACTCCTGCCTCACTCGCTGCCACTCCTGCTTCCCTCCGGGCTCACTGGCTGTCTGCCCACTTCACTCTGGTCTCACTGACCACCATCCCCACTTCACTCTGGGCTCACTGACCACCATCCCCACTTCACTCTGGGCTCACTGATCGCCATTCCCACGTCACTCCAGGCTCACTGATAGTCATTCCCACTTCACTCTCGGCTCATTGACTGCCATTCCACTTCACTCTGGGCTCACTGACCACCATCCACACTTCACTCCGGCCTCACTGACTGCCATTCCCAGTTCACTCCGTGCTCACTGACCACCAATCGCACTTCACTCTGTGCTCACTGACCACCATTCCCGCTTCACTCCTGGCTCACTGACCATCATTCCCGCTTCACTCCAGACTCACTGACCGCCATTCCCAGTTCACTCCAGACTCACTGACTGCCATTCCTGCTTCACTCTGATCTCACTGACCGCCAGTCCCAGTTCACTCCGCCTCACTGACCCCATTCCCACTTCACTCAGGGCTCACTATCTGCCATCCCCACTTCACTCCAGGCTCACTGACAGCTTTCCCCACATCACTCTGGACTTACTTACCACCATTCGCATTTCACCCCAGTCTCATTGACCGCCATTCCCACTTGACACTGGGCTTACTGGCCACCATTCCCACTTCACTCTGGGCTCACTGATCGCCATTCCCACTTCACTCTGGGCTCACTGACCAACATTCCCAATTCACTCTGGGCTCACTGACCAACATTCCCACTTCACTCTGGGCCCACTGACCGCCATCCCCACTTTACTCCCGACTCACTGACCGCCATTGCTGCTTCACTCTGATCTCACTGACCGCCATTCCCACTTCACTCAGTCTCTCTGACCTCCATTACCACTTCACTCTGGGCTCACTGACTGCCGTCCTTCCTTGTTCCGTTCCAGGCCGCTTTCTGCTGTTGCTTCCACAATACTGCGTGCTGAAGAGAACCAAGATGCTTGACGCCAGAAAAGGTGGCACAGGTGTTCATTTATGAAGAGAAGGATTTTGGAAGGGCTTATTTGAGGTGAATTCATTGTGAGTTTAGTGTTAGTCATCGACATTTGTGTACATTTGATATTAAATTATTAAAAAGATTGTTGTAGAGATATCTAACTGACTAAGGTGTGAAGTCAGCTTTCAGTTGCTGGAAATAATACAATTCCAAGTTGACTAACAGCAACAGCTGTAGCAAAACAAGTGAACGATATTAAAATATTGTAGTCATTTTCAACCGAATTTTTTTTTTGTCTCCAAGTTTAAAGAAAGCAAAGTTACATTGCCCGATACAATTAGGCAGCAGGCAAGGTTGTGAATATTGTACGAAGATTGAAAAATTATGTACCCATATAAGAAGATGTAACAGGATCTGAACTGTGTGAAACAGTTATAAAACACAGCTGGTAGCCAAACAGCACTCGTATAATATGGACAAATTTACTTGATTTAGTAAATCATTGAAGTAAGATCAATCACTAAATGTCCCCTTGTCCAACAGTTTATTCTATCATTTCTTTAACAGGTACAAATACTGCACACCAGAAGTAACCATTATCATCTATCAAAACAGGAGAACAGTGACTCTTACTACAGTAACCCCTGCTATTTTCTTTATGGGATTTCCTTAGGTAATGTCTCTAATCTGTCAAACTCTACCAGTATGGACTGATAGGAGCAAAACTGGCAATGAATGTAATTTGAAAAATTCCAGGCACCCAGGCAAAGTACTCATTAGCAAACTGGAAACTTTTCCTGCTGAGCTAGTCTTTGCAATCTCTGTGGATGCTCAATTAACATGGTATAACTGTGGGCACCAAAAACAATGGAGAATATAACTGTCACATCGAGTTCCACAGAGAATGCCTCAGTAATATTTACTGCTGCAGATGGTTTGGAAAATTAATAAAAAGCAAAAAGCATCACTAAGTGAAAAACAAACATATCTTGAGAAATGGTTTTACTAAATGACTGATTATTCTAGTTTATTCAGTTGAGATTTAAACTATGCCAGTGGCAGTGATGATATTCCAGGAGAAATAAGAAATCATTCTCTATAGTGCATAGTACGTTAAATCCTTGCTTATGTTATCAAAGACGGGCTTGTGTAAGGAATCTAAAATGCGAAAGCATTGCTTGTCAAATCAATGAATTAAATGAGTAAAAGGCTTGTTTTTTGATCATAAGCATTGTCCCAGAGTCAAAAGAAAGTGAATTGGATTTTCCAGAGCCCTAACCGCTTTGTGCAATCTGTGTTATACTGAGCAAACTTTTAAGTCCATCTAAAGGTCTATCATACAGACTGGGGATTATTCTAGAATCCAATGCTCACAATAGGGATTGGAATAAATGGGACTAATAGACTTGAGAATTGGGGCCATGACCCTTTGGACATTACTCTGATCTGCACTCCCCATGAAAGTTGGATCCATGCTAAGAACATATTATTGCAGAAAGTGAGAGCCCTTAATTAAAATATCAATATTCATACTAATAGTCCTGGCATTTGTGGTAATGGTATGCACAGGTAATGAGTGTTATTGTAATTTCCAGATCTTCTTTCTTGGAATGTCCTATGCATTAACCCTCCCATGTGGCATGGATAATGATGGTCAAGTTCAATGTGAAGTTTAACAAGCTGAATTTTTCAACAGAGTACTTCAATTCATGGAGAGAATATTTCAATGGAGGTGAGCAAATCTCATGCTTCTTCCTCACTTAAACAATTTCAGTGTGCAACTTGCATGTGAAGCACATTCAAGAAGGGCCAAGAGTGGACATGGCAAGTATAATGAATGGCTAACCTGCACCTCTTAAAGACAGTCTGTCCTTCTTAAAGAGGTTCAGACCCTGCTGCATGCTGTAAAACACTCATTCATAAGATTAATATTAAAAATGCATTAATGACCAGGTAGAGGGTTTGCCTGACAAATGAGTTAGGAAATGAAAAGAAGCAGAGATGTCAAGTTTCTGCAAGAAGTTCTCATTACGAACCTTGGAGCACATTGGTTGGGAGGTTAGTTTCTAGAATCCAAAGCTACCCACATGTTATTGCGGATAACATTCGGGACAGCCCGGCTGGAGGGAAAGGGTATGAAGGCCTCCTCTGTGCCTCCTCTTCTCTTTCCTTCTCCTCCTCTTTCTGAGTTGGCCTCCAAATGATGGGTGGCAAGGGCTGTATCTTTATTTTAGGATGTGAAAGATGCAGCAGGCCAGCACATATTTGGGAACATTTTCTGGTGAATACTAGAGGTCACTTGCGCCCCCCCAACACCCCTGATTGGGTCCATTGATTCAGGATACTGTTGGTTGATGTCCCATTTGCTGCATGGTTCTCATTGTATGTGTGGTCTGGTGGTTGAGGGGAAGCATTAGCCAAGTATAACAAGGATTCAAAAGCGGTGTGCTGTGGATGTAGGAAATCTGAAATTAATACAAAATGTCCTGGGAATATGCAGTAGGTCTGGCAGCCATTTACTCAGTGTGGACAGTTTCCTTGGTCACCAAGCTTCTATTTCTATTTGGTGGTTCATAGGTGGTTAGTGAGGTTCATTGTTGCAGGATAAAGGCATTGTGGCTGCTGCCAGAATAGTGGATATTCAGAGAGAAGATCAATTGTCAGGGTTATACTCCTGCTGGATTTTGATAGAATGGTAACACTTGCAACTGCAGAGCTCCTTGCTGATGAATGGTAAAGTCTGCTGAGCCACAAGAGATTGAATTCTATACCTGTGGGAATCTCATTTCCTCCTGCTGTCCATTGGTCAGGGTGAAGACAAAGGAAGGGTGGCACGGTTTCCCTTAGGTTAGCACTGCTACCTCACAGTGCCAGGGACCTCGGCTTCATTCCAGCCTTGGGTGACTGTGTGATGTTTGCATGTTCTCCCTGTGGCTGCATAGGTTTTCTCTGGGTGTTCTGGTTTCCTCCCACAATCCAAAGATGTGCACATTAGGTGGATTAGCCATGCTAAATTGCCCTGTGGTGTCCAGGAGTGTACAGTCTATGCAAATTGGCCAGGTAAATTGGGGGTTGCAGCGTGGGTCCTGGTGGGATGCCTTTGGAAGGTCGGTGCAGGTTTGGTTGGCCAAATGGCCTCTATGTGCTAAATAGGGATTTTATGATTCGACCAGGAAGCCGCCTTTCCTTCTCTACTAGGTTTTGGTCACTTGCCCAGTGAGCAACTAAATTTGGATAGTGGCAAATGTTGCCTGCTCCTGCCAGGACAGTCCCGATTACCTAGATTGGATGAGTTCTGGTCAGCTTTATAGCTGCAAGCAACACTGTTCTCAACCTATTGTGGGAATCCAGGTTGGAGGGGTGCCCCAGTTCAGACTGGTTGGTGAAATGCAGGCACCCCTCACATACTAGCCGAGATGGAGTGGGAGAAATGTGTTAGAAAGTTCAAGAAGGAATAGCGTCTTTCACTGAGGAGCACCCCTCCTCTCTCTGTATGTTGCTTCTTCTCTCTGCTGCCATTGTCCCATTTCCACATCGTCATTTGGCCCAGAAAGGGGTTGCATCTGCTGAAACACATTTGTTCTTGACAATAACCAAATAATAGCTCAAACTGATTTGTCAGCACCCAACACCGCTCCTTGCCAAAACCAAAAGTTAGCAAAGCTTTGTGGCTATTTAACAAATCTTCCTGTCAAAATCATGATTTAACCTATTGATTTCCTGCTCTTATCACAATTTTAAAATTCTTCAAGCTATCTTCTTCTATTAGATTTTGTCCATTTGAAATTGCCCTTGTGTGTCATTAAGTCCAGTCCACAATATTCCTAATGCTGCTATCTCAGTATAAATTAAATCTATGGTTGTTGACCTTTCTCCTCTTGTGAAGCCTCATGGCAAATGGTATTTACTCCTTTCCTGATTTTTGTCTTTTCCAGGCTAAGGGTCTGCTCATCCCCAGTCTCTTGTTTCCATGTGTTTTCTCTCAGTAGAGCTAAACTCTTTTGCAATGAACACCTACCATCAACTCCCGTTCTGTGTCTATATCTTGTCCCAGATATAGACCACTATCACTCCCTTTGCTTTTTGTTCTGTTCAATTTGTTGCTTCTCATCCCTTTTTCAGCAGCAAAAAACCTATCACATTTTAAGCCCCCCTTTTATTCTGAAGAAGAGTCGTGTTGAATTTTGAACATTAACTCTGTTTCTCTGCCCATAAATGATGCTGGTACTGCTGAGTTTTTAAGCTTCCTTAACATATCCTGTTTTTCTTTCAGATCTCCAGCATCTGCAGTACTTTCTCTCCAGCCACATTCTGCAAGAATTATGTAACCTCCAGATCGTCTTCATGTGAGAAGTTAGCAATTTGGGGGAGATGCAGCAGTGATTAATGTAAAAATAGTTTTAGACATTTTTTATACATCTTAACATCAAAATGTTAACTATGGGGATATTCACTTGAGGGGAGATGTTGTTGCATAAGATATGTCATATGGTCTTTGAGTGCAGAACATGGCAGTCAGCAGACACAAAAATGCCACCTCTGGCTCCTGATAGTCTCAACAATTATGCCTGCTAGCCATTGCGCAGGTACTTCTTCTATAGCACAGTGGTTGCGTTCTAGTGCGACCTCGTGCTGTAGAAAATCATGTTATAGGGAATTGCTATAGAAATTCGCCATACTGTACAGTGCAAAGTTTGTGTTATCCAAACAGCATCCGCTATTCATCAATTGCATTACAGCCAATTCACATTAACGAAATAAACGTAATAGCAGAAATGCCTGTAATTTACACCTATCACTATCATGCACTATTCTATTACTTGTTACTTAAGAAGGCTTTTAATTTGAGGGAAAATGGAGTTACATTTCACATGTTTTGGTTAACTGAAGTGACCTCCTAATAATCAGGGTCCATTGGATGGACACTCAGATGAAGCTTCCTTCAATTGTTACAATGCCAGCGTATGAAAAGTATTCAACTCATTCCCACCTGAATAAGATCTCCTTAAAATCCAAAACATATTTTTGACTTAATGGTCCCTCATGATCTCTCAATTATGCAACAAATAAAGCAGCAACAGAAGCTGAAGCTATCTAGAAGCTGCCCCACTGACTCAAGCCACCATCACAAGCATTGTATGTTCTGGCATCGTAGCTGACTTTCACCGCCTCACAGTTGGGTTGGTGGTAGGATAGGAAGGTTAAGGCTTGCTGTTGCTGTAGTGCCATCACATCGGGGCCACATTAGAAGAGATCTGTCTTGAACTTTCTGAAGACAAGCTAACCATGTACATGGGGAGTTTTGCTATGCTTTCAGGATCCCATGCAATATGCAATGCCACCATGAGCATGTCATAGTACTCACCAGGAGCTGACCTCTCAACCTTCGTAGGATTCAACTTCCCACATAACTCAGGTTGGTTCAGGAGGAGTTCAGCTGCAAAACACCAAGAGGTGATGGATTCTACTAAGCAGGACAGGACTAGGTGGCAGCGTTCAAGTCTTAATGTTGAGCATGAATATCTGCTTCACATTGTTGCGTCCACACATTTGAAAACAATTTCAAGATTGAACAAATCAACTCTGCCATTCTTCGAGTCATGTTCTTTCTTAGAAGAAACTACAGGTATTGATTACTCAAACAGCAATAAAGAGAGAAAGAGTTACGATGGCACCAGGAGCTAGCACTGGCTGCAGAGACACAACAGCCTACACAAGAGAGCAAATGAGATGGTGAGCCTTTCCCCAAAATCAGATTCACAGGCTTCATTGCAGCTATCTGCAGCTGACAGATCAACAGTGCTGACAATGCCTTATGGTATCCCAGAAAGTCGTCACCTACGTCTGACAGCTGCTGGGTGAACATTAGCATCCTCATGGTTTAGGAGGAAGTCCCATTTTCAGTTTTCTTTTGTGTAACAATGGCCCACAGTTTCTATGCCTTGTGCTTATTCCAGGGAGTCATTGGAGACTTCTGCGGAATCTCACAGACATCCAATCACAAATGTATCTGGGATGTGATGATGCCCTGCTTACCAAGGCTGACCTTTTTATAACTTTTTCCTTGGATGTTGCACATCAGGCAGTTAGGGCTTGGGCTTTGATGCCATTGCAGGATTTCTGCCTAGCTATCCGATCATCTCAGAAGTCTTCATGAATAGGAAAGGCTTCCACTCTGTGAATGTATAAATCATTTGTGACCACAGCAGCTGGATTTTGCAGGTCTTTTATCCAGGGAACTGCTGCAATGCCTAGATTCAGGAACATTCACAGGTGTCTGCATCTTTCATCTTCCTTATCGCATAGAAGCATGGTTGGTTAGCAACAAGACTTACACTCATACCTGGCTCCTAACATTAGTCAAGAGCCACTGTAAAGCAAACTATGAGACTCCTGAGGATGAGATGCAGCTGCCTGGGGCAATCAGGCAGTAAAATGCAAGGTGAAGGAGTGGAAGGTCTTCTCTGAGCAGAAGGCTAAAGCTAAAGATTCTGGGATGATCAAGGAAGGACCTCAGAAATGCCAAGATGACAAGACCATGATACAATGAGCTAGAGAGACACATGATAACCTCCTAACCATCCATTTCCAGGAGGATTGAATAAAGGGCTCTGTTTGTTAGAGACCGCTGCATCCACTATTCAACTCATTAACTGAAAGGCATTTCATTTTGCAGGATTGGTTGGAATTAGGCAAAGTTCTTATTCTGTCAGTCTGTGAAATAAGAACTTTAAGGCAGGAAGCCAAGTTGTTTTGAATTGAGGAGGGTTCTGCATAGTTGGGCTGTGCATTAACTGCATGCACACATAATTGTAACTGCTGTGGGTACTTTGATGAGCAGGGGCTCACAGATGGCTGCAAAGTTCTGTGTCAGCCACCACCCCCGACCTCATTTAAGAGAAGACTGATGGCTCACTAGGTCTGTTACAACCCATGCTATAGCATAAGTCCAATTTTGCTCTCTCTCTCTCTCTCTGTCCTCCTATAGATTGTCAGGATCCTACTCTGTACTATTTCAACAACTGCACATTCTTCAGGACTGAGCTTCCAGAATTATGAAATGTAAAAATGTTCACACTTTCCCACTAGCCCCTCCATCATAAAAACATTGAAACTAATAGCAGAAATCAGCCATTCGGACCTTCGAGCCTACTTGACCATACAATATGATCATGGCTGGTCCTCTAACTCAACACCATATCACAATCTCATTGCTTTTAAGGAATGGTGAGAGTCACCTTTCAGATGCGCTTCCTTTCTCATGTACTGAGAATGCCTAGCCGGAAGATCCCAGGCATGGAATTGGACTTTAGCACCTGCATCGCTGTAGATAGGAGTCATCTCTCAGCAATCTTTATGAACTACCTGTACAGATTCCATTCTCCCAGGTCCAATATCCTGCTGCTAAACTGATGGGACAAAATGTAGGTGCCTGAGTACTTGCAATTTGGCAATTAATTTGCCAATATAGGGGAAATCACTGCCAGATGATTGCTTTCCATGCAATGCAGATTGTGACTCCCATTTGATCTAATGATGGAGACCCAACCCAAAGCCCAAATATGTGACTCACGTCACTCTGAAGATCAACCCAACTGAAGTATAAATTATTGCTATCTGTTAAAATTTCAGCTTAAGTGATTATACAAGAAACAAATGACACTTTGTCAATGCTAAAAATAGTCAAAACACCAATTCTCTGACACCTCCTCCTACCGCCCCTGGATCATGACCCCACCCCCGAGCACCAAACCATCATCTCCCAAACCATCTACAACCTCATCACCTCAGATGACCTCCCACCCACTGCCTCCAACCTCATCGTTCCCCAACCCCGCACCGCCCGCTTCTATCTCCTCCCCAAAACCCACAAACCTGAATGCCCTGGTCAACCCATTGACTCCGCCTGCTCCTGCTCCGCTGAACTCATCTCCACCTACCTAGACTCCATTTTCACCCCCTTGTTCCAGGAACTCCCGACCTACGTCCGTGACACCACCCACACCCTCCACCTCCTCCAGAACTTCCAATTCCCCGGTCCCCAACACCTCATTTTTACTATGGACGTCCAGTCCCTGTATACCTGTATCCCCCATGCAGATGGCCTAAAGGCCCTCCGCTTCTTCCTGTCCCGCAGAACTGACCAATCCCCCTCCACTGACACCCTCATCCGCTTAGCCGAACTCGTCCTCACTCTCAACAACTTCTCTTTCAATTCCTCCCACTTCCCACAGACAAAGGGGGTGGCCATGGGTACCCGCATGGGCCCAAGCTATGCCTGCCTCTTTGTAGGTTACATGGAACAATCCCTCTTCCATACCGACACTGGCCCAAAACACCACCTCTTCCTCCGTTACATTGATGACTGGATTGGCGCCGCCTTGTGCTCCCACAAGGAGCTCGAACAGTTCATCCACTTCACCAACACCTTCCACCCCAACCCGAAGTTCACCTGGACCATCTCCAACACCTCTCTCTCCTTCCTGGACCTCTCTGTCTCCATCTTGGGTAACCACCTAGAAACCGATATCCATTTCTAGCCCACTGACTCCCACAGCTACCTAGAATACACCTCCTCCCACCCACCTTCCTGCAAAAATGCCATCCCCTATTCCCAATTCCTTCGCCTCCGCCATATCTGCTCCCAGGATGAGGCATTCCACTCCCGTACATCTCAGATGTCCTCATTCTTCAAGGACCGCAACTTCCCCCCCGCAGTGGTCGAGAACGCCCTCGACCGTGTCTCCTGCACTTCCCGCAACTCATCCCTCACACCCCGTCCCCGCAATAACAACCAAAAAAGAATCCCCCTCGTCCTCACGTACCACCCCACCAATCTCCGGATCCAACGCATCTTCCTCTGACACTTCCGCCATCTGCAATCCGACTCCACCACCAAAGACATTTTTCCCTCCCCACCCTTGTCTGCTTTCCAAAGGGAACACTCTCTCCGTGACTCCCTTGTCTGCTCCACACTCCCGTCCAGCCCCAACACACCCGGCAGTTTTCCCTGCAACTGCAGGAAGTGCTACACCTGCCCCCACACCTCCTGCCTCACCCCAATCCCAGGCCCCAAGAAGACTTTCCACATCAAGCGGATGTTCACCTGTACATCTGCCAATGTGGTATACTGCATCCGCTGTACCCGTTGTGGCCTCCTCTACATCGGGGAAACCAAGCGGAAGTTTGGGGACCGTTTTGTAGAACATCTGCGCTCAGTTTGAAACAAACAACTGTACCTCCCAGTCGTGAACCATTTCAACTCCCCCTCCCATTCCTCAGACAACATGTCCATCTTGGGCCTCCTGCAATGCCACAATGATGCCACCCGAAGGATGCAGGAATAGCAAATCATATTCATCCTGGGAACCCTGCAGCCCAATGGTATCAATGTGGATTTCACAAGCTTCAAAATCTCCCCTCCCCCAACTGCATCCCAAAACCAGCCCAGCTCATCTCCACCTCCCTAACCTGTTCTTCCTCTCACCTATCCCCTCCTCCCACCTCAAGCCCCACCCACATCTCCTATCTATTAACCTCATCCCGCCCCCTTGACCTGTCCATCCTCCCTGGACTGACCTATCTCCTCCCTACCTCCCCACCTACACTCACCTTTACTGGCTCCATCCCCGCCTCTTTGACTTGTCTGCCTCCTCTCCACCTATCCTCTCCTCTATCCATCTTCTATCCACCTCCCCCTCTCTCCCTATTTATTTCAGAACCCTCTTCCCCTCCCCCATTTCTGAAGAAGGGTCTAAGCCCGAAACGTCAAGCTTTCCTGCTCCTAAGATGCTGCTTGGCCTGCTGTGTTCATCCAGCTCCACACCTTGTTATCTCTAAAACATAGATTGTGCTGCTTGGAATATTTTACAGTTATAGTCACAAAGTTGACGTAGTGGGAGAATGCCTACTGAATGCAGTTGCACTGTCTACCAGAATCTGATACACTATCAGATAAGTGATTTTAATCCCCAGTTACATTGTTGTTATTGTTTTGGTGGTATAAATTAACTGTTGAAGCATTCAAATTTCCTGCAGTTTCTTTGCTTATTTATGTATTGACAGAAAAAGCAACAGTGCAGGTCCAATTAACAAGAGGGAGCCTTCTGAAGGAACAAGCAAAAGCTAGTTTTCTTTTAAATATATTCATTTCCTTTAACATGCTAGAAATGTACTGACTGGCTTAAATAAATATATAAATACACTAAATAGATGTAATTAAAAAAAAATTTGACATTTTTGACAGTTATGACACGTGAGTGGATTTACTGAAGCCAATTAATGTGATAAAAATCTTCACACATTTCATGGAAAACGTAGCTGTAAGAAACAAAACAGGATGAATTTTAATGAGTCCATTAACATTTTAGAATTTGCTAAGGGTCATATTTCAGACAAATTAACCAAAAGTGAACCAAGTTAGTTTTCTTTAGCAGACAATTTAACACTTTCTGCCAAAAAAACGGAATGGATTTCTAGCCACAAGTCATACCTGGATGGCTGGTTAGCAGGTAATGGTAGCAGGCTAACAGGTTGTCCTGCACGGATGCCCAGTCATTTTTTTTTCAAGAACTGGGATTCATTTGTATTGTGTAGTGGTTTATTGTCCAAAACCAAGTGCAATGGAGCAAGAGGGCAATTCTGGGCTCGCTCAATATTGCATGAGCCACAGGAAAGTAGGCTCTGTTTGGGTTAGGAGTGATGGTAACGGGTGCAGGAACCCAACCTCTACAAACGTTTTCAGAGGTACATGAGTTCTCTATAGCTGAGCTGTCATCTGATGCTAGACAGAATATAGATGGTTCACAGTCCAAGCAAGGTGGCCCTAAAGTTCAGCTGTGGTTCAGTTAGTTGCTTTTCATCTATGAGTCATGAGGTTGTGGGTTCAAGTTCAAACTTGTTCCTGAAGAAGGGTCCAGGCCCGAAACGTCAGCTTTCCTGCTCCTCTGATGCTGCTTGGCCTGCTGTGTTCATCCAGCTCTACACCTTGTTATCGCAGAAATGTAAGCTCTCACTGCATTGGAGTGCTGTATTTTTGTCTTATAAGTGTCTTGTATTAAAACCAACACCCTATCTGCTCTCTTAAGGTCAATGCACAGGAGAATGTGGTTCTGTTTCAAATGTTCTGGACAAATTCCCTGAAGGAACCAGTTATTTGATAATTATTGCATTTGTGAAGACCAATTTTGTTTTGGACTAAATAAAATTAAACCAAGGAAGCCATGGCAGAAAATGTTGTAGATATAAAAATGAGTAACAAACTCATTGTGAGCTATATCTAAAATACTGTTTTATTCCAGCAGTAAGGAGAATGCTAGACATATCAGCACCATATGTGTTCAAAGCAGTTTTGCCCAGAAGCAGATCTTTGATTTTTTTTTAAAAATTGTCAAATTGTTTTGAACTCAGGAGGGCTCTGCACAGTAACAACTATTCGATTGGTTCCTGGGTAGGTAGCTACATCCTTGACTTTGGACAGGACAGAAGAAACATCATGTTGTGGAGAAGAAAATAGCAAAATCTCTCCATCTCCTTCCTGTGTGGAGAAATAACAGAAAGCTGTCTGGAAACTGGCCTCATTCACCATTTTCCCATTAACCGTGCTCTTTGAACTTCCTTGTTAAAGGGGTAATGAGAAAAAAAATCACTTTAGGTGACACTGAAACGGCAAATCCTTAACCAGAGAATGAAAAGCTGAGTATTGGGGTATCCACAACCTTGCATAATTTGCAAAAATCTGGAAGGAATAGAAAGAAAAGGGGGAAAAGAAACAGCTCATCAAAATTTGTAATCTAGACCAGTATCAGTTCTGAGAAAACAAGGTGTAGAGCTGGATGAACACAGCAGGCCAAGCAATATCAAAGGATCAGGAAAGCTGACGTTTTGGGTATGGACCCTTCTTCATACCCGAAATGTCAGCTTTCCTGCTCCTCTGATGCTGCTTGGCCTGCTGTGTTCATCCCGCTCTACATCTTGTTATTGGAGATTCTCCAGCATCAGCAGTTCCTATCATCTCTAAATCAGTATCAGGTCATAACTTCCTAAATTTGGTTTTCTCTCTGTGCCCAGCTATAATATTTGTGTCACCTCTTGTCTCTTTGTATGTCTGTTTGTATGTGTGTAGTAATTTTAAAAAAAGGTAGAGTTAAAGTTAGAATTCTCAGTTAGCAATTCATGTTTATTTCTTGCTGTTGGATAAAAACAGCTTGATTGCAATAAAAAAGTTATTACCTTATTAATAAAAAAAACTGGCCGCATATTCTTTTAACCTGAGTTAGGCAGTTAGGTAATCTGGACAATTTGGTAGCTTAGTCAAATTTTCAGGTTTGTGATGATTCTAGGAATAGTGGAACTTGATTTCCAACACGCTACCCCAGAAGCTTGTGACACAACAGTAAGTGTACACCAAAATTACAGCAGAGTCTTCATTATCCGGTATCCAAGCATCTAGCATTCTCATCCAACCGAAAAATAATCAAGGTGCCACTCAGTTGTACAAAGTTGTTCTCCCACGATTCAATCATCTGAGATTCAAAAGGAGAAATCAGAATTGTAACCTCCTGAAAATTCCAACAAAGATGGAGCTACTGACTTATTGCTACGAGAGTAGGTTTCTTTGTTCTGGAACTCATTGCCCGGTCCCCTGTCTCTCTCTTCCTTTTTCATCAAAACTACGCTGATGGTATTTATGAGCAATCTGGCTACTTGTTTTTAAAACACATATTCATCTTGTGGCAGCAATGACTCAAATCCTCACTAACACTACTAGTGTTTCTCATGCAACTGGCAGACTACTATAACTGGCAACAGCCATTCTCCGTGTATGTCAGATACCAGGGAGATTACTGTACATCCTTCACTGTAAAGCACTTTGGATTGTCCTGAGACCATGATTGATGCAATACAGATATATATCTTTTTAATTACATGGTCCCCTTCTACCACTCAACTCTAGGCACAACTTACCATGGCTACAATCATAATCATGTTGCCAATGAGCTCATTGTTCACTGTATCCCATTTAAGAGCTGTCAATGTTTTCTTTCTCCTGGCTGATAGGGGTAAAAGTTCAGCCCAAAGTGCTTACTTGTGGCAAAGTGATGATTGTGCCATGTTCATGTCACAATATAATTCACTGTACAATTAAAAGACAGGAAATTTAAATGAAGATGAATGTGTAAATGGATTTAGGAAGTTTGCAAATAAATCACGCAGAATGAGCTTGCTTCAACTCTGCAGCCTAAAATGTGACTACAGCTCCGATTTTGATTTCATTGAATGACGAATAAATCAAACCCAGATTAAAATAAGGCAACATAAAACGTTTTTACCTATTAATTGGCCAAAAGCTTGTTACCTTCATCATTACATATTAAGAAAATGAAGATCAAGCTGGATAAATTGAAGTCATTCAAAAAAGCCAGGAAGGTAAAAACCTTATATTGAACCATTTCATATCATGATCTCTGTCTGTTCTGAAATAGTTACCGTTCATCATCATTGCAATGAAGGGTAAAACTTTGGTACATCTATGGTTAACATAATACTCATAGGGTAATTATTAGCATACATGAGATGGAATTAAGAACAGCTAGTGGATGTCAGGAAAAGTCGGAATTAATTAATGAAATAGCTGGAGGCTAAACAATAATTACCTGGCACTGAAGAAGTTAACATTTCTACTAGACTAAGACTCATTTTAACTCGGATCTGAGGCAAATGAGGCATTCTGGTTAAAAGGGCTGCTTGACTTCCAAAATGTGAGTAAATATGTCCACAATCAAACCAGGTATAATACGCTACCTCTGCAGAGATTCCATCAAGAAACTCACAAAAGTCGCAACTGCTGAGTTTGATCCGAACTTTTATCCTCTCAGTGCATACTATTTCTTGATGTAATGATTCTGAAAAGGGGAATGTTAGAGCCTACATTAAGTTCTATTAAGTTTCCGTTGATGTCATACAGTCTTGAGTGGAAAAAGCAGGAGAATTGTTTTGGATCTTGAAGGGAAGAGGTGTGTCATTTTTTCAGAGATAGTAGGAACTGCAGATGCTGGAGAATATGAGATAACAAGGTGTAGAGCTGGATGGACACAGCAGGCCAAGCAGCATCAGAGGAGCAGGAAAGCTGACGTTT
>JAHRHZ010000009.1:30017809-30046537 GCA_024137785.1 Ginglymostoma cirratum | reverse complement strand
TGAAGAAGGGTCTAGGCCCGAAACGTCAGCTTTCCTGCTCCTCTGATGCTACTTGGCCTGCTGTGTTCATCCAGCTCTACACCTTGTTATTTCAGATGTGTCATTGTGTCTGCTAATAGTCTTAGTAAAATCATCGAGCTAGATAATGTAACTTGTATCATGCAATAAACTACATCTTGGTAGGTCAGAGCCCCTTCTTGTTAAATGATTGTTCCCCTATTAAAGGAAACCAAATCAATGGACTCTTGTGACAGAAGATCTGAGTTTAAGTTCCATTTGCTTCAGAGGTGTGTCATGACATGTCTGAATAGGTTGATTAGAAAAAAAAATCAGCTCTTGGGTCTGGTCAAGGAGAGAGGAATGGTGTTAGCATCCTTCTAAACACCAGTCGAAAGGGATTAGGACGAGCCCCTTGCCTTCTTAATCTTGTATTTGAACATAAAAGTTAGAATCCATAACAAATCACGGAAATTGTGCCAGTGATTTTCTGGAATACATTCCAGGCATGCTGGCTTCAATACTGAGTGTAGGATGAAAAATTGCACCAGTCAATAATAAAACAAAAATCAAACAGTCCTGAAGCATAATCTGTCATCATTTTCTGTGAAGTCTGGTCCCAAATAGTAATCAATTGTCAGCATTTGGCCATTGAATTGCACAATTCTCAATGTATAATTCATACTCCACTACTAGAGTACGTTCCACTCCATCAAAGGTGAGGGGATTGTACTAAACTCTCACAGTAGTCAGAAATCCCCATGGGTGAAATTTGCAGCCTATTAAGGCAATTAAAATATCAATAAAGAGTCATTTTATGTCTCCAATGAGTCTTTCCTAATGGTGCACATGTTTCATTCTGTCAGGAACCTGGCCAGGTAAGGAAGGTGAGAGTACGGCACGAAGGCATTGATGCATTAAATCACTATCATTTTAACTCATTAAAGAGGAGAAAAAAAACACGACATGAAGCAACTAGTGTTAACAGAAGCAACCTCAATGTTGGAGACAAGTAATTTGGATAGTTTGCAACAAAAGAAGCTTGGTGTCATTACACTCGGGTCAGTTAGATGGCAGCATTGACCTTTAATGCCATGCCCTCATTCAGGAACATGGGTTTCTTTTACTCTGAGCTGGGCTAATCCATGCAGGAGGAGCTGTTACAGTGTGCACCATCCACAGCAGCAGAGAAAGCAAAACTGCACAGAACCAACAACTTTAGCATCAGACACAGGGTGCAATATCTTGGCTATTGTAGAAGGAATTGTTATATGCCAGACAAAATCCCCTCAAAACATATTAAGAAGATAGCCAAGACCTAACTTTTTCTTATTTTATAAGTAAATACAAGACGTTGAGTTCCAGATGCCATTCGAATGGTCAAACCACTCAACTTTAAGCAAAACACACTTTATTTTTACACTACAGTTAAAATACAGACAAAATAAAAAATAAAATGATCGGCTACATTGTAACTCTATCAAAATGCTTAAGGAAATAATGTATATATTCACTACTACAAATGAACTGTTCCAATAATAGCAACATCCCATAACCACACTCTTGGCAAAGGCAAATTCAATAAAACAGATTGTCTCACATGCAATTCTACCAGCAGGAAGAGAGTCCCAGCTTTTAGCTGTAACAGAGAGAGGCTTAATAGCTTCCACACCCAACTTGAAGACCTGAGCAACTGTAGAAAGCTAAACTAAAAGTCTTGGTTCTATGGGAGATTGACCCCACCCATTCATGCTGCTTCTATTGTTCCAAACTTACAAAAAAAAACCCAAGGCCTCACAAACTTTACTTTATTGACTTTGAGCAGACGGCTCAGTAACTTTGTTTCAACCTTTCTTTATAAAAAATACCCCAGGACAAAATACACCTCTTAAAGCCATAGTATTGTCATAGAATTCATGCAACATTGCACCCAGAAAAGCACTAGTTTGTCTCTCACTACCACAAGATCTATGAGGGTCACCTTCTTGGACCCATCAGTGCAGCAGTGCCTATTGCCTCAGGTAGGCACTGACTTGTGCCCCCAATGAAGAATGATCTGATACCGTTTGGAGCAGTAAGCAACCAATTTCCCATGATGGTGCAAGTGACTGTTAAGTCATAGAGACATGGAGCTGTACAACATAGAAACAGACCTTTCGGTCCAACTTGTCCATGTCGACCAGACATCCCCAATTAATCCAGTCCTAGCTGCCAGCATTTGGCCCATAACCATCTAAACCTTTCCTATTTATTTCCCTATCCAGACGCCTTTTAACTGTTGCAATTGTACCAGCCTCCACCATTTCCTCTGGCAGTTCAACCCAAAAACATAACACCTTCTGTGTGAAAAAGTTACCACTCAGGTCCCTTTTAAATATTTCCCCTCTCACCTTAAACCAATGGCCTCCAGTTTTGGAGTCCCCTACCCTTGGAAAATGACATTGGCTATTCATCCTATCTATGCCCCTCATGATTTTATAAACTTTTATAAGGTCATCCCTCAGTCTCTGAGTCTCCAGAGAAAAAAGTCATAGCCTATTCAGCCTGTCCCTGTAGTTCAACCCCTCCAACCTTGGCAACATCCTTATAAACGTTATCTGAACTCTTTCAAGTTTCACAACATCCTTCCTATGGCAGCGAGGCCAGAATTGAAAGCAGTATTCCAAAAGTAACCATAGCAATGTCCTGTACAGCTGCAACATGACCTCCCAACTCCTCTACTCAATGCACTGACCAATAAAGGCAAGCATATCAAATGCCTTCTTCACGATCCTGTCTACCTGCAACTCCACTTTCAAGGAACTATGAACTTGCATCCCAAGGTCTCTTTGTTCAGCAACACTCCCCAGGACCTTAAAATTAAGTGTATAAGTCCTGCCCTGATTTTCCTTTCCAAAGTGCAACACCTCACATTGTTTGAAGCTTTACACATCCAGTTCTTTCCAGATCACCTGGAAACATCTGTTGGTTTTAGGTTTGACACGGTTGTCCAAAGTCTTGTAGGTTGTGCCTCCATGGTCAGCTTTCCTCAGGTTCAGGATGACATCAATTGTGCAATATGGTGATCAGGCCTCCTATGGACTGATCGTATTGGTATTCATAAAGGCTTCCACTCATTCAATGTGCTGCTGATATTCTGGTATGTACTGCTGTCGAATCTTGAGGATGTGTGCAGAGTTTCCAGAGAGTGACCTTTATGTCTTTATCCTCAGCATAGCTTCAGAAGAGGTCTCCTGGGTGACAAGGGTGAAAGCTTAAAGACCTGGTTACTGATACCAGTGTCAATATAGACAGGAGACAGTGTTAGTAAGTATCTTCTATCTACCAGAATGAGAATAGAATACATCGATGGCTTACTCAAAGTGGGCGCCTAAATGGTTCTGAGGGTAGTCTTCCATATGAGCTAATAAAGGTAGCACACTAAGTCGAGATGTGCTGAGCATTGCACAACCTGGAACTTCAAAGAAAATTGGAGCTTGCATCAGAATATGTAGGCATCCTCGGACAAAAATGTATTAGTGAGAAATGAATATTCCAAAGTGCATGCTGGCATTGGCATGCATGGCAGAGAAACCTACAACACACTCACCCAAACAACTGAGGGCACAAATCCACCATAGCCCTCAGACTCAGCCATCCACCTCGCACATCTATTGCACACTTACACAACAACCTCTTCCTGCTCACAAAGGTCTCCACCACACAAATCCTATGATGTTCATTGGCTCAACCATTATCTTGGGAGTTACCACTAAGCAGAAATTTAACTGAAGCATCAATATAAATACAGTGGCTACAGGAGCCTGGGAATTCTGCAACAAGTCACCCATCTCAAAATCTGTCTTCAAGCACAAGTCAGGAGTTTGATGGAATCCTCTTTACTTGCCTAGATGAGTGCAGCTTCAGCAACACTTAAGAAGCTTGACACTATTCAGAACAAAGCAGCCTGTTTAGTTGGCATGCCATCCGCTACCTTCAATGTTCTCTTCCTTAAACACTGGTGCACAGTTTGAGCAGTGTGTACTTTTCATAAGATGCTTCAAAGTAACTGAACAAGCTGACAGAAGATTTAACAGCAGCTTTAAACCTGTAACAACAACGGGTACCAGCATATTGAAGCACTTCGATCTGCAAGTTCTTTTCCAAGATCCATACCATCTTGATGTGGATATATGTCAAAATTCCTTCAATTGCTGGGTTAAAGACCACAGTGGATTCAGCAGGTCCAGAGAACAATTATGGATGGACAGTAAATGCAGCCTTGTCAGTGATGCTCACATCACAGAAATTAATAAAACAAATAGTCATTTTGGTGGTCTCTTTGGGATTTTGTACATTTTCACATTTTGTCACAGTTTGTGGAATAGTGGAGCACAACTATCGGTGTACTCTTCCCAATTGAATCCTAACACCACAGATTCCTCTTCGGAGTTTAGAAAGTGCTCAAGTGTATAAGACCAGAGGCTCAACATCCGTGGCTAGTTGAGCAGAGCCATATACTTATACATAGTCTTAGTGACAGCCTCTGCCTGCAGTACCTATCCCTACTCACTCATGAAGAGTTTATCTCCATGTGCCACTTTTTCTATGTATAATCAATTCACCAAATATGTGTGTCAGCATTGGTGAATGTTGCTCATGAATTGTGTGGATGGTGCATTGTCAGAATGCTGCTCTTCCTCTAATTATCTTGCTTCCTCCCTCAGCTCTCTCTCTATCCCCAGCAGTGCCCTGGTGTAGATAATGCTCTCATCTGTCTTCTTCGTCTTTCATCGATGAAAGTATACTTTACTGCCACTTTGCAAATTATCAGTGCAGCACCCTTTATTGGCATCAGTATGACAAAGGATGCCACCCCACCTCACTTCTGTGTCTCTCCCAAGTGTTTGTGTGCTCTCCTTTACTGCAATGATGAAGCAAAATGATTAAAGATCATTACTAGGTCACTATTAGTATGTAAGCACAAAATTTCAGGAGCTCACTATGAGACACTGAATGTGATTGGTTGGAAGATAGGGAGGCAATTTGCAACATGGACAGACATCCTATGATTGCAAATGGAGAGCTTCAATGGTTTCCTGTGCTGGCAAATGGTACAATGATGTGAGTTAGGTAGCTACAATGTTGCATCGTACCTAAATTCAAGAATAGCTTCTTCCCCGGTGTTATTAGACTTCCGAAGTGACCTCTCAAATTTTAATTTTAATTTTAATCTCGCTCTTTGTGCACCTTTTTGAAGCTGTAACATTGTATTTTTCACTCTGTTCTGTTACCCTAATGCACTTTATATGGTATGATCTGCCTGTACTGTACGCAAAACAAAACTTTTCACTGCACCAAGGTACAAGTGAGAATAACAAATCAAATCAAAATATTCCAACTGTTCACCTTCTCCCCAGTCTCCAGCCAATCCTGTTTGGTGAGGTTGGCTGTACTACTCCCAACATCATCACGAAACAATATGGACCTCTGTTCCCTCACAGCTTCTACCAAGACCTCAAGGGCCTCATGCATAAATCATGGTTTTGTCCTTTCCCCTTTAACATCCATGGCCAACCTTCATTTGATCCTGCAGCTTTGTTGTGCCATATGTACAGTTCTCCCAGTCTTTTGGGCACTGGTGCCTTTTCAATACTATATCCTCAATCAGGCTTTTAACAGGTCCCTCTGCCCACTACAAAGACAGAGGTGCCCTCTAAATTGGCTGTCCCACACAAAACAAAATCATTCAGCAGGGCTACGCATAACAGGGTACTGACAGCCTTGGGTGCACCTGCACCCACAATCACTGCCACAGACATAAGATTGGCCTTATTGAGCATGAACCCATGGAAAGCAATTGGTCTGGTTGGAGTAACCGACTGTGCACTCAGATCCTGTGCAGACCAGCTGGCAGGAGTATTTGACCTCTTCTTACTATGATGTGAGGTTCCCACCTGCTTTAAGAAGACCACTATCATCCCAGTGCCAAAGAAAATTCAGGCAATGTGCCTTAATGACACACACACACAGTGGCTCTAACATCCATCATTATGGAATGCTTTGAGAAGTTAGTATTGGCACACACATCAACTCCATCCTCCCAGATTTCCCATTTCAATACAATTCTCTTAGCAACACAATAATTCCACAGCAAACACCATCTCCTTGACCCTACACTCATCCCTGGAGCATCTGGATAACAAGGACACCTACATCAGACTCCAATTTATTGACTTCAGCTCCACCTTCAACACCATAATTTCAACTAAACTCATCTCCAAACTCTGAGACCTAGGACCCTGTTCCCCTTTCTGCAACTGGATCCTTGACTTCCTGATCCACAGACCGCAATCAGTAAGGACACACAACAACACCTCCTCCACAATAATCCTTAACACTAATGCCCTGCAAAGTTGTGTACTAAGCCCCTAATTATACTACCTATAGCTCACAAATGTGTGGCCAAATTCAGCTCTAACTCCATTTACAAATTTGTTATAGTGGTTTGGATCTCAAACAATGATGAGACAGAGTATAGCAAAGAGATAGACAGCTTATTGGCATGATATAAAGACAACAATCTGTCCCTCAATTACAATGAAACAAAGGAGCTGGTCATCAACTTCAGGAAGTGGAGGCCATGCCCCTAACTGTATCATTGGTGCTGAGTTGGAGGTGGTTGACAGCTTCAAGTTCTTAGGAATAAATATCACTAACAATCTGTCCTGGTCCATCCACGTTGGTACTACAGTCAAGGAAATATTCCTATGCCTCTGCTTCCTCAGAAGACTAAGGAAATTCAACATGTCCACAATGACTCTTACCAATATTTATAGATGCACCACAGAATGCATCCTATTCAGATGCATCACAGCTTGGTGTGGCAACTGCTCGGTCAAAGACAGCAGGAAATTACACAGGGTTGTGAATGCAGCCCAGTTCACCACAAAAAGCGTTGACTCCATCTACACTTCTAGCTGCCTCAGGACACAATCAATGATCCCTCCTACCCTGGTTATGCACTCTTCCACCCTCTTCCATTGGAGGCGAAAGCAGTAGAGAAACTATTCAATATCCAGACGAGAATGGAGTTCGTTGATGTTTGGGCGCAGGGGAAATGAAAGTGAGCCCTTTACTGAGGACCGACTGTTTGTCCTCAGTGAGTGGGAGGTCTTGGGGGGGATGGTGAATACCCAGCAGGGCTTGGGTCTGGATTTAGGTGAGGAGCTGGAGCTGGAGTTGGGATGCAGACTGTCTTGGGACTGGGTGTGTGAATGGGAATGGTCACTTAGGTGGAAGCCAAAGAGATGTTGTCGATGGCGTCAGTGGGAGAGGCCAAGGCCACTGCATGGTTAATGGTGCCCGACAAATGAAGAGTGAAGTCCTGGACAGGGTTGGGGTCTGAGGTGATGGATGAGGTCTGTGTTTGGAGGTAAGCACAAACAATTTTAGTGTACTTACGATCCTTGGTGTCCGATAGGGATGAGAAAAAGCATTGGTTGAGGGCATAGATCCTGCGTAGAATCAAAAACAGAAGAGGTCCCTTTCAGATCTGGGAGAAGGAGGCTCTGAGATGGGGTGGGGCTGACTGTAGCGTGAGGAGATGCTGGCACATTGCTGCGAGTGTGGAGCTGAGGATCCCCAGAGAAAACTGTTTTTGGAGTCTCTGGATGTACTGTAGATAATAGTTGTTGCAGTTTGGTCCAGATTGGGAGGGCCTGAAAGTTTTTCAGAGTCCACTGGTGATAAGTCGGTTGCGCAGGCAGGTACTTAGAAAGGAGACTTGGCTGTAAAATCGGGTTTGTTTAAATTTGTGGTCAAAGAGCTTCAGGGCAGAGGAGGTCACCAGTGGGAGAGCAATCCACTGAGATCTTTCTGGGGGGAGAAGTACAACTTCTTCAAGGTGGGCATCCATGGAAGAGGCTTCACAGTGGGGTTATAAGTCACTCGGAGATAGCAAGAACTGGTCAACTGTATCCGTTGCTCCCGATGTGGCCTCCTCTATATTGGTGAGACCAAGCGTAGACTTGGTGACCGATGTGCGGAGCACTCGTGCTCTGTACCCTATAATCAACAACACTTTCCAGTTTGTAACCATTTTAACTCCCCCTCCCACTCCCTGGGTGACATGTCAATCCTGGGCCTCCTCCAGTGCCACAATGACACCACATGCAAATTGGAGGAACAACACCTCATATTCCGCCTCAGGAGCCTACAACCCGATGGCCTGAACATAGAATTCACCAGTTTCAAAATCTCTCCACCCCTGGCCTCATCCCATGTTCAACCCTCCCTCTCATCCCCACCTTCTTGACCTGACACAACCTGTCCATCTTCTTTCCCACATATCCACTCCACCCCTCCCATTGATCAATCCCCAATACCCTCTACCTGCATCCACCTATCACCATCCCACCTACCTTCCCCCAGTGCCACCCCTCCTGCCTCTGTTTATTTTCCAGCTCCCTTCCCCCTCCCCAGGCCTGATGAAGGGTCCAGGTCTAAAACTATGTCTCTCCTGCTCCTCTGATGCTGCCTGACTTTTGGTGTTCCTCCAGCTCCACACTGTGTTGACTCTGACTCCAGCATCTACAGTTCTTGTTATCTGTGAATGAACACTGTCAGTTGAAACAGGAAGACTGGATTTCTATCTGAATACTATCGATGACCCTGCACCTGTGTGAAGTTGATCAAGAATTTAAACTTGAATTTCCAATCTTTCTGACTGGCATTGTTCTATTCATTTAATTACTGACCCTGGCCTACACCCATTTGCACGCCACTTAACTTTTCTGTGGGCCCCCAACTGGTATCTGGCAGGTTCCTTGAAGGATCCAAAAGCTAATAGGTTGATATTGGTGGTAACTACAGCCACTAGCAGTCACATGGTCTCAGAGGGAGAAGGTCTCCTTCTTAGATACTGCAGATGTCTGACAATATCTGAGGCTCCTTTAACATGTGTTCAGATGTGTTAAGGAAACTAAGCCTGTAATCCTTTGTGCAGGTATGCTTCCTATAAGCTGCACATCTCCGCTTCTTCACACTCTGTATCTCCATCTTCTGTATCTCCAGCCTCTGTATCTCCACCCTCTGTATCCCCACCTTCTGTATCTCCAGCCTCTGTATCTCCAGCCTCTGTATCTCCATACTATGTCTCTCCAGCCTCTGTATCTCTATCCTCTGTATCTCCCCCCTCTGTATCTCCACCCTCTGTATCTCCACCTTCTGTATCTCCAGCCTCTGGTGTTCCACTCTCCACCACTTTCAACTCAGAAGCAGCCTTCTCAACTCCGTCCCTTTCTATTACTCCCCTCTCCATGAGTTCAATCTCTGCTTTCCCTGCTTCACTGAATTCACTGCTTCTCAGATCTCTGAAGATCTCCCCTGTGCTGCTCACTTCTCTACTGCTCCCATTTCTGGCATTCCTCTCTTTAATGTGCCCCTCTTTGATACTCCCCTCTCCACTATTCCTGCCTCTGTTGCACCCTTCTCTGCTTCGCAATTGTCTAATGCTCCCCTCTGTGCTATTCCCTCCTCCGTTGTTCCCTTCTCTGCTTCTCCCTTGTCTAATTTTCACAGACATGCAGCATGCCAGTGCTCCTGGTATTGCTCCTCACCTGACAACCAATTAAAGGCAAAGTAAGTGGCACCCATTGTCATGTGACAGTACAAGCCTTCAAAGTCTAGATGGTTAATTCTCATTAAAGATAGGGGTGGCACAGTAGCTTGGTGGTTGGCACAGTGGCTCGGTGGTTGGCACTGCTGCTTCACAGCACCCTGGACCTGGGTTCAAGTCCTGCATCAGACAACTGTCTGTGTGGAGTTTGTACTTTCTCCCTATTTTTGTGTGGGTTTCCTCCAGGTGTTCCAGTTTCCTCCTACAGTGCAAAACTGTGCAGGTCAGGTCAATTGGCTGTTCTAAATTGCCCATAGAGTCCAGGGATCCTCTCATTCAGGGGTGTGTTAGCTAGGTGGATTAGCCATGGGAAATGTAGGGTTACAAGGAGAGGGTGGGTAGGTAGGATAGTCTTTGGAGAGTTGGTGTGGACTTGTTGGACTTGTTTCCACACTGTGGGGATTATGTGATACTGTATGCAAAATCTTTCATACCTGTGAGAACTGAATATATACATTTTCCTATTTCACAGCAATTGTTTCAGATTCCTCAACTGCTTCTATTTGCTGATGTTCTTTTCGTTAAGCTTCAAGAAGCAACGGGAACCCTGTGATTAAACTCAGAGGCGAATTGGTTTATTAATGTAACCGAGTGATTTAACATCTGCCTCTCCCAAGTGGGATTCGATCATGCAGGTGAATATGTCCAGTTTTTGCTGAAGTTTGCAGTTCAGAGCTGGCTTGCCTTTGAACTGACAACATTCCCCATTTTAACTCACACCCAAACCCACTGCTCATTGTGCACTGTTCATTGAGTGATGTTGCTGCTAGGCACAGGAATGTCTCTGGAGGCATAAAGGTTCAGGGCCGGGTTATCTGAGATGTAGTAACTATTACCTGCAGGCCACAGTACAGCACATCTCTGTCACAGCTTCCCCTCTGGTGAAGTACATTTTGTAAAGGCAATCTTCCTCACAGCTGAGCCTACAGAGTGCAATTGCACGAAAGTAGCCTAATGTAAGATAGCAGCCTCTGATTCAATTGAACCGACACGCTCTCTTCATCTTCATCATCCTCCAAAAATCAGAACATGCAACAAGGAGAGCAATCCCAGTTCTTAACTGCAGCAATTAAAAATATTCCTGCTGAAACCTTGCACAAAAAAAAAATCAGCAGAAATATGTTTAATGCAGCTGACAAAATTCCAGATGATGTTCACAATCAGAAAGTAGGCCTGTATGGAATGTAGTGAGGCTGCCTTGTTAAAACTGACTTGCCAAAAGCTGGCAATATATGCAGCTGAATTTTTTTTTGTGAGCAAGCTGAGTACGTAGCATATTCCCTCTGAAAAATATGGAAATTGTCTGAATGTTCATTAGAATTTATTTCACTATTCAAAATCAAGCTCACGTGCCTTGGAGTAACCCAGTCGGCTCAGTCAGTCAAATGCGCTCAAATTGAAAAAAGGGTCAAAATTTGCCTGTGTTCATATCCATATCCAACGTGTCGTTCAGTGTCACTTTTTGTTTTATTTTCTGACGTTGACATTTTTTCATGCTTAACTGTTGTGGGGTTTTAACTGGAAACATAATTGCATCAAGCTTTTTGAATAGTTGTGTTAATTTTTTTTTGTTTACATCGTTCAATTTTCCCGGTGACACTGTTTCGGATATGTTGCTCTAACTATGGAGCTATTTGGTCTCAGAGGCAAGGATGTAAGGAAATTGCTAATACTTAGTGAGGCCACAATTCTTTTTCTGCAAACTTTACATTCCTGCAAATTTGCGTTTGGGAGTTGGCTTCTGCTTTGCCATTTACATGATATAAATCACACTTGTTAGAAAGTTCAAGTGGTTTATTTCTAGCTGTTGAAGTGGGAAATTTACATAATTACATTTAATTTGCCATCAGAAAATAGTCATGCTTCCAGAATGCTAAGAAAGCACTTTTTGTACCTCTAATGGAAGCGTTCATAGTTCATCCATGACTTTCTGCAGAATGCTGAACATATCTGTAATGATTGTGTCCATTGGAGCAGAAATTATCATTTCCAACATCTCCATGTCAGGGGATCAAATCATCTTGCTATTCCTGGTCAGATTCTAAGCCAAGGTCCTAACTGACTATTTAGATCGATGTCTATGGTCCCCTTGAAATTTTTTGAAGAACCCAGACCTTTTTTATGTCTTGGCCAGTATCCAAGCTTTATCTAACACCTAAAAGTAAGTTTCCTTGGTTTATATTATATTGCTATTTGTGGCACTTTGTGGTGCTCAAATGTGCTGCCACACTTACTTAGACATAACTATTTCAGAAAAATAACTAATTAACCGTAAGACATAGGAGCAGAATTAGGCCATTTGGCCCATCGAGTTTGCTCCACCATTCAATCATGGCTGATATGTTTCTCAACTCCATCCTCCTGCTTTCTCCCCATAATCTTTGATCTCTTTATCAATCATCAAACTGTATACTTTTGTCTTAAGTGCACTTAATGATTTGGCCTCCACAGCCTTTGAGGTCAATGAGTTCCACAGATTAACCTCCCTCTGGCTGAAGATATTCGTCCTCATTTCAGTTCTAAAGTGTCTTCTCTTCATTCCAAGGCTAAGCCCTTGAGTTCACGCCTCTCCTATTTGTGGAAATGTCTTCTCCATGTCCAGTCTATCCAAGCCTGTCAGCATTCTGTAAGTTTCAATCAGATACCCATCATCCTTCTAAGTTTAATCAAATACAGACAGTGTCCACATCTCCAGAATCATTCTCGTAAATGTCCTCTGGAGCCATTCCAAGGCCAACACATGCTTCCTTAGATAAGAGACCCAAAACAACTCAAAACATTCCAAATATGCTCTGACCAGCTCCTTATTCAGACTTAGTCATACATTACCACTCTTGTATTCTAGCTGTCTTGAAATGAATATTATCTTTGCATTTGCTTTCTTAAACGCCAACTGAGCCTGCGTGTTAGTCTTACGAGAATCCTGAACTAATACTCCTAAGTCCCATTGCACTTCAGATTTCCAAAGCCTTTCCCCATTTAGAAAATAGCCTATACCTGTATTTTTCCTGCCAAAATGCATAACCTCATACTTTCCCAATGTATTCTATCTGTCACTTTTTTGCCAACAGTCCTAGACTGGCCAAGTCTCCTCACATCCTTAATACTACTTGCCCTGTCTTTGTGTCATGTCCAAACTTAGCAACTCAGTTTCTTTGTCCAGATCGTTTACGTATATTGTCAACAGTGGTAGTCCCAACACTGACCTTTGCTGAACTCCACTAGTCACCAACTGCCAACCTGTATCTTGCCCTAATACCATGAGCTCTTAATTTATTTAGCAGTCTCTTGTATAGCACCTTGCCAAAGGTGTGCTGGAAATCCAAATAGATCACATCCACTGGCTCTCCATTGCTCATTACCTCCTCAACGAATTCTAATACCTTTGTCAGGCATGACCTCTCCATGATGAAGCCATGTTGACTCAGCCCTATTTTACCATGCATTTTCAAGTACTCCACAATGTCATGCTTAGTAATGGACTCTAAAATTTTACCATCTGAGGAAGGGCCACCAGACCCGAAACATTTTTTCCTTCACAGATGCTGCCGGACCTGCTAAGCTTTTCCAAAAACTTATGTTTTTGTTCCTGATTTACTACATCTGCAGATCTTTAGGTTTCTAAAATCTTACCAATGACTGAGTTTAGGTTAACTAGCCTATAATTTGCTGTCTCTGCCTCCCTCCCTTCTCAATCAGGGGTGTTATATTAACCGTCTTCCAGTCCTCTGGGATCATTCCTGACTTCAATGATTCCAGAAAGATCACCATCAACGCCTCCGTAATCTTCTCAGCTATCTCTTTCAGACCCCTGGAATGTGTCCAGCTGATTTATCCACCTTCAGGCCTTTAAGCTTCCTGGGAACCCTTTCCTTAGTGATGGCCACTTCACTTACATCTGCCCCCTGATTCTCTGGTACGCTTCTGGTGTCTTTCATCATGAAGACCAATGCAAAGTATTTAGTAAGCTTCTCAGTTGTTACTTTTTTGCCATTACTACATCTTTAATCTCCAGTGGTCCAATGTCCACTCTTATCTCTCTCTTAATTTTTAGAAAAAAAAGTGGAGTCTCTTGCAATTTTTTTTATATTACCAGCTAGCTTCCAATCATATTTAGTCTTCTCCTGCCACCCCCTCCCTTATTGCTTTCTTTTGTTATCCTTTGCTGGCTTTTTGAAGGCTTCCCAATAATCTTCACTGCTATCGCTATGGCAGGCGATGACATAGCGATACCGTAGCTAGCTTAGAAATAAAGGAATGCTTTGGAGACCTGGGTTCAAATCCCTTCACAGGTGAAATTTGAGACAGGAGCTTGTCAGATTGATTGGAAGGTGAACTTAGCTCGGTAGATGGTTGAACAACAATGGCAAGAGTTTCTGAGGGTAATTCAGGAGATACAGCATGAATTCATCCCAAGGGGGAAGAAACATACTAAGGGGAAGACAAGGCTGACCCCCTTATCATAAGGTAGCCAGAGGCTTTGATTGTAAAAGGATAAAGAGCTTAGAAAAAGACAGAGCTAGTGTTCTCGTCATAAGGAGGATGACAATCTTGGTTGGAGAAGGTTCATTAGAGGAGCTATGAAGAAGTTAATGGTATCATAGAATCCCTACAGTGTGGAAACAGGCCCTTCAGCCTATACCAACCCTCAGAGCATCCCACCCAATCTACACATCCCTGAACACTACAGGCAATTTAACATGGTCAATCCACCTAGTCTACACATCTTTGAACTGTGGGAGAAAACCCACACAGACATGGGGAGAAAGTGCAAACTGCACACAGACAGTCACCCAAGGGTAGAATTGAACCCAGGTCCCTAGCACTGTTAGGCAGCAGTGTTAACCACTGAGCCACCATACCACAACGCCAGACCCACAAAGAGGGCTGCTTGTGCTCAAGTTGCCCCAAAGGTTTGCTCATGTATATTGTTTCCTGGACGCTGAATGCTTTGTTCTCAATAGACTGTTCAAATTCCTTCATGGCCTCACCAGTCCACATTTTTATAACTAATTTCATCCCTGCAATCCTCCCCGAAGCCTGCATCTTCCCCACTCTTCACCTTCATTTACCCCATCTCTGATAAATATGTCTCCAGTTGTCCAGTTCCTACATTTGGAAATTCATTCTCTGGCACACTTCGCCTCAACATTTCTTTCAACTCTGTTATGATACACCTTATATACTATCTCTTTGACTAGGCTTTTGTTCTCCTTTTTTGGCTTCAAGTCAATTTTTGTCAGTTTAAGCACTTTGGAAATGATTTAATACATTAAATGCACTGCTGATGTGCCATTCTTGTTATTGTAAATTCAATGCTGGACCCTTCCTCAAACAAATTTATACACATCTCCCTGTGGCAGTTTGCCAGCAGAGACTCTTAGAAATGAAATATTTAAAAATATAATGAGTCGAGGCAGCATTAGTGTTTATCGATGACAGAGCCTGTTTGTCAAATTATCGAGGTCTTTAATAATGCAGCAACATTTAGGATGAAACATTTAGTTCAACAACATAAGGCTGAACTACATTGCAGAATGCTGAGACTGTGTACTGAAATGTTTGAATTAAGGTAGGTTATTGATGAAGCAGAGATAACACAGCGTACAGCTGAAGGAACACAGCAGGCCAGGCAGCATCAGAGGAGCAGGAAAGCTGACGCTTCGGGTCGGGACACTTCTTCAGTAAAAGATTTTTTCTGAAGAATGGTCCTGACCCAAAACGTCAGTTTTCCCACTCCTCTGATGCTGCCTGGCCTGCTGTGTTCCTCCAGTTCCATGCAGTGTTCTCTCTGACTCCAGCATCAACAGTTCTTACTATCTCTTATTAATGAAGCAAGTCTGATAAGACACAATGAGAAATCTTGCTAAGACCGCTGGTGAGAAGATCTCCAAAAACCTGATGAAAAGGTAGGATTCATCTCAGAATCTTTTTACAGCTATAAGATACTCACAATTACAGCTAATCAAGAAGTCAGGCGAAATGCCTTTGCTCAGAATGTAGATGTCCCTACCTTAGAGTTGTTGAAATGAATGATATCAATATATTGAGGGGATAAGATGTTAAGCACATGAAGGAGAGTGAGGAATCTTCTGATTCCAGGAAAAAAGATGGCAAAATAGGGAAGAAAGGACCTGGATGGGTGAAGGGGAGTCTCTCAGCAAGTTCCTCATCCAATAAAATGCAAAGAATCCTGTCCCTTGCAGGAGAAGACCGGGTGGCTCATGTGGGGATGCCAAGGCAGCCATGTCGCAACAACCAAATAAGTTTGATTCTTCATTTCACTGCAACTGTCACATTAGCTGATTTCAATGTCATTCACTGCACACACCTAACCATTGGCTGCAGCCCCTTCTCTCCCTTGTGTCTTGTAGGTGCCGGAGGAATATTCATGAGTATGTTGGAGAAACCATCTGCTCAATAGAGGGACTACTCTCAACCTCTGAGGAAGAGAGTACTGGGGCTGTCTGAAGATTTATCAACAAGGCTGGCTCCTGCACCCTCCACCTGCTCAGATACTGATACCTTGTTGGGTACATCAGACAAGAAAGTTTGGGAGCACATGCTTGTGAGCACCTAACAGTAACAGATCCTCAGCTGGCCAAGGAAGAAACAGCCCAGGCTACTGACACTCAGATGACTGCCTTCTGCCTTCTTCCCATGGCCTGTGTAAGGCTGTGAATGAAGTGGTCAGCAATGTGTGGGGCAAGGAGATGTACAGGACACAGGGAGCTAATGCATTAACACTGCGAGGCATTAGGGGACTTGCAGATCAGTGCATGGGTCTGGGAGTAAACTTGTTGGCTTCTAGGGGCTTCACGTTGGTTAGAATAGTAGTTCCTTTCCCTAACAAGTTGAGAAACTTGACCTGCCCACTTCAGGTGTAGTTGCAGCTATTGTTTTCCCGATTACGCATTTTCAATTTCTAGAATGATGGAAGGTGATAGTGAATGCTCCTGGACCATTGGTTTTTAGCATCCACTTCTACATGTCAGTGAGATCCCGAATATCCTGATTCCCTCCGGCTAGCATTTCCAGTGAACCTTGTAGGCTTCGCAGATCTCCAGGTTTCCACCCACTCCATCTATGTGAGTCTACACTTGCCCATCTTCATCCCAGCATGCCATGTGTGGTAGTTATATACTGTCTCCCACAGGGTGCACCTGATTGTGTGTGAACCCACTCCTAACTCCACATGGTCTCATTCCCATCCATGTTTTGCTGTATCCTCTTTCCATTACAAATACAGTTGTGCACCCTCACAATTGTCATCCCTCTTCCTCATAACCTACAGCTTCTGGTCCTCACAAATATGTTCTCAAGTCTCCTTGCCGTGGCAGTGCCCCCAGCTTTGGCCTATCTCCTTTCATGAAAAACCAGATAGCCAGATGTAAGACAGGTACTCTTGACTGATGTATCGACATTTCCCCTGACTATGCCTTGTGCATTTCTACCATATTTCTCACCATTACCGTTCAGGTCCCTTTGAGATTTTGTCCAATGTTTCATTTTAAAATAGATTCACTCAGTTCTAGTTAACGCAAAGACCATGAGAAAGTAAAAGAAGCATAAGATACTACAAAATGCTTATTTCATAAACCAAGTCAATCAAGTGCCTTAGTTTATGGGACCATGCAGTAACTTGGCCATTAAACAGCAAAGGGAAACATGGGGCATAGGAGAGAACATAGGAACAGGAGTAAGCCATTCTGAGCCTGCTCTGCCATTCAGTGAGATCATGGCTGAACATATATCTCAAGGCCACTTTCCCATACTACCTGCATATTCCTTGGCTTTATCAGTCTTCATAAACCAGTCAATTTCAAGCTTGAATATGTCAATGTCTCCAAAGCCCTCTCAGTATGAGAATCCAAAAGTTCAACATTCTCTCATTGAAGAACCTCTCCCTCAACTTCATCACAAATGGTCTATCCATTATTCTGAGGTTTTTTTGCCCTTGTTCTAGAGGCACTTTTGCCTGTCCTGCCCCTTAGAATTTTGGGTATTCAAGATTATAGGCCTAGTTACCTAATCTCTTCTCATAAGCCAATCCGGCTATCCTATAATTGGCCTGGTAAATTCCGTTGCATTCCTTCTACGGTCGATGTGTCCTTCCTCACATAAAGAAAACAAAACTGTGCCCAATGCTCCAAGTGAAATCTCACCAAGGCATCATACAATTACAGCAAGACTTCTTTACTCCTGTGCAGAAAGTCCCTTGTGTAGAAGACCAACACTCCATTTGTGGAAACGTACTCCATACTCATTAGTGACACCTCTGCCAAGGATTGTCTGGGACACCATTTAGCTGGCAGCCCTGAGGAGTGGAGAGTTCCTGTTCCTGAGAGGCAGGCATCCCACCTCTAACTTATTAATGTTCGTTTTTGTTGGGTGAGTAGTCACCTCACCACCCCTCAATACTTTACCTGCATTGTACCTTCTAAAATTTAACCCAACTATGCAGGTCCTAGTCTCACCTTAGCTCTTGAGCACAGAAATGAAGGCTGACACTCCAGAGCAGTGCATTGTACAATCAGAGAGACTGACATGCGCTTTTCAATGCTTGCATTGGCGGATGGAAAGTATCCCTTAGTCCTATTTCGAAAAAAGCAGGGTTGTTACATTCAATGACCTACTGGCATCTAATTATCCCTCAATCTGGTCACTATCACATTACCATTTGTGGGAGTTCAAATTGTCTGCTGCAATCCATTTGTTACAACAGTGATGAACTTTAAAAAGTACTTAACGTATGTAAAGCATTTTGAGATGTCTGGTAGTTGTGTAAAGTGTTATATAAATGCAAATGCAAGTCCATAAAAGAAGAAAATTAATTTTTAAAATTATATGCTTCTATTAGAAGGAGCCATTTATTGAGATAAAAAGATTTAAGGCTCTGGCCCCAGCTGCAAATATGATAATCAGGAAAAACAAGGTGTGCTGTTTAGAGCTGACAGTCAAGTGATTGGCAGAAGGACGAAGTGAAAAACTCGTTTACACAATAAATGATTAGGACCTAGATTACATTGTAAGAGAGAGTGGTGAAAACAGATTTAGTCAGTAGCTTTCACAACAGAATTTGAGAAGTATTTGAAGGAAGAAAGCATTTCCAGTGAAAGAGAAAATAGTGAGCGTGTGTGCTTAACTGGATTGTTCTTTGAAAGAGTCACTGCAGACTCAATGGACTGAATCTTACGAGATAACAAAGTGTGGAGCTGGATGAACACAGCAGGCCAAGCAGCATCATAGGAGCAGGAAAGCTTGACGTTTTGGGCCGAGACTCTTCATCAGAAATGGGGGAGGGGAAGAGGGTTCTGAAATAACAAGGGAGAGAGGGGGAGGCGGATAGAAGATGGATAGAGGAGAGGATAGGTGGAGAGGAGACAGACAAGTCAAAGAGGCGGGGATGGAGCCAGTAAAGGTGAGTGTAGGTGGGGAGGTGGGGAGGAGATAGGTCAGTCCAGGGAGGATGGACAGGTCAAGGGGGCGGGATAGGTTAGTAGGTAGGAGATGGGGGTGCGGCTTGAGGTGGGAGGAGGGGATAGGTGAGAGGAAGAACAGGTTAGGGAGGCGGGGATGAGCTGGGCTGGTTTTGCGATGCGGTTGGGGGAGGGGAGACTGCTGTACCTGTTGTGGCCTCCTCTACATCGGGGAAACCAAGCAGAGACTTGGGCACCGCTTTGTAGAACACCTGCGCTCAGTTCACAACAAACAACTGCACCTCCCAGTCGCGAACCATTTCAACTCCCCCTCCCATTCCTCAGACAACATGTCTATCCTGGGCCTCCTGCAGTGCCACAATGATGCCACCCGAAGGCTGCAGGAACAGCAACTCATATTCAGCCTGGGAACCCTGCAGCCCAATGGTATCAATGTGGACTTCACAAGCTTCAAAATCTCTCCTCCCCCAACCGCATCCCAAAACCAGCTCAGCTCGTCCCCGCCTCCCTAACCTGTTCTTCCTCTCACCTATCTCCTCCTCCCACCTCAAGCCGCAGCCCCATCTCCTACCTACTAACCTATCCCGCCCCCTTGACCTGTCCGTCTTCCCCGGACTGACCCATCTCCTCCCTACCTCCCCACCTACACTCACCTTTACTGGCTCCATCCCCGCCTCTTTGACTTGTCTGTCTCCTCTCCACCTATCCTCTCCTCTATCCATCTTCTATCTGCCTCCCCCTCTCTCCCTATTTATTTCAGAACCTTCTTCCCCTCCCCCATTTCTGATGAAGGGTCTAGGCCCGAAACGTCAAGCTTTCCTGCTCCTATGATGCTGCTTGGCCTGCTGTGTTTATCCAACTCCACACCTTGTTATCTCGGATTTTCCAGCATCTGCAGTTCCTGTTATCTCTTAGGCCTGAATCTTACGTTTTCTTTTGACATAGTACAAATTGCACCGAGTATTTTGGAGGATTTTTTGCCATAGACCAAGTAAGATTTCTCTGCAGTATGTTACAAAACTTGTCACATTAACTACCCACCCCACACTTATGGCAGCAGCCCGCCCCTCCAAGTCCAATTCTACCCTTTCCTTAATGCATGCATCATTTCCAGAACAACTCACAGCTCAGTAGATTCCATAGGAAGAGCAATGTCACTTGCACCAACGCTATCTTTGAAAGGCCACTAAGTATCCTCACAGGCATTAGCCCTGACTGACAGTGTGATGGCACAGTAGGTACAAGGCCATGTTGCTTATGGTGCATACCCAAAATGGTTGACACTTCCTTGCACATACAGCCCTGTTCTTTCATTCTCGCCACTGCTTAACTAAAACCCCACAGTTTACCTGTCCTTACCTACATCCAAAATAAACTCTCTAAGTTGCTGCTACTCTGCCCCAGTGCCCACTGGAGACCTACAAATTGTCATTGTCCAATAGGCAATCATCACATAGATGTACACAATTGGACAATTGTATGCATGAGCTTTTGTTTACAGCCATCAAATGGAACACAAGCAAAACCAATTACTTTTTTACATTCTATGATTTGCATCCAGCTCTCAACCAGTTGCAAATCTGGTCCTGTCTGGTTTGTAACACCTGATACAGCTGAGCTCTGTCATGGACAAGGGGAGCTTCCTCCTGCCCAGTATCCTCACCGTCAGCCTCAGAAGATTGCTCCTGCTCCTTCAATTCCTCCGCGTCTATCATATCACGTCATTTCCTGCTCAAATTGTTCAGAGCACAGTGTGCCAGGATGATGCAGCACACTCTGTCCAGAATATACTAGAAGTCCACACCCCTGCCCACCTCTCCCCCCATTGGAACTCCATCTTCAGTAAACCTATCATCTGCTCCACCACAGCCCTGATCAAGGCATAGGCACCAATGGTGAAGCTGCCACAACAGCTGAGTGATCAAACATGCGCATTTCGTATCTAGAGATAAGCAAGTAACGTGGGGAATGTAGTTTGTACTGATCATCATCGGCATCTGGCCACTAAACACTGACATCCCACACCCACCACTGAAGCTCCCATTTATCTCACTCTATCCCGAAAACCCATTGCTACCCATTCACCCCAATCCCATCTGGGGACACATCGCATTGAGTTTCACCTCTAATTGCCTTCCCTGTGCCTTGAGCATTGGATCCAAATGATGCACACCCTGTTCCACTCCCCATTGTGGTGGTCATAGTGACGATCACTGCCAATTGTGACCACATCACCCCATCCCCCACCATAATCTACCAGGCCTTCCGATGCTGATCCATATACCTGTCCCATACACTTTGAGTTTCCCAATTACTGTCATTGTCATCACTTCTACACACAGCCCTGTTCCCTCCACAATTGCCATGACTGCTTCACCTCTTTTGGCAGGGATTTGCCAACTGTCCCTACATGCTTTCCTTCATGCACACCCCACCCCTGCCAATTGATCAATGGCCAGACCCCCACGCCCCTGACCTGTGAAAAGACTCATACCTGATGGCATTGGGACTCTCTGACAGACTTAGCTGGTCTGAGGAAGAGTCTACTATGATCGCCCTAGTTTATTTTCTGTTGCATGGACCTCTGAAGTCAGTCTGTAGCACCAACTTCCTCATGTGGATGTTGCAGATGAGAGAGGCTATGTGAGCTATACCATGTGAGAGAACGTTGATTTGCGCCCACTCATTTTTCAATATGGTTGAATACAGTTTTTCAGAGCTTTTGCCTCACAGGCTGCTGGTGTGTGCTGGAAGTGTTAGATTGATCTTGTGGTACCAAGGCTCCAGCCAAGTTGCCGATTTGCAGGCAGTCATGGCAAGGCAATAAACATTGACGCTGCAAGAATGCAGGTAGTTGCTAAGTGAGCATGTGCTAACAGAGCCAAAGAGCAGCTCCAAGATGCAGCCTAGTCCAAATCATGAGCTGGGTGCCTGTCCCTGTACACAAAGTGTCTTTACACCAAGCTATCAATACTAGCTGTCTTCCTAGAATGCAGGTTTGTGCTTCCTATGAATCCCACAAGTGGATCTGTGAGGTGCCATGACGGTCGTGAGGGGTTGGCAAATGTGAGATGCTGATGTCAGTGGATAGGGAGTATATGCAATTGGTAAACATGTATCATTCTCTGAGATGCTGTTTAGTGCTGAACAACATGGAGGCTTTTCACAGCCAGCAGTGAAGTCGCCAGGTACACACACTGACTACCACATCGAGAATTCCCAACGTTTAACTTATTTGATGCATTTTGTAAGATAGGAAGCAGAATATTAAAGAGGTACGTTGTGGCATTGATAAGACATAAAACAAGGTATAATCGCCCTTAATTGGCAACTTGCTGCTGTCCAGTGAGAAACTCATCTTGTAGCTTGGTAAATGCATACAAGTTGTAGCGAGTTGCTCCCAATGTAGAGGTTGGCTTCACTGGTATTCTTGCGGAATTCTGGCACAAATCTCATCAAAGTTCACGGTGCTCAGGCCCGTATGAGATTCTGAATAAAAACCGAAAGAACTGCGGATGCCGTAAATCAGGGACAAAAACAAAGTTGCTGGAAAAGCCCAGCAGGCCTGGCAGCACCTGTGAAGGTAAAGACAGTTTCAGGTCCGGTGACCCTTCCTCAGAACTGGGCTTTTCCAGCAACTTTGTTTTTGTTCCTTATGAGAGTCCTTCTGATGGATGTAATGGCCTCCTTTTGTGCTGTACAAGTTTATAATTTAGCGTAATTGTGGAATTATTTGATGTTCATCCCCAAAAAAAATGTGACTCTCATATATTTACATTGGAGCATTGTAGATATTTTTAATCGACCTGCTCAGATGTGATGCAATAAGTACACTGAAATGTAAATATCTTGATCAACATGACTACAATGTATATGAAACTGAATAATTTTGTAAGTAAGTTGTCTGATGCCACTTGGTTTATATACACATATGAGCTGCGTTTATATTCTCTCACTAACTGAACATATCTAAGTGTCCTCATGTTTGCTCCTAAAGTTCAGATTACTGATGTAGTAATTACCAGTCTGTAGCTTCCAACTACCTTTTGCCACAGGGGATGGTTCCACTGACAGCATCACAATTACTTAAATAAATTGGCTCCTTTGGAGAATTCTCTGTTTAGTCTTTGAAACATTAGAAAAAAACCATGCCCTTAGGCCCTGCTGCCTGAATCTCCAGGCCCAACAGCACTTGTCCAAAAGTAATTGGCAGAATGGTTATATAGTGTGGTCTGCTGCTTACTGATTTCAGCTCTTGTATTCATCTCAACCCATGACCCATAGTATCTTTCTATTCATTAGGGTGTAAAAGTCTCACTTTTCCAAATTCAGTCAATTGTTATATAGATTAAAGATGTTAAAGATAACATCTTTAAAGAACTTATTAAAGTTGAATAGCTAATGCTGTGTTACTACATATGTTATTATGAAACTCAATAAAAATATATTTACACCACAGATAGTGTCAGACAGTTGTGTTGTCAGGACCATGACCAGTTGTGTTTTCTGCAGGGGCCAGGGGGCACAGAGAATGTCAGGTGGACAGCCAACCACCAAGATACTCATCTGCTTTCCCACCCTTTGTCCTATGGAGGGTCTTAAGTAGCCAATTATTGTCTGCGACTGCCATAAAATGCTGGACTATGGCAAGCGGGGAGAGGAGAAAGGCCTTTTTATTTCAACTTTGCTGAAAAGGCGTGCAGGACAAGAAAGCACATCATTCAGAATTGTCCCACATGTACTGGGGGCACTACCCCGATATGTTACTCTCCTATTTGTTTTTCTTCACTTGCTTTCCAAACCCAGTTTTCACATACCCCATCAGCTCTAAGCCAAGGAATATGAATCCAAGCTATGCTGACCAGTTGTCAAGACTGCGTTGTCTTGCAAAGTCAGTTGAGGGAATGGGCTACAGTCAATGGGTGCTGTCCTACAATATCTATCAAGAGGATTGTCACTTGGGTCACAGTGTGTTTGCTATCTAAGGGAATGAATAAATTCGAAGGGGACACTTGGTAGGATGGGCTTTGGTAGGATTGGGAAAGGTACAGGATGGTCTCAAAAGCACTTTGGTCCTTATCTGGAAAGGGAGCAGGGCCATTGAAGGTATCAGCATCTCAATAACTGGAGGCTCTGGGGGCTAACTGGGTACAGTGATGATAACATCAAGTTAGTGGTCCTTTGCAATAGATGGTTATTGTGGTATACAGACTCTCGAGCCATTTGTGTCTACTGTGGCTTCCAGCGGGCCTGGTTCACTTGCACAGTGTGTACAGTCTGTACAAACCCACCATCATTTCCTGAGGAAGTTGCTCCTCAAATTTGTTCACGTTTCAATTCTACGCTCCTAATCATTGGCTCTCTGTTACAGAGAGGGGTTGACAGGTCAGAGGAAGCCTTTGTGAGTCTGATGTTAGACCTGGCCAAGTTGGCTATGAACAAGTCTAAGGCAGCATATACTCAGTAGGGGAGGGATCTTGTCCTCCTTTCTGCACCCAGATATTCCTGAGGAGTGAGCACGTGGTATCCATAGGAATGCTCGGCTGGAATATATTATCTCCAACAAAAGAGACTTTGTCATTTTTTTTCTCTAAATTAAAATTGAAATTTAATTTTGGTTACAGTGTTTCAAAGGGGCTGTGACCCTTTTATTTGATTTGGTTTGTTTGTTTTGGTTTAATTTGTTCCAACTGATTTTAATAAGTGTCCCTCCTCCTATCCAATTTTGTTTGCAATTCAGGTAGAACTGGTTGAGGGTATATTGTTGCCTCTTACAGATCTTATGATCTCTCAGGTTAGCAAGGGTCAAGAGATCAAGGCTCATGTGGCACGGTGGTTAGCATTGCTGCCTCAAAGCACCAGGAACCCGGATTTGATTCCACCCTCCAATGCCTATCCGTGCGGAGTTCACACGTTCTCCCTGTGTCTGTGTGGGTTTCCTCACACAGTCCAAAGTTTTGCAGGTTAGGTGGATTGGCCATGCTAAATTGCCCATAGTGTTTAGCGATGTGTAGGTTAAGTGGGTTACAGGGGGATGGGTCTGGGTGGGATGCTCTGAGGTTCGGTGTGGACTTGTTGGGCTGAAGGGCCTGTTTCCACACTGTAGGGATTCTATGATTCTCATTCACTAAATCCTCATCATCCACATTGGCCAAGGCACAGTCTCTAAAACCATAAGCCTTCACATTGTATTTGGCACATTTTCACACACAAGAGGATGTTATCAGAAGGCTCATAGGGGAAGGGAAGTTGGTAATAAGTGTAGTTGTTGAGGGGGTAGGGGGTGGTAATGATCTTTCAACTGCATCGTGCCAAGGTCACATTGGCACATTTTTGGGACAACTGTCAAGAGGCCAGGATGACTAATGTGCATGAGATGCGGTATTGTAAGGCTACGAGGTAATTCAATCAGACAAATTGCTACAAGCTCTATTGCAATGCAGAATCACAAGGGATACAAGATGCTTGGGGCTGTGGTCAGGCAAAAGACTAATCTTTTAAAAACATATCCTGGAACTAGCTGGGGAAGTTTGTCAGTATTCTCATCCAGTATGGTCTATCATCAATGTCTGAGGCCTAATGGAACTAGGGAACGGGCAAAATAGATTAATTAAGAGTTACTTCGACGAGAACTAGGTGTATGAATATAGGGATCAAGTCATTGGTGCTGTTGGAGTTAATAGCATGAAACTAGAAATGAAACTCTGACTGGAAAATTACATGACATGATTCTCTAAGTAGCATTTTAACTTTTAATATTTAACTGTCAGTGGTAGAACATCCTTTTCATATTATTTCTATCCAAATAGTCAAATAATTCTGTCTTGAATACCTCACCCGAGCCTGCTTCCACCATACTGCAGGCAGTGTATTCCATAACCTAACTAATCAATAGATATCTATCTTCTGTTCCCTAGTTCCAATAGGACTCAGACTTCGATGATAGGTCCTAATGGATCAGAACACTGACATTCTTCCCCAGCTAGCTGTGTGAAAATAAATTCTTACCTCACATTTGCATGATGTACCTTATTTTTTAAGAGGTAATTCTCCTTTTTGTTCTTCAAGTTCAGTTGATGATGTCGTCCACACTGAAACATAAATTTAGCAGTAAGATAAAAGTCCAAGTTTTTGACTGTCAAGAAACTGATCCAAGGATCCCTTTCACCATCACACCTTGTCCCCAACTTACAGTTTCTCCCAAAACCATCATTTTCCCAGCCTTCATCTCTAATCTCCTACAATGTCAATTAAAAGAGTTCACAATCTGCCCCAATGCTAAACTTGGCGATTATGGCATGGAACAATCCGTCTTCTTTGAATCCCCAACGCGCAGGTCCCAGCTGACATTTCCTGCCATCAGCTTTGACTCCTGGCCTGGTCAGACTGCCAACTTGTCTAGTTATTGATAAGAAATGTATACCCTACAGATTGTAATGATTTGAACTCAGAACACAACTCTCTCTGCACTCCTCTGCCATCCTGAAATGTGGTGCTCAGTGGTATGATTGCCTTTGGTCAATAGTAAATGGAAGAATGATCACTTCATTTTCCAAGAGGCACAAAGGGGAAAAGGGGACCTACTGAATAAAATGCAATCAGATTATACTCATTGTTCTATTGTTTCAGCTGTTACAGTCAATCGACAGCCACAAGACAATGCACAACCACAAGACTCCAAGGCTCAATTGCTGAATTTATTGAGTACAACTAGCTGTGGTACTCCCAGGCTAAAAAATTCAAAAAGAAAGACTGATCACTTGGATTAGAATAGGTGATGCGTATAGAAAACAAATAGAAAATGTGACAGTTACAAGGGTTACTAGAAAGCATATACAATGAAAATGCATACCTGTTTTGGTGAGGATATAAATATAGATCATCAATGGTGAAGGATGTAAATGACAGGATGTTAGGGTCAGTCCCTGGGTAAGGTGTCCAAATTTGTTACGGCTTCAGGTGGGAGACCTCAAGCTATTTAGCACCGAGGTGCAGAGGGATGAACTCACTTCCTCAACTGGTCAGAACAAGGTTAATTTTGAAATGATTCCTTCTCTTGTGAATGTCTTTCTCCCAAATAAACGTATTTTTGACAAGAATCAGTTTGACCAGGCCTTTTTGAATTAACAGAAGAAGTGAGTTTTTTTTATTATTAAACGTGAAAAAAATTAGTAATCCAATAAACATATGCTCAGATTAGAAACAGGAGGCAAGTCCAAAAGTCCAAAAAAAGTTAAAAAGAAATATATAGGTCAGTCCTGAAATGGTTGTGATGAATAACGAGTTGAACATTGTAGATGTTTCAGTGGATGTTTCTGGTAGGATTGATGTTCATTATCAAATAGTTAATTTCAAGATTCCTGGTTTTGTAATGTGATTGAAAGTCTTTTGTCCTGATTTCTTTCAGCAGTGGCTGACAGGTCACAGTTAGAGTGAGAAAGTTGTTTTTGCTTCACCTGCTGTGCAGTGGTTTTTCACAGTGCTGTAACGCTCACAGCACACTAGTCCACACATTATGATGGCCACTCACGACCACACAGGCCAGGGCTGAAGCTTTCATTCAATCCTTGTCCCTGTGTACTCTTGAAGAGATGGTGGATAGGCTGAGTGGTGATGGTGGCAGGAAACACAAATACATATCTCACCATATTCTTGACTCTTTTATCCATTATGTTCACATTCTGAGATACTCTCAGAGGATTATAAGTTCAGTTTATAAATCATTTTTTCTGTTTGAAACTTCTTTGATACCTCATCTGGTGTGAGATTCCAGAGTCTCTCTCTCTCTTTCTCTTTACAGGCTGACACAAAATCTAAACCTGCAGCCAACGTTTGGTTGTATGTCCTTTCGCAAATGAAAAAAAAAACACTTGTAATTAATGTTTGATTTGATCTGATTTGATTTGATTTATTATTGTCACATGTACAGAGATACAGTGAAAAAGAATGTTTTGCATGCTAACCAGACAAATCCTGCCCTACATAAGTACAACAGGGTAATAGAACAGAATGCAAAATGTAACGTCACAGCTACAGAGAAAGTGCACAGAACAATCTATTCTATGTCCATTCATAAGTTTGATAAAAGCAGGGAAGAAGCTGTTCTTGCATTTGTTGGTATGTTTTTTCAGACTTTTGTATCTTCTGCCCAAGAGTGGAAGAGAATATAACTGGGGTGGGAGGAGTCTTTGATTATGTTAGCTGGTTACCTGAGGCAGCGGGAAGTGCAGATGAGTCAATGGAAGAAAGGCTGATTTCTGTGATGGACTAGGCTGTTTTCACAACTCTTTCTAATTTCTTGTGGTCTTGGTCCAAGCAGTTGCCATATAAACCTGTGATGTATCCAGATATAAGAGATAAAAGGTACTGCAGATGCTGGAGAATCCGAGATAATAAGCATGGGGCTGGATGAACACAACAGGTCAAGCAGCATCATAGGAGCAGGAAAACTTGACGTTTCGGGCCTAAACCCTTCATCAGAAATGGGGGAGGGGAAGAGGGTTCTGAAATAAATAGGGAGAGAGGGGGAGGCGGATAGAGGATGGATAGAGGAGAGGATAGGTGGAGAGGAGGAGATTCCCTGAGGTTTGTCCGGAGGGAGGAGGGTAACTTCTTCAGGGTAGGCATCCTTAG
>JAHRHZ010000009.1:29997556-30017709 GCA_024137785.1 Ginglymostoma cirratum | reverse complement strand
GGAGGCGGATAGAGGATGGATAGAGGAGAGGATAGGTGGGGAGGAAGAGATTCCCTGAGGTTTGTCTGCCTACCCTGAAGAAGTTACCCTCCTCCCTCCAGACAAACCTCAGGGAATCTCCTCCTCTCCACCTATCCTCTCCTCTATCTATCCTCTATCCGCCTCCCCCTTGCTCCCTATCTATTTCAGAACCCTCTTCCCCTCCCCCATTTCTGATGAAGGGCTTAGGCCCGAAACGTCAAGTTTTCCTGCTCCTATGATGCTGCTTGACCTGCTGTGTGCATCCAGCCCCATGCTTGTTATCATGTATCCAGATAGGATGCTTTCTATTGTACATCTATAAAAATTGTTAAGACTAATTGTGAACATGCCGAATTTCCTTCGTCTTCTGAGGAGGTAGAGGTGTTCGTATGCTTTCTTGACTGTAGCATCAAAGTGAATGGACCAGGACAGATTATTGGTGATATTTAATCCTAGGAACTTGTAAGTCTTCACCATCTCCAACTCAGCACCATTGACACAGATTGGGGTGTATCCTCTTCTCAGCTTCCTGATATCAATGACCAGCTCCTTCATTTTTGAGTCATTGAGGGAGACAGTGTTGTCTTTATTACATGCCACTGAGATGTCTATCTGTTTCCTGTATTCTGCCTCATTGTTGTTTGAGATCCAACCCACTAAGATGATGTCATCAGCAAATTTGTGAATGGAGTTAGAGCTGAATTTGTCCACACAATTGTGAATGTATTAGAAGTATAGTAAACCTTGTGAGGCACCAGTGTTGAATATTATTGTGGAGGAAGTGTTGTCATCTATCCTTATTGATTGCAATCTGCAGCTCACTAAGCCGAGGATCCAGTGGCAGAGGGGGGAGCAGGGTCCTAAGTCCTGAATTTTGCAGATGAATTTGGCTGGAATGTGGCATTAACGGTAGAGCTAAAGTCAATGAATAGGACTCTGATGTAGGTGTTCTTGTTACCCAGGTTTTCCAAGGATGAGTGTAGGGCCAGGGAGATGGTGTCTGATGAACCTATTGTGATGGTAGGTGAATTGTATTGGATGAAAGCAATCTGGTTTAATATTCTATCTGAGGTTGCAAATGGTGTTCCACTCTTAAAGTGAAAAAAAGAAGTATAAAATTCTCAGGAATGAGGAAACATTTAAAGAAAAGGTCTCATAACAGGATTTAGAATATAAATGGAAAAGTATGACACTTTTCGACATGCTCGAAAAGAAATATTACCAAAATAGAAAGAAAAAGAGATAAGGAGTAGATGCCCTGTGAGATACTAACATTAATGATGGAAAAGGAAAAACAATAAACCTCAGTATAACAAAGTTGAAAAGAAAATAAAGAATGCATGAGATTGGCAAGCTAACATGAAATGATATAAAAGCTTGCGGGATACAGCCTTGGAGTTGGAAAGAAATCACAAAATGGGAGTTACAGAAGGTGAAATCTTTGACTTATCAAAAAGAAAATGACAAGCATGAGCAACAGGATTGATATAAAGGAATTGTGTGACGCTCCAAAATAAGAAACTCCTTAAGATGTAGCAGCAAATGATGATAAAACATTACATCAGAGATAAAGAATGTTTTGAAATGGTGCAGAAAAAAAGCTTCAGCAGAAAGAAAGTAATAACAGAACATCCACAATCCCTTGGTGAAACAGCATTGGGAAATGATAACAGAAATATCTGATGAAATATAGACAAAGTGATACATTTCAAGTGATTTGAAACATTCTCTATTGGATAAGATTACATAGGATTCAGAGAGCTTGCCAATTGGATACAAAATTGGCTTGACATGAGGAGACAGAGGATAGTGGTGTAAGATTGCTTGTTGCACTGGAGGCCTGTTACCAATGGTGTCCTACAGGGATCCACTGTTGTTTGTCATTGATGTAAATGGTTTGGATGAGAATTTTGCAGGCACGGTCAGTACGTTTGCAGATGACATGACAATTGATGGTAGAGTGGACAGTGAAGAAGGTTATCTAAGATTACAAAGTGATGTTGACAATTAGTCCAATGGGCCAAGGAGTGGCACGTGGGGTTTAATTTGGATAAATGTGAGGTATTGCATTTTGTCAAAATAAAGAAGGGCAGGACTTACACAGTTAATGGTAGCGCCCTGGGTCGTGTTATTGAGCAGAGACCTAGAGGTTCAGGTATACAGTTGAAAGTTTTGAAAATTACATCGTAGGTGGACACGGTGGTTAAAAATGTGATAACACAATGTGGAGCTGGAAGAACACAGCAGGCCAGGCAGCATCAGAGGAGCAGGAAAGTTGACGTTTCGGGTTGGGACCCTTCTTTTCTGATTGGAGAGAGTTCAGAAAAGGTTTACCAGGACATTGTTGGGACTGGCAGGTTTGAGTTATAAAGAGAGGCTAGATAGGATGGGACTTCTCTTCCTGGAGCATAGGAGCTTGAGGGGTGACCTCGTAGAAGTTTATGAAATCATGAGGGGCATAGATAAGGTGAATAGCAAATGTCTTTTCCCTTGGGTGGGGGAGTTCAAAGCTAGAGGGCATATTTTTAGGTTGAGGGGAGAAAGATTTTAAAGGGATATGAAGGGCAACTTGTTCATATGTGGAATGAACTGCCAGAGGAAGTGTTAGATACAGGTACTGTTACATTTAAAAGACATCTTGACAGGTACATGAATAGTAAATGTTTAGAGGAATGTGGGCCAGACACAAGCAAGTTGGACTAGTTTAGTTTGGGAAATTTAGTCATCATTGACGAGTTGGTCTGAAGGGTCTGATTCCATACCATATGACTCTTTGACTCTATGACTCTATTATATATGGTCAATAGACTATGGAAAAGCATTTATTGTGTTTCTCACTAAAAGTTAGTAGATGTGTTGCTGAAATGTGACACTGACAGTAGATTTATCCAGAGCCTATATTGAGGTCCAACAGTGAGCACAGTGAGCAGAAGAGGGCATTTTATTCAACTGATGGGAAGAGCACCACAAAACTGTTATCAACTAAATTTTACCACCTGTACAAAGAACAAATATTTAAAGAACTGAAAATACTGCCAGGGATAAAAGTTGGAGATGAGCACTCAAAAAACTCACAGTATAACAATGCTCCTTGCAGAGTCAAAAAAGGCCCTATATTAATGTCTCACACAGTATGAGAAGAGAGTGCTGATTGCTTGGCATGGGGAGCATTGTCATCTAACACCAATTTGATGACGGTTACCTGCCAGCATAGTTCTTTGCATACATGAGATTATTTGGCAAATTTTGTCTAATTGTGGAATCACATCAAATATTGCATGCTATTTTCAGTTTTGCAAGGGCACACTGGCTGGTTACAGTCAATCCAGTACCTTGTCTGTGCAAGGAACTGAAGGAACATGTTGTTTCATACAACCTGCCAAACCTAGTTGACATTGGCACTGCAATTCATATTACAATGTTATTCATTTGTATGAATAGACAAAATATCTTTTTTGGCTTAATGGCATTCTGTTAGGGGTGAAAGCCACTCATGTTAACATTGTCTTGTAGCAGAGTGAAACAGTTAGTTTCAATTCTTGCTGAAAATATGGCAATACAATATGTTTCTACTTAATCTAAGGTAGATTTGGCACTTTTCATAACAGAAATAATGGCCTTCATTCCACATCAATTGAGAAGAGATATTTGTTGAGTTTGAACTTCACTACTCCCAATAATCTCACCACAATTCAACATCCGGTGCAGATGCTGAATCCTTTAAATTTCACCTAGTTCAAATATTGTGCGATTTGAATGAACTTGCAATGCAAAAACCAGGCAGAATTTGTGGGACCTCAATGCCAAACCTGATCTACACATCTGTAAACCTGACAAAAAGACAGGAATAGCCATTCTTACCAATGAAGACAATACCAACAAAACACGCAAAATTCTTAATGTCAGGTTCAATTTCATATTCTCTGAACCTGCAAACAAGCAGTTGTGTGTTTGGAAGATGCTGTCTAAGGAACTTTGGTGAAAGCTTGCAGGTGGTACACACTGCTGCTGCATTTAGATAAATCCATGTACAGACAGGGAAAAGAGGAATATGAACCATATGCAGGCAGATGGGATTAGTTCAGAATCACATTATGAATGGCACAGATATGGTGGACCAAAGGGACTATTCCTGCGCTATACTGTTCTATATTCAATGCTGTATGTACTGAGCATCATTGGTGGAGGGAGTGGATGGTTGTGGATGTGATGCCAGTCAAGTGTATTGCTTTGTCTTAGATGCTGTCAAGCTTTTTGAGTGTTGTTGGAGCTGTACTCATCCAGGCAAGTGGGGAATATTTCATTACAATTCGGACTTGACCCTTGTCTCTTGTATGTAGTTTGTGATCAGCTGTTAAAGCCACTGCTTTGGTAAAGCTAGTTCAGTTCAGTCTCTGATCGATGGTAACCCCAAGATGGTGAGAACGTGAGATTCAGTTATGATTATGCCATTGAATGTTGAGAGGCAGTGGTTAGATTCTCTCTTGTTGGAAATGCTCATTGCCTGGCAAATGTATTGTGTGAATGTTACTTGCTACTTTTTAGCCCAAGCCTGGATATTATCCAGATTTCACTGCATTCGGACATGGGCTGCTTCAGTATTCAACGAATTGTGAATACTGCTGAACATTGTGCAATCATCCATGAACATCCACATTTATAGAGAGAGTCTATAAGAAACATACCATTCGGTCCAACTTGTACTTGCCGACCAGATATCCTAAACTGATCTGGTCTTGTCTGTCAGCATTTGGCTCAAATCTCTTTAAACTCCCCCTATTCATATAACCATCCGGAAGCCTTTTAAAAGTTCTAATTGTATCCACCTCCCCCACTTCCTCTGGCAGCTCGTTCCATGCACGCATCACCCTCTGTGTGAAAAAGTTGCCCCTCAGGCCCCTTTTAAATCCTTTCCCCTCTCACCTTAAACTACATTTTGGACTCACCTACCCTGGCTAATCATCCTATCCATGCCCTTCACAATTATATAAATCTCTATGAGGTCACCCTCAGCCTCCAACGCTCTAGGGAAAAATGCCCCAACCTATTCAGCCTCCTCCTCTTAGATCAAACCCTCCAATCCCAGAAAGGTTCTTGCAAATCTTTCCTGATCCCTTTCAAGTTTAACAACATATTTCCTATAACTGGGAGACCAGAATTGCACACAGTATTCCAAAAGTGACGTTCTCAAAGCTCTGTACAACCGCAACATGAAGTCCCAACCCCTACACTTGATGCATTGACCAATGAAGGCAAGCGTGCCAAATGTTTTCTCCACCATCCTGTCTACCCGTGACTCTACTTTCAAGGAACTATGCACCTGCACCCTTACGTCCATCTGTTCAGCAACACGCCACAGGGCCCGACCATTAACTGTATGAATCCTATCCTGATGTGCCTTACGAAAATGCAACACCTCACATTTATTGATTAAACTCCATCTGCCGCTCCTCGGCCCATTGGCCCATCTGATTAAGGTCCCATTGTACTCTGAGGTAAGCTTCTTCTCTCTCTACTACACCACCAATTTTGGTGTCATCTGCAAACTTACTAACAATACCTCCTATGTTGACATCCAAATAATTATATAAATGATAAAAAGCAGTGGACCCAGCATCAATCCTTACAGCACACTGCTGGTCAAAGGCCTTCAGTCCAAAAATCAATCCTCTACCACCACCATCTGTCGCCATCTTAAGTCCATTTTGTATCCAATTGGCTAGCTTCCCAAGATTCCATGTCATCTAACCTTGCTACTCATCTACCATGAAAAACCTTGTTGAATGCCTTGCTGAAGATCATGTAGACAATAGCTACTGCTCTGCCTTCATCAATCTTCTATGTCACCTCTTCCAAAAACTTATTCAAATTAGTGAGACATGATTTCCCATGCACAAAGCCTCAGAATTCCTTCCAAAAGCTTACCCACCACTGACGTCAGTCTCCGTGGTCTACAGTTTCCTGGTTTTTCTTTACCACCTTTCCTTATTAATGGCACCACTTTAGCCACCCTCCAGTCTTTCAGCACCTCACCCATGGCTGTCAATGATACAAATATTTCAGCAAAGGGCCCAGCAATCTCTTCCATAGCTTCCCAAAAAGTTTTGATCTTATGGTGGACGGAGAGTCACTGTTGAAGCAGCTGAAGATGCTTGAGCCTTCAACATTGTTTTGAGAAACTGCTGCAGAGAGCTCCAGCAACAATTTTATGTTGTGCCAGGTATGACTCCAACCATCAAAGTATTTTCCCCCTGACTCCCATCAATCCAGTTTTATTAGGGCTCCTTGATGCCACATTTAGTCAAATGTAGCCATCTTGTCAAGTGCTATCACTCTCACCTAACCTCTGGAATTTAGTTATTTTATCCATGTTTGATGAAATGCTATAAAGAAGTCAGGAGCTGAGTGGTTTTGTGGAACCCAAACTGGGCATCACTGAGTAGGTTGTTGCTGAGCAGGTGCAACTTCATGGCACTGTAGACCACACCTTCCATCACTTTACTGATGATCAAGAGTAGGCTGATGGGACAGTAGTTGGCTGGTCAGATTTACTCTTCTTATTGTGTACAGGACATACCTAGGCAATTTTCCACATTGTTGGATAGATACCAGTAATTGTAGCTGTGTTGGAACACTTTGTCTAGTAGTGTGGCAAGTTCTGGAACACAAGTACTATCACCAGAAAGTTGTCCAGGCCCACAACCTTTGCAATATTCAGTCCTCCTTCCCTTTCTTTGGAAACATGTGTGGTGAATCAAACTGGCTGAACATTGACATTTGTGAGGTTGGGGACCTCTGCAGGAGGCTGAGGGGGATCATCTTTTAGTACTTCTGACTGAAGATTGGTATGAATGCTCCAGCATTATTCATTGCACTGATGCACTAGATTACATCATCATTGAGGATAGGGATATTTGTGGAGCCTCTTCCTGAAGTGATTAAAAGCAGATTCTTGAAAGATTTATTGTATTCCAGAGCTGTTTTAACCATGCTGTCCGAATGTGGATGTGCATCAGAAAACATAAATTCTACAGGCCAAAGTCCTGTTGTGAACTTTGTGCACCAAAAGATTTGTTGGAAAGTCAAGTGCATAGGTTGGTGTGGGAAGGTGATGGCCTAGTGATATTATCACTGTTAATCCAGAGACCCAGATAATGTTCCGGGGACCCGGGTCCAAATCCTGCCATGGCAGATGGTGGAATTTGAATTCAATAAAATATCTGGAATTAAGAATCTAACGATGACCATAAATCCATTGTCAATTCTTGGGGGAAAAGCCCCCATCTGGCTCACTAATGCCCTTTTAGGCAAAGAAAGTGCTACCTTTACCTGGTCTGGCCTACATGTGACTCCAGACCCACAGCAATGTGGTTGACCCTGAACTGCCCTCTGGGCAATTAGGGATGGGCAATAAATGCTGCCTAGCCAGCAATACCCTCATCTCATTAACAATTTTTTTAAAAATTAAAGGATTGTTTGCACATCAACATGAATCAATGAAATGTCTTATACAGCCCCATTTATTCCATGTCTGAAATTCTGATATGGAAACACCGAGAAGCATCCATGCCAGGAATGCAAATTGTAAAATCAGCCATTTTCCTCAAATCTTGCATATTGTATCCACTGCACCCAATGTGGCATACTCTGCATTGGAAAAGCCAAACGCAGACTGGGTGATCGCTTTGCAGAGCACCTCTGCTGCGTGCACAACGTGACCTCAAATTTCCAGTAGCCAGTCATTTCAACACAACATTCTGTTTGCATGCCCACTTGTCTGTCCTCAGCACTTTGTGCTGCTCCAGTGAATCACAGTGCAAACTGGAGGAACAACATCTAATCTTCAGACTAGGCACTTTACAGCCTTTTGGACATAATATTGAGTTCAACTCCTTCAAATTATCAACCAACTCCTATTTCTTCTATTTCTTTTAGCTTTGCTTGTAACATTCTCTGTTACTGTGTCCTCTCTCCCCTCCCCCCATACCAGTGGGACTGTCTTCCTTTTCAATTTTCTGGCAATGAGACAAACCGTTGTTCTGCCATTCTCACATTCCAATCACTTAATCTGAACTATTAGCATCTTTTCTTCACTCGCACTCTACACCCAACAGCACAATGATCCCCCACTCCAACTATGGCAACAAATGTTGTTCCCATGCACACTTCACTTTTACTCTGAAGAAATCATCTAGACTCAAAACATCAGCTTGCTGTCTCTCCTTGGATGCTGTTTAACCCGTTGTGATCTTCAGCATTTGTTGTTTTCAGAACCATCAGAGGCAGCTGTCCCTATGTTTCAAGGATGACAGCTATTCAGGTTTGTGAATTTCAGCCGTAAGGGTTCGCATGTAACTGAAAAGTCTGATTCTGGATTCATAGATCATTGTATACAAGAAGCAGGATGACTGAAGGGACAGTGGGATCCAGAGAGCTCGATTTAAATCCTTCAATTTCCTTCTCTGTCATCACTGTGCATTAAGGTGTTGAGACTCACCATTAAGGTGTCGGGACTCCAAGAGCGTAATGCAATTTAATGGATAAGTTGTTACCATTCAGACCATTTAGTAGCAAACTCCTACCAGTCATTGAGGTCAATGTTGTGCACAGCCTCTGAGTCTGTTAGAAGCATTTTTTTTGCCTGTGTTGGCCAGCTTTGAACTGAGAGAAGGGGGTTGGTGCGAAAGACCCACCTGGACACTGTTGCCAGTTCATCATCAGGAATTTTGTCTGTTTATGTGCTGATCTGATTTCAAGAAGGACAGTTGCATTCGTTAGACGGTCCTCCGATTGAATTAAGAGGATGCAGCAGAGGCAATGCTAATTGAGTTTCTGTCCAGTACTTACATGTCACCGATACACAATCCAGATTCACTGCTGTACAGGCATGTGTAGATGATGCAAAGGCCGTACAATAAGCCTTTTGTTGGCTTGTGAATGTCATTGATGTTGACATTTACTGAAGTGATTGGTAGAAGGCTGAGCTGGAATAATTGATCCAGGATTTCATTGGCAATGAACATATTTAGAGAGAGGTAGCAGACAAGGATCAACATGGCTCAATTTTTTAGAGTCCCTTCCAAATAAGTAGTGGGATAGTTAGCTGTTTTGTTTAGGCATCAGTCAAAAGCAGGTCAAGCATCTTTTATGCAGAATTTAAAGCTATCAAAAGTGACATGCAAATCTAGTGCAGTGGGTGCAACACTGTAGACGTTTATCTACTATAGATCATGTATGCCAATGGAGGTCAGCATAGTTTTGGCATGAAGGTGATTGAGGTTAGAGTTTTCCATCTAGATGGTGTCTAATACTCATACTAGAGGGCAGCTGATCTTTGATGCGTTATATACCCATTGGCAAGTATATTGTAAATTTTATAGGGCTATCACATAACTTAGGTTGACCCGAGACCCTAAGCTTATGTTGACCCTAGATGGTAATTTTGAAGCCATTTGTTTCAGATTCCCCAGTCAATTCACTTAAAAGTCTCATTGATTCCTGGGAGGCAACTTTGATGAGTTTTAATTTGCAAACTGACTTTGCTGCGCCGTAACTTGACCTATCAATGTCAACTCACTTTAAATTAAATGTTATTGCTGAAGAGCTGGATACACATACATTGTCTTTCAGTTGGAAACATTTGGTGCACTTCCAGCACTGATTTTAGAGGTGAAGCTGTGATTCTGTCCCACTCACAGAAATAATTGATCAGAGAATTCAGGAGAAATGTCTTTAACCAGACACTGGTAATGATGGAATTTGCTTTCATGTGGAGTAATTTAAATCAGTAGCTTAGGTAAATTGAAAATAAATTAAACAAGTACATGAGAGCAAATAATCTGAGGTTATGCTGATAAGGTCAGATGAAGTAATGTGGCAAAAAATGCATGTGGAACATAAATATATAGTATAAGTCAGTCTGTTCTGTGCTGTGAAATCTCAACCATTTTATGTAAATATACAACGGTATAGTTTGGTTCTTCAACCATTATGTCCTAGCTGAAATACTCCTGTGATATTTGACTTTTTCTTTTCTTTTTACTGTTGTGTTTACTTTTTTCTGAAGCATTTCTCCACGCCCACACAAAAGAAATACAGTAGCAAAATGAGAATAATTGTACAGCTTCACATGACATCACATCAGTGACTGAGCAGTGTTCTGAAAACACAAAGACAGTTACCAATTACTTTAAAAGCCTTTTTACTTTCTGAAGTTCAGGGGACATTTCTCCTGTAGCTCTTACATCTCTGCAGGTTATAATATTAAAATGATCAATTTACAAATAGTTGCGGTTGCATTTCCACTCGGTGTTCAATTTTTGCTGCCATTATGAGCATCATATTTGTTTCCCAATGTGATCTTTTCCAGAATGGTGTAATTTAGCTTGTAACACAATTTGAAAGGGTTGGCACCAGGGACATTTATTTGGTTGGAAATCATAGATTCCACCCTGATGGTGTTATACCAGTGCCCAAATCATAGGTATACCCTACGGGCAACTCTCCTCTCCAGTCACCATGTGTTTACACAGTGCCCACTGGCAGCAACAGCTGTGGCCACGAGGACCAGATCCAACCCTAGACCTTCCACACCAACCAGCCCTCCCACCAAGGCTTGTCTGACTGACCTAGTTACCCTGCCCTACTAATTTCGGATCCTGTGGCGTCCCAGCATGGTCCAATTCTCAAGATCCTCATCCTGAAAGACCCAAAGAAAATCAGTGGCAGAGAGGGATTTCCTGATTTGGATACAGTGCCATCAGGGCTTCTGGATAGCATCAGTGGGATTGGAACCGGTCTCTAGCCAATGGATGGGGGTATCACTATGGCAATTAAATACAGTCCACTTCCAAAGTCTTTCTTTCTCCAAAGGTGATGTCTGACCTCTGAGTTGTAACAGCACTTTTGATTTATTTTGGATTTTTAACACCTCTGGTGTTTTGCTTTGTTTTAATATTAACATTGTTTTTGATTTGAGTCACGTCTGTTGACTTCTTGAAAATATCTAATGAGAAAGAATACCTCATTTCAGAGGCTTTCCCATTGGGACATACTCAACTCCAGACCCCTTTAGGCTAATTAGAAATTGCTGTTGTCCACTCCGTCTGCAATTATCTCAGAAATGCAGCCAAACATTTTTTCTCTAAAGTTAATGAGTTTGATCTTATATGAACAGTTAATTAAGGTATCTGCCAGAAAAGAAAATTCTAATCCTTTTTGCTTTCCTGAAGGCACTGATCATTATCATTTGCAATCCCCATGGAACGAGTGTCCCTGAAAAGGTGACAACAAATGGCCACTGTCCATATCCAAACTGACATGTTGTCATTCTCATTTCTTTGGAGAAAATCTAATGCAGGTGACTGGAGTCACCTAGAATTTCATGACACAAAAGCAGTTCACTCAGCACAAGAGGCTATGATCTTCATGGGCCCTCCTCACGTCGTGCTTCATTTCATCTTCCCAAACTTATTCTTCTACCGTTTTCTCCCTCATGCGTCTTCCCCTTCAAAACACCCATGTCAGAATCTGAGCAATAAACGGGAAAGTACAGTTGAAAGTATGCAGCAGAGTTGGATGAATTCTCAGTTCCACAAACCTGACCCAAAAACAATGCTCTGATTTTCGTTCTGGGTATGTGGAGGTGTTGTACAGAAGGAATCATGCCAACTGCCTTCAGAAAGAATGCAGAGGTGGGCTGTGAATAGACCTACCTTGGTGATTGGGGACCATGTTGCAGTTTTTTAAAGAAAAATAAAATGAGAGAAGCAGCAATTTAGCCTTCACATGCCCTAACCCCAAACACTCCCAATGTCCCATTCATGAAAACCAATGCCACGCGAGGTCTCCCTAAGCACACTCTATGACTTTATGTTGCCCCAATTCCAATATTTGCACCTCGAACCATTTTTCATGGTTCCTTAGTAACCCTATGACAACCTAACCCCCTCCACCCTCTCCTTTGGCTCACTATCACTCTCACACCAATGTAGCCTCAGTTCAAATCAACCAATGTCTCCCCTTTTGTTTTCTATTTGTGGGATGTGGGCGTCGCATTTCTTGCCCATCCCTAGTTGCCCTTGAGAAGGTGGTGGTGATCTGCCTTCTTGAACCCCTGCATTCCTCCTGCTGTGGGTTGACTCACAATGCTATTAGGGAGGGAATTCCAGGACTTTGACCCAGCGACAGCGAAGGAACGGTGATATATTTCCAAGTCAGGATGGTGAGTAACTTGGAGGGGAACTTGGAGGTGGTGGACAGGCTTTATGGAGTCAGGAGATATGTTACTCGCCTCAGTATTCCCAGCTTCTGGCCTGCTGTTGTAGGCACTCTGTTAATGTGGTGAGTACAGTTGAGTTTCTGGTCAATGGTAACCCCAGGGATGTTGATAGTGTGGGATTCAGTGATGGTAACACCATTGAATGTCAAGGGACGGTGGTTAGATTGTCGCTTATTGGTGATGGTCATAGCCTGGCATTTGTGAGGCACGAATGTCACTTGCCACTTGTCAGCCCAAGCCTGGATATTGTCCTGATCTTGTTGCATGTGAACATGGACTGCTTCAGTATCTGAAGAGTCACGAATGGTGCTGAACTTTGTGCAATCATTGGCGAACATCCCCACATCTGACCTTATGATGGAGAGAAGGTCATTGATGAAGTAGCTGAAGATGGTTGGGCCCAGGACACCACCCTGAGGAACTCCTACAGAGATGTGCTGGAGCTGGGAGGATAGACCTCCCACAACCACAACCATCTTCCTATGTGTCAGGTATGGCTCCACCCACCGGAGCGTTTGCCCCCTGATACTCATTGATTTCAGTTTTGCTAGGGTTCCTTGATGCCTCACTCGGTCGACTGCAGCCTTGATATCAAAGGCTGTCACTCTCACCTCACCTCTGGAATTCAGCCCTTTTGTCCATGTTTGAACCAAGACTGTAATGAGGTCGGGAGCTGAGTGGCAGAACCCAAACTGGGCATCACTGAGCAGGTTATTTCTAAGCAGGTCTTGTTTGACAACACTGTTGATGACACCTTCCATCACTTTACTGATGATCGAGAAGAGACTGATGGGGCGGTAATTGGCCGGGTTGGATTTGTCCTGCTTTTTGTGTACAGGACATACTTGGGCAATTTTCCACATTGTCGGGTAGATACCGGTGTTATAACTGTACTGGAACAGCTTGGCTAGGGGAGCGACAAGTCCTGGAGCACAAGTCTTCAGTACTGTTGCCGGAATGTTGTCAGGGCCGATAGCCTTTGCGGTATCCAGTGCCTCCATCTGTTTCTTGATATCACATGGAGTGAATTGAATTGGCTGAAGACTGGTATCTGCAATGCTGGGGACCATTGGAGGAGGCCAAGATGGATCATCCACTCGGCACTTCTGGCTGAAGATTGCTACGAATGCTTCAGCCTTATCTTTTGCACTGATGTGCTGGGCTCTTCCATTGTTGAGGATATTTGTGGAGCCTCCTCCTCCAGTGAGTTGTTTAATTGTCCACCACCACTCATTACTGGATGTGGCAGGACTACAGAGCTTAGATCTGATCCCTTGGTTGTGGGATCGCAAAGCTCTGTCTATCACTTGCTGCTTTCGCTGTTTGGCGTGCAAGTAGTCTTGCTTGATGGCTTCACCAGGTTGATACCTCATCTTCAGGCATGCCTGGTGCTGCTCCTGACATGCCCCCCTGCACTCTTCATTGAACCAGGATTGATCCCCTGGCTTGATAGTAATGGTTGAGTGGGGGATATGCCGGGCCATGAGGTTACAGATTGTGTTGGAGTAAAGTTCTGCTGCTGTCGATGCCCCGCAGCGCTTCATGGATGCCCAGTCTTGATTTTCTATTTCTGTGTGAAGTCTGTCCCATTTAGCATGGTGATAGTGCCACACAACACATCGGAGGTTTTTCTCAGTGTGAAGGCGGGACTTCGTCTCCACAAGGACTGTGTGATGGTCACTCTTACCAACAACTGCAGCTGGCAGATTAGTAAGGATGAGGTCAAGTATGCTTTTCCCTTTTGTTGGTTCCCTCACCACCTGCCGCAGACCCAGTCTAGCAGTTACGTCCTTTAGAACCCAACTAGCTCGATCAGTAGTACTGCCGCCGAACTATTCTTGGTGGTGGACATTGAAATCCCCCACCAGAGTACATTTTGTGCCCTTGCCATCATCAGTGATTCCTCTCAGTGTTGTTCAACATTGAGGAATACTGATTCATGAGCTGAGGGAGGATGGTATGTGGTAATCAGCAGGAGGTTTCCTTGCCCATGTTTAGCTTGAAGCCATGAGACTTCATGGGGTCTGGAGTCAATGTTGAGGACTCCCAGATCAACACCCTCCTGACTGTATACAACAGTGCCGCCCCCTTTGTTGGGTCTGTCCTGCCAGGGATAGCGATGTTGGTGTCTGAGACATCATCTGTAAGGTATGATTCTGTGAGTATGACTATGTCAGGCTGTTGCTTGACTAGTCTGTGAGACAGCTGTCCCAATTATAGCACTAACCCCCAGATGTTAGTGAGGAGGACTTCACAGGGTTGACAGGGCTGTTTCTGCCTTTGTCTAGGTGCCTAGGCTGTTGCCAGGTGATCTGTCAGTTTCATTTCTTTGGAATAATTGGTACAACTGAATGGCTTGCTAGGCCTTTTCAGAGGGCAGTTGAGAGTCAATCACATTGCAGTGGGTCTGGAGTCACATGTAGGCCAGACCAGGTGAGGGTGACTGATTTCCTTCCCTGAAGGATATTAATGAACCAGATGGGTTTTTCCCTACAATCGGCAATGATTTCATGGTGATCTTTAGATTCTTAATTCTAGACATTTTTTTAAAATTTCAATTTCACCATCTGCCATGAGGGGATTCAAACCTGTGTCCTCAGAACATCAGCTGGATTTCTGGATTAATAGTCTAGCGATAATACCACTAGGCCATTGCCTACCCTGCACCACCCTTTGATCTTACATGCTCCCTGTCAAATCACCTAGCATTCTCCATGGGTAAACCTTGTAAACCATGGTGAGATTAATTAAGCTCTTAAATGTTTTAAAAACTCTCATTGATTAAGCATTCATGTTCTACATTTAACTTCCTTTGTGTGCTTATTAGAAACTTGCATTTATATTCGTAGTCCCATTCCAAAGAATTTATAAACACTGGGAACTATCGATCAAAATGTGAACTGACAGGCATCCCCACTTTAATGATGATAAATTAAGATCAATCATTAAGCAATAAACATTGAGCTTGCGTCAACAGATAACTGAAGTAACAGGCCTTGAAATTTGAATATTTTTTCAGAAGGTTCTTTTGCCAAATATTTAAAGTACTCGAGATTTAAATGCCTTGACATCTTGAGAGCTCCTTTTACAGTTCCAATGAGTTTGACAGTTCCAATGAGTTTATCCATACTAAAAAAAAGTCCATTACTAACAAATCGAAAGGGAATTTAATCTCTCCCAAGGAGGACCTTACTTCTCTCAAAGGGTATCTCATCTCTTCTAAAGGTGTCTTTGAACCACATCCAAAATGATACCATACCTCTCCAAAAGGGAACCGTAACTCTCTAAAGAACTCTTTTAAGAGTAGACTGGCTCCTTTAAGGTCTTAAAATCCCCTGAAGAAAATTTGATACAAATCCTCAAGCCAGTTGCACTTTAACATGCGCAGTTGTCTTTGTGAACTATGGTTATCCAATATATAACAAGATCTCATTCCCCAAAACCCCAATGAAAATGGCGAGTGCTGGTTTCGTGGGTGGAACTTTTGGATTCAGACCTCAAACACCATTTTGGCTAAATTCAGGACTGTCTCCATCTGCATGAAAATTCAGGCCAAAATATTTAGTTCTTTCAGTCGCTTATTAATAAAACCATGAGACATGGAAGTATAAGCAGGCAATTTGGCCCATTGAATCTGCTTCAACTTTAAATGAGATCATGGCTGATCTGATAATCATTAACTCTACTTTCTTACCTTTTCCCCATATCTTTGATATTCTTATTAATTACAAATCTATCTCAGCCTCGAATATACTTAATAACCCAGTCTCCACAACCCTCTGCAGTAAAGAATTCCACAGATTCACTACTCTCTGAGAGAGAAAAATAAACTTTTCATTTCTGTCCTTACTGGTTGACCCCTTAGTCTGAGATTTTGCCATCTGGCCCTAAATTCTCCCACAAGGAAAAATGCCCTCTCTATATCTTCCCTGTGCAGGCCCCTAGGAATCTTATATGTTTCCACAGTTACTGCTCATTCTTCTAAATCCCATTAGTATAGGCCCAACCTACTCAATTTCTCCTCATAAACCTTACCCCTAACCCTTAGTACCTGGGATCAATCAAGTGAATGTTCACTGGACCGACTCCAATGACTATATCTGTAGGAACATAGCATCAGGAAAAAGCCATTCAGCTCCTCCAGCCTGTCCCACCATTCAAGAGAACATAGTTGATTTGTGGCCTAACCTGCTTTTTGGCCCATATCCCTTAATACCTTTGTTTAACAAAATAAGTACCTATCTCAGATTTAAAATTAACAATTGGCATAGCATTAATCATTTGTGAAGGAGCATTCCAAAATTCTACCACCATTTGTTTGTAGAAATACTTCCTAGCATCTCTCCTAATGGTCTGGCCCTAATTTTTAGACTATGCCCTCTCGCTTTAGAGTCCCTAACCAGTGGAAATAATTTATCTATACGTACGTTGTGTTTCTTTGTTAAAGTCTGCAGATACTTTGATCAGATCATGCTTCACCTCCCAAATTCTAGAGAAAACATGTCTAATTTGTATAATCTCTCTCATAGTGCACCTGCTGAAATCTAGGTATCATTTTTGGAAACCAACATTGTACTACCTCCAAGGCCAATATATCCTTCCTAAGGTGCGGTGCATAGATCTGCTCCCCATGCTCCTAGTGGTGTCTAACCAGGGTTTTGCATAGCAGCAGCATAAATCTGTGTCATTGTACTGTCCTTAGATAAGAGGTCAAGATTGTTCTCAGCTGTGTATTCTAGCTGTGGCCTGATTAGCGAGTTGTAAAATTTTAGCAAAATCCCTTATTTTTATATTCCATTCCCTTTGAATTATAGACCAACATTTTATTTGCCATCTTTATGACCCGCTGAACTTGTATTCTATGTTTCTGTAACTTATACAATGAGGACTCTCAAATCACTCTGAGATGCAGCTTTCTTCAATCTTCCCCCATTTAAATAATATGCAGATTTTCAATTCTTCCTGCCAAAGTGCTCATCTCACATTTTCAAACATTTTCTTCCATCTGCCAAGTTTTTGCTGATTCATTTAATCGTCTATATCCCTCTGAAGGCCTTTGTGTCAACATCATCACTTGCCCTCCCACCAATTTTTGTGTCATCTTATAGTTTATGTTACTTGTGTTAAGTTCAAGCTGTAATTGTCATCTCTCGATGTTTTCTACACATTAGTCAGGCTGGAATGGCATGGCAGCAATTCTTAAGAAATGCAGGTAGAGATTATTTCCAATGCTGTATGCTTTTACAAAGACATTTCAATTGGCTTTGAAGTGCTTCTGGATGTTCTGAAGTTGTGAAAGGTGCCAACGTCGCTCCACCCACCGCCTCCACAGCCAGCAGCTCCAGAGGAGACAGTAGCAACCAGCCCTGCCTGGTCTTCACCATCCCCCCAGACCTCCCCCTTACTGAGAATGAACGGTCAGTCCTCAGTAAAGGATTCACCTTTATCCCCCTCCACTCTAACATCAACGAATACCACTCAAGCTTGGATGTTGAACAGTTTTTCAGCTGCCTCCGCCTCCGCTTTTACTTCTTTAATCGTGAGCCTAACCTTCCCTCTACTGACCCCTTCTCCCACCTCCAACACACCCTCCCCTCCTGGATACCACCCCAAGGCCTCCTACCCTCCCTCGACCTCTTCATCTCTGACTGCCATCAAGACACCAATCGCCTCAACGTTTCCACCGCTCTCACTCACTCCAACCTCTCCCCCACAGAACATGCAGCTCTCCACTCCAACCCTAACCTCACCACAAAACCCACAGACAAGGGAGGCGCAGTTGTAGTATGGTGCACTGACCTCTACATCACCGAGGCCAGACGCCAGGTCTCTGACACCTTCTCCGACTGCCCCCTTGATCATGACCCCATCCCTGACCACCAAAACATCATCTTCCAACTTCATTCACAACCTCATCACTTCAGGTGACCTCCCACTCACAGCGTCCAACCTCATCGTTCCCTAATCCCACACTGCCCGCTTCTATCTCCTTCCCAAAATCCACAAGCCTGACTGCCCTTGTCGACCCATTGTCTCCGCCTGCTCCAGCCCCACCGAACTCATCTCCACTTACCTCAACTTCATTTTCTCCCCCTTGGTACAGGAACTCCCCACCTACATCCGTGACACCACGCACACCCTCCACCTCCTCCAAAACTTCCAATTCCCTGGTCCCCAACACCTCATCTTTACCATGGACTTCCAGTCCCTATACACTTGCATTCCCCATGCAGATGGCCTAAAGGCTTTCCGCTTCTTCCTGTCCTGCAGGCTCGACCTGTCCCCTTCCAATGACACTCTTATCCGCTTAGCTGAACTTGTCCTCACCCTTAACAACTTCTCCTTCAATTCCTCCTACTTCCTACAGACAAAGGGGGTGGCCATGTGTACCCGCATTGGCCCAAGCTATGCCTGCTTCTTTATAGGATACTTGGAACAAACCCTCTTCCGAAGCTACACTGGTCCTACCCCTACCTCTTCCTCCGTTATATCGAAGACTGTATCGGCGCTGCCTCGTGCTCCCACGACGAGCTCGAACAGTTCATCCACTTCACCAACACCTTCCATCTCAACCTTAAGTTCATTTGGACCATCTCTGATACCTCTCTCTTCTTCCTGGACCTCTCTGTTTCCATCTCTGGCAACCACCTGGAAATCGATATCCATTTCAATCCGACCAACTCCTACAGCTACCAAGAATACACCTCCTCCCACCCACCTTCCTGCAAAAATGCCATCCCCTATTCCCAATTCCTTTGCCTCCACCACATCTGCTCCGAAGATGAGGCATTCCACTCCTGGACGTCCCAGATGTCCTTGTTTTTCAAGGACCACAACATCCCCTCCACAGTGGTCGAAAATGCCCTCAGCCATGTCTCTCGCATTTCCCGCAACTCATCCCTCACACCCCCTACCCACAATAACAACCAAAAAAGAATCCCCACCATCCTCACGTACCACCCCACCAACCTCCGGATCCAATGCATCATCCTCCGAAACTTCCACCATCTGCAATCTGACCCCACTACCAAAGATATTTTTCCTTCCCCACTCTTATCTGCCTTCCGGAGGGACCACTCTCTCCCTGACTCCCTTGTCCGCTCCACACTCTCCTCCAGCCCCACCATCCCCAGCACTTTTCTCTGCAACCGCAGGAAATGCTATACCTGCCTCTACACCTGCCCCCTCACCCCCATCCCAGGCCCAAAGAAAACCTTCCACTTCAAACAGATGTTCACCTGCACATCTGCTAATGTGGTATACTGTATCCGCTGTTACCGATGTGGCCTCCTCTACATCGGAGAAACCAAACGGAGGCTTGGAGACCGAGATAACAAGCATGGGGCTGGACGAACACAACAGGTCAAGCAGCATCATAGGAGCAGGAAAACTTGACGTTTCGGGCCTAAACCCTTCATCAGAAATGGGGGAGGGGAAGAGGGTTCTGAAATAAATAGGGAGAGAGGGGGAGGCGGATAGAGGATGGATAGAGGAGAGGATAGGTGGAGAGGAGGCAGACAAGTCGAAGAGGCGGGGATGGAGCCAGTAAAGGTGACTGTAGGTAGGGGGGTAGGGAGGAGATAGGTCAGTCCAGGGAGGATGGACAGGTCAAGGGGGCGGGATGATGTTAGTAGATAGGAGATGGGGGTGTGGCTTGAGGTGAGAGGAAAAACAGGTTAGGGAGGTGGAGATGAGCTGGGCTAGTTTTGGGATGCGGTTGGGGGAGGGGAGATTTTGAAACTTGTGAAATTCACATTGATGCCATTGGGCTGCAGGGTTCCCAGGCTGAATATTTGCTGTTCCTGCAGCCTTCGGGTGGCATCACTGTGGCATTGCAGGAGGCCAAGGATGG
>JAHRHZ010000009.1:29959497-29992556 GCA_024137785.1 Ginglymostoma cirratum | reverse complement strand
CAGATGCGGCGGAGGCGAAGGAATTGGGAATAGGGGATGGCATTTTTGCAGGAGGGTGGGTGGGAGGAGGTGTATTCCAGGTAGCTGTGGGAGTCAGTGGGCTTGAAATGGACATCTGTCTTTAGGTGGTTGCCCGAGATGGAGACAGAGAGGTCCAGGAAGGAGAGAGGAGTGCTGGAGATGGTCCAGGTGAACTTCAGGTTGGGGTGGAAAGTGTTGGTGAATTGGATGAACTGTTCGAGCTCCTCGTGGGAGCACGAGGCGGCGCCGATGCAGTCATCAATGTAACGGAGGAAGAGGTGGGGTTTAGGGCCAGTGTAGGTACGGAAGAGGGATTGTTCCACATAACCTACAAAGAGGCAGGCATAACTTGAGCCCATGCGGCTACCCATGGCCACCCCCTTTGTCTGGAGGAAGTGGGAACAACTGTACCTCCCAGTCGCGAACCATTTCAACTCCCCCTCCCATTCCTCAGATGACATGTCCATCCTTGGCCTCCAGCAATGCCACAGTGATGCCACCCGAAGGCTGCAGGAACAGCAACTCATATTCAGCCTGGGAACCCTGCAGCCCAATGGCATCAATGTGGATTTCACATGCTTCAAAATCTCCCCTCGCCCAACCACATCCCAAAACCAGCCCAGCTCATCTCCACCTCCCTAACCTGTTTTTCCTCTCACCTCAAGCCACACCCCCATCTCCTATCTACTAACATCATCCCGCCCCCTTGACCTGTCCATCCTCCCTGGACTGACCTATCTCCTCCCTACCCCCCTACCTACAGTCACCTTTACTGGCTCCATCCCCGCCTCTTCGACTTGTCTGCCTCCTCTCCACCTATCCTCTCCTCTATCCATCCTCTATCCGCCTCCCCCTCGCTCCCTATTTATTTCAGAACCCTCTTCCCCTCCCCCATTTCTGATGAAGGGTTTAGGCCCGAAACGTCAAGTTTTCCTGCTCCTATGATGCTGCTTGACCTGTTGTGTTCATCCAGCCCCATGCTTGTTATCTCGGATTCTCCAGCATCTGCAGTACCTTTTATCTCGGAGGCTTGGAGACCGCTTTGTGGAACGCCTGTGCTCGGTTCACGACAAAAGGCTGCACCTCCCAGTCCTGAACCACTTCAACTCCCCCTCCCACTCCTTGGACGACATGTCCAGCCTGGGCTTCCTCCAGTGCCACAACGATGTCACACGAAGGTTGCAGGAACAGCAACTCATATTCCGCTTGGGAACCCTGCAGCCCAAGGGTAACAATGTGGACTTCACAGACTTCAAAATCTCCCCACCCCCCAACCGCATCCCAAAACCAGCCCAGCTCATCCTTGCCTCCCTAAACTGTCCGTCCTTTCTCCCACCTATCCCCTCCTCCCACCTCAACCCCCAAACCCACCTCCTACCTACTAGCCTCATCCCTGCCTCCTTGACCTGTCCGTCTTCCCTGGACTGACTAACCCCCACCCTGACTCCCCACCTACACTCACCTTTACTGGCTCCATCCCTGCCTCCTTGACCTGTCCATCTCCTCTCCAACTATCTGCTTCTTTGTCCATCTTCCATCTGCCTCCCCCTCTCTCGCTATTTATTTCAGAATCCCCTTCCCTTCCCCCATTTCTGAAGAAGGGTCCAGACCCGAAACGTCAGCTTTCCTGCTCCTCTGATGCTGCTTGGCCTGCTGTGTTCATCCAGCTCTACACCTTGTTATCCAAAGAAATGTAAGTTCTTTAAAAAAGCTACCTTAAATTTCCTTGTGCTTTTTTTTGCAATCTATCCATTTGAATCCTTTTACTTGGTTTGCCCCACAGGAATTGCATTTTCAAGCTTCCTGGTTTTACACTTCCCATTGTATTTAAGGTATTTTGAAACAATATAGAAAATGCAAATATAATTAACTGCATTACATGATAAAGAACAAAGTGAGGCATCTGTTAATTTTGAAAAGTTCAATCGAGAATTTCAATAGTGTGTGAAGACAACTGAAGTGGGGAGCACGAAGTGGCGCAGGAGGAGTTGAGGGCAGGCTGGAAATGTGGGATTTGCTACTGTATTCAAAGACAAAAATGTTAGGCAAGTGGTCTCTAGGTAAAGCTATTACACTGGGCTTAAGATCAGTGGCCCCCTGGCCCAATTGCAGCTAAGACAGCCGAACAGACACGAGGCATAGCAGTAAAGATGGTTTACTTTGCAGATGTACAGATGCTGTGAACCTTAGTCTAATCCTTTCCAACCAGACTTGCTTTCTGAACAGCCTGTCCTTTTGCAGAAACAAAAGAATGACTGGTCTCTGGTTGCTACTTAGCTGTTGCTGGTTTCAATGTAACTCTCATTTGCCAAATTGATGGCTTCAAGCAAGACAAAACATTTCTGTCACTTTACTGCTGAGACTGCTGTAAAGTGACTGTTCACATCTTTCAATTTTCATCTGTTTCCAGAGACCACACAGAGGTACATACAGAGGAAGGATTGATAACATTGCTGCACTAGTTATACTGAAAACATAAGTTTGAATCTGACCATGGCAGATGGTTAAATTTAAATTCTATAAAACTCTAGAATTAAATTGCACTGTTGATGATTATAAAGACCTATTTGGCTTACTAATGCCTTTCGGGGAAGGAAGTCTGCCATTTATCTGCTCTACATGTGACTCCAGACCCACAGCGTTGTGGGTGGCTCTTAGCTACCCTCCAAAGTGACCTATCACACCATTTAGTTAGGACAAAAAGGATGAACGAAGGATAAATGTTATCCTAGTCAGCAATGCCCACATCCCATGAGCAAATTTTTAAAAATGTGTCTTGTGACACCAATATCCATGACAATCACAACTCCAATTCCAGCCTTCTCCTTAATTCATGGATAAGACATTACATCTTAGCTCTGGTGCTCAATGATCATCTTGTCTCAACTACTCATTGCACTTTCTAATTATTCCCTTAAGTGACAGCGTCTGAGTTGGTGCCTGAAAGTGTCGCAGGTAAGCGGGATTGGCATGAGTGTGTTGGGGGGGCCGGGTTGGGGGGGCACAGCTGCATAGTGAAGCTAAAGCAGCTTAAAATTGTGAAAGTCCTCACACTTCTCTGCATCACTATCATACTAATATGTCTCAGAAGAACAACTTTCCTAAGTGCATACACTTATCATTTTAATCTTCCTACAGACTCTGCCCCAGCCCCATCAATTCATTACTCACCTGTATCTGTAGGCTAGGATGATGGAAGATTTAAATAGGTGAGCTGAATCTCATCTGGACTTAGGAAGGAGAGGAAAGAGCTAGGAACTGTGTATGGAGATGTGGGGCCAGGAGAATGTTGGAGGTGCTGTGGAGACAGAATGTGTTTTGTGTTACTTTAGTGGGTTTCCAGATGGATGCTCAGTTATTGGCATCAGATGAGTAACTGAGCATTTCATCTGACGCTGGTAATCTAACACAGACCTTCTAATCTCCATTATAATATTTACTTGAGTGTTTGCATTTGCTTTCAAAGGGATAAGGTGTTTGAATGCAGGAATTTCTTTCCCCACATCTGACTCCAAGCCACCTAAGTGGCCTTCCTGGGATAGATTTCATGGAGTTGTGAATGTAATGATGTTGAGAATGTGTTTTGGCAGATCTCCGTTGTGCAAGATAAGGAGATAAAGTTTGTCCTTAACACAATGAGAATTATTTATGTAATTGTAATGTTATTTGAAGGAGGAGATGTGTGAGCTGTGTGCAGGGTGAATAAGTCAGGAAAAGTGAGTGAGTACATAATCCTTCTGCATTGTCATGCCTTTGAACCTATCATGGCACCGTTCTGTAGCTGTGGAGGAAAGGGAGTTTGCAATCTGTACCACTGCAATCTCTTTTTACACAGCACATGCATGTCAACTGTCTTCACTCTCAGGCAATACCTGGAGGTCTTTAATGCTGATGTTCTGTCTTCTTCTTCAAGATGGTTGCCTGTCCAGCTGCTCCCTGGACTCAGAAACTAATTACGCAATCATCCATTTGCTAAGGTACTCCAAAAATACTGGTGAAATGTGGATGTATTAATTTGAAAAAGGAAGGAAAGATTACAGCACCTTGACTGCCTGACATGCTTGCCATCCCAGGATCCTGTTGAAGAAATTCAACGGAACAGTGCTGCTAAAGATTGCCAGTATAGGAGACTGCAGTACTGCCTATTAACTTGTCTATCTTTAGGCTAATTGAGATCCTTAATTGTTCAATTCAGTAGCAATTAATGGGCATAGTATTCCTTAATTATTCTAATAAATCGGACATCTGAAGGCAGATGACAATGGAAAAAAGCCAAAGTTAATAAAAGGGTGGAAGGACAGGGAACATACCTTTTGAAGGGAGCTCTGTGCACAGTAAGATCATACTCTTTCTTAGTACCTCTCCACATGACTTCCAAAACATGCTCCTACATTCTCGTTCACCACTCCCCTTCACGATCAGTCTCTGACTGAAAATGTCTGACTTAACTATCTTCAGAAACCATGTTGGCTTCAAACTGGGTCTCGTTGGGCTGCCATTCAGCAGCCTCCACCAATCTGTTCCAATGCTACTAGGACCTGCAAGAGCTGCCATCTCTCGAAGGCAAGATGTCATGTCTCTAAGGTGCAGAAGTCTCGCTCTTAGGTACTTAAGGCCACCCATACTGTAATATTGCTGTGGGGAGATTTATTTAAGCTGATCAGTTTCCAATTGTTTTTTCTCAGCTGGGGTGTGGAGGAGTTGGTGGGATGGGGGAATGAGTCAAACTGTATGCCTGCATACAGTGGATAATTACCTGATAAGTAGGTTGACACAGGAGCATTTCCAGGAAATCTATAGGTCACTCCCTTTGCAGCTTACTGCCAAATGCAACTATTTGCTTAAGAGAGCAATGGTACTGTTAACCATCACAGGTCATTATTTTTCTATGGACCTTGATATCACATTGCAGTGTTGTTGCTCTCTCCCGCATCTTGAACATCCTTTGTTTATGTGTGCTTCAATCTCCTTTCATCTGGCACTTCTTAAGTGGTCATGGCTGCCACATCAAGAACGAAAGCCATTTTATTTTTGTCCTCCTGTGAGAATAAGTATGTTCATGTACAGCCAGCTGCAAGTTGGATTTATACACACAATTTCGATTAAGAATGGCAAAATTGTCTGCTTCAATGTGATAAGCTCTTTTTAGTAAGCTTAACTGCTGTTTATCCAGCAGATTCACAAATCTGCTTTAGCAGCTAAATCTTGTGTCAGTCGGTAAATCTTCATTCATAACAGATGAATGATTCCATGCATCTCGGCATACCATTCCCAGATGTTGCAGACAGAAAGGTCGAGAGCTTCACTAAGAAGTATATGACAGAAACTTCAGAGACATATCAAACAACAGACAGAGGCACAAAGCAAAATCTGGAATTAAGCTGAGCAGCAGATAAAAGTTATGGTAGCAAGAAATTCTTGCTAATTCTATAACAGTAAGAGGACTGCCAGGAAACAACTGAGACCTTAATGAGTGCTAATGAGCAAACATTGAAGGTGAACAGAGAATGTTTTGTGTAATTAACAATACTTGAAGTCTTCATAATAGTAACATGGCCTCAATTAGCAGAGATAATCCAAGGTAGATTATGGATTCTGCTTCACAAGAGGGAAACTGTTGAACAGTATTAATGAGTGGACACAAATGGATAGATTTGATTTATTCTACTGTAAAAACAAAGAGTAGAGAAGAAATTTATGAGTAATGAAGGCTGTGGCAGACAAATTGGATTGTAAACTAGATAACATAGAGACCTTATTCAAAAAAATGATTGTAACCTATTAAGCTTTATGTCAGTGTACAGATTAGGAACAATTATCAGAAGAAAAAAAGTAGTTTTAGGTATACGTTAACAAGCCACTGAAAAACATATCAAATTGCATGGAGTCACCAGCATAGAAACAGATCATTCTTCCTTAATGGTTTATATGGGTGTTTATGCTTCACGCCAGGTTCCTCTCATTCCTCTTTGTTTAACGTTATCCCAAAACTTTCTTATTCCTTTCTTCCTCAAGTATTTATCTGGCTTCCATTTTAATGTCTTCTATGTTGTTGTGCTTGTTAAATGGCAAGTTCCACATTTTTTACCACTCTTTACATAAATACATTTATTCTGAAGCCTGATTGGACTAAAAAGATACCATTTTATGTATGTAACTCCTAGTTCTGCTGTCCCCAACTAATAGAAATGTCAAAAGGCCTTTTAGTCAAAGAATAAAAACTGGCACTAAAGCATTTTTTCCTTACATCCCTTAATGCCTTTGGTTAACAAAATCTAGGAGTGCCTGATGTAATGTTAACAAATGACCCAACATCCAATACTGCATACAGAAGAGATTCACTCAAAAAAGACCTGGAATTAATCCTTATAGTGTCTTGGATTATCATTGTCTTTAAGATCTTTGTCAAGATGTCACTCTTGAGCTTTCTCTTCCAGGAAACCTAGACTGGACACCTCCTCATGCAGTACAAGTAGTTTATTTTTCTGTTAAGTAATATGTGAGGTGTTTAGCTACGATAAAAATTTCATTAATGTTATGAGATGCTCAACGAAGAAAGCTTGGTACTACTTTTTATTTGGTTTGAAGATTTTCTTTGCATCTTTTTTTACTTTTTGTCTACCCGTGTTTGCGTCTTATCTAATTCTTTTCTAGCAAGAGTGATTACCTTTTTACTTAAGTTTTGAATTATAAAATCATGAGGGGCATGGATAGGGTGAATAGCCAACTTCTTTTTTTCTAGGGTGGGGGGAGCCCAAAACTAGAGGACATTGCTTTAACGTGAGAGGGGAAAGATTTAAAAACTTCTTGAGTGGTGTGTGCCGGAACAATCTGCCAGAGGAAATGTTGGAGGCAAGTACAGTTACGACATTTTAAAGACATCTGGATGGGTGTATGAATAGGATGGGTTTAGAGGGATGTGGGCCAAATGCTGGCAAATGAGCTTCAGTCAGATTGGGATGTCTGGTTGATGTGAATGAGTTGGGTCCATGTTGTATGATTCTATGACTCTTTAACACTACCCTTCCTTGCAGTTCTACAGTGTTAGCACTGGACTCTGTTTTTCTACTGTCCTTCAACATTATATTTTTCCTTCTTTTAAAAGCATTGTTTTGAGCTGCTGTGCCTCACCATGCTCATATTTTTCCTACATTTTTACTTTTATGTCTTCACCTCACATGCAATTAATGGGTTTTTTTTCTGCTGGATGCTCCAATATTTTAAAAATATAACGCTGACTGATATTGGAGATATTCATGAGTAGTGTCCATTTGCAGTTAACGCTTTATCTGGAAGACACTGCATAATCTCACAGAAATAGATAAGACATTTGAGACTGAGACTAGGAGGAATTTCTTCACTTCGAAGGTGGTGAATCTTTCTTTAACACGATGGTTATGGAAGCTCAGCCATTGAGTATGGTCAAATCAATAAATTGCTGGAAACTAATAGCGTTGAGTGATTTGTAGATTGTGCAGGAAAGTGGCATTGAAATAGATGGTCAGCCATTATCTATTGAATGGTGGAGCAGGTTTGAAAGGCTGAATGGCCTACTGCTGCTCATATGGGCCACAAAGTTCATAAAATAAGGGAAAACTCAGTAATGGCAGTTGTTTATGAGTTGACATGATTAATAACAAATAAAAACCGAAAGAATTGTGGATGCTGTAATTCACGAACAAAAACAGAAGTTGCTGGAACGACTCAGCAGGTCTGGCAGCAACTGTGAAGGCAAAAACAGAATTAACGTTTCAGGCCCGGTCACCCTTCCTCAGAACTGGATTATGATTAATGAGCTATGATTAATAACAAGCCCCAGTTTGAAACCAACCAGCCCACTGGTGAACACGTGGCTAGTGGCATTAAGGGCATGTACTTCCTAAATCCACGATAAGCAGCATTGGCCAGTTACAAGGCTCAACTGCCAAACAGAACATAGTGTGAGCCAACTTTTAGTCAAGGGTATTTAATTCAGTGCTACATCATATGGTAAGAAGGATTGCATTAACTGCAAAAAAGGAATGGAAGTGTTCATAAGATACTATTCTTGCATTGATTACTCACCAATATTTCTAATTTAGAGCCATAGAAACGATACAGGACAGAAGGGGCCATGTGGCCCACCTTGTCCATGCGGCCCATCTTGTCTGTGCCAACAAGATATTTCAAGGCATAATATTCTACACGAATAAAAGTTTGTTTTCAATGAAAGAGAGATTTGATGGTAAGACTTATTATCATGGTAAAAATACACTTTCAGTAGAAGACATAAATCTACACATTTCTTTTAAGATAACAAGGTGTAGAGCTGGATGAACGCAGCAGGCCAAGCAATATCAGAGGAGCAGGAAGGCTGACGTTTTGGGGTATCTTGTTGGTAAGGATAGCAAGTACAGTCATAGAATCATAAAGTCATAAAACACCAAAACAAACCCTTTGGTCCAACCAGTCCGTGCCGAACATAATCCCAAACTAAATGAGTCCCACCCACCTGCTCCTTGCCCATATCCCTCCAAACCTTTCCTTTTCATGTATCTATCCAAATGTATTTGAAATGTTATAGTTGTACCTGCATCCATCACTGCATGCATACATACCATGTATTTTGATATTGATACCATTTTAGTGCAGCTGCTAGAAGAGCAAATTAATTCACACTGCACCCTGCCAATTTCTGTATTTAGTAACACATGACATTACTGGGAGTTGTTCTGCAAAATGCTCTTTAATACGAAAGTATGCCGAAAGGCTCACCATCGCGTTTCCAAAAAATCTGATGTATTGCTTCTCCTATGGTGTTAACTGTTAATGGGATGAATGTGCTTAATTATATAAAGAGGTAGACTTCAGTTAGTGTTTCTTAAGAACTGAATTTCCTTTGCATAGTGCGTGAGCTCTAGCACCACTTTCATGGGATCCCAGTGTCACAAAAGCTTCCTATGCGGCATTCTTTAAAAGAAAGTGCTTGCAATGGAATGCCCAACATCCAATTCTGACATTTTGCAGCCTAATTGGATTTCAGATTTGGAAACTTGGACCATATTGGTCCAGGTAGCATAGTCATCAATCATCCTGCAAAGAACAAGCAGTCTACTTCAAGATAGAGTCTGCGTTTGTTTTGCCTAAGGGGCTTAGCATCCAAATTAAATGAGGGATATTGTTAAGACAATATGTCATAGGAGCAGGCATAGGCCATTTGACCCATCTGATTTGTTCCATCATTCAATGAGATCATAACTATTTTGATACCGATTCTCTATCACCCTTGATTCCCTTACTGATTAAAAATCTGTCTATCTCAGCCTTGAATACTCTTAATAACACAGCCTCTTTAGTCTGCTGCAGTAAAAAATTGCACAGATTTGTTGCACTCTGAGAGAAGAAATTCGACCTCATCACTGTCTCAAGTGGGTGACCACTAATTCTGAGATTAGGCTCTCTGGATCCATGCTTTGTAGATTTAGTTATTGCAGCACCAGAAAAACAAACATTGAAAATAAAGATAACCATTGGAAAGCAGTGTTTGCACAGACTCAACACTTCAAGTTTGTCGCTAGAGGATTAGAAAGACCCTGTTTAGCTATGGAATATGCTCAGGGATCAGTTTCATTTAAATGTGAAATTTTAAACTGACAGCCTCACGGCATTTGCCCAAAATATAACCTATTTCAATTTTTCAGGATGTTTTAGTACCAGCAATTCCAATTTATGCCTTTGACAGCATTTAAGGACTACACTGGGATTCCTAGCCAAAAGAAGCTGATTCTCCTGTGTGGACTAAAATAGTACAAATATATCTAATCTAAGTTCTTGTCAGTAATGTACAAACAAGTTTCTTGAGCTACAAATGAGGAAACTATTTCATATCCATGCTAATCAGCACATGAAAAATATCTTTAATTAATGTAATTTCTTTCCCTAACAGAATAGTGCATGTTTCAAATTCTGCTTGGTGATCACAAGATTTCTGAATATTTTACGAAAAAGAAAATTGCCTGGCCTGCTGTGGCTCACAAAATTATGTGAGTCAAAGGCAGTGATTAGTTTAATGTTCAAATTAATGCCCTGTGACAGTTTGTGCTGTGTATCACATTTTGCATTTTGAGTTACCCAACAAGAATCAAGGAATATAAACTGTACAAATCAATGTGCAGCAGCAATTCAAATGGAACATTTTAATGCATAAAAAATCATGGCAATTCTGCCAACAGCATCATTATTTCTATATTAAACTCATTGCAAGCATTCTACAATTTGTTATGTTTCCATCAGCATGCTCTTAATCCTGTCACCAGCTCTGAGTCTATAAACTAAATCTGCAATAAGAGAGCCAAAGGGTTAAGATGTTAGAGTTTTTGCTCCTTCCAAAACCTCAAATCGTGTTTCATATAAAAGTGCACTTTCATTTTCCCTATGAAGCAAATCGTGACCTTGTATGAGTTAAGCTGGCTTAGCAGTCCACAGGGCAAATAATGAATTCATTGTTTTCTCTTCAGATATGAACTGGAAATAGCACAGAACTTCACTGTCAACTCTCAATGAAGAATAACAGATAAATAGCATTCAGCCAGATGATATATTGCAGGCTAACAACAACAAATTCAATTTATTAAGGGATAAGATTAAAGAAAGTCATTTAGCAGACTGGAAACTTAATTTACCATAAACTTTAACTGACAGTATTTTCAAAATAAGAAACATCTTGAAACTCTAGAGTTTTTGGTCGTGTCATACTTTAATTCAGAATTGTAATTTGTGGGAAAGAAATCTGTGAGAGATTGAACCCAAGCAGAGATTTGAATCAAAATTTGCTTATATAGATGCACAGGAGAAAAAAACAAATAAGCTGTACCTGTACAGAATGCCATTCAGGACACCCCACTGATAGTTCAGGATTGTTGTACATGGGCCTGAAAGAATTGATATTGATTAAGCGTAATAAGGTTATTCACTATGATAATATTATGAGAATTGGTGGGACAGTAACAAAAGATATCTAGGGAATCTGGCCTCAGACAAGCCCCTCCCTAAAATAATGTAACTTACATCCTTTCAACATGAAAGTAATTGTAGTAATACAATAAACTACATATTATTTACTACAATAAGCTCTTCTAGCTAGACCAGAAGGTAGTTATCCACATCTGGAATAGACAAAATGGATCAGAAGAAATCTAGAAGATGTTGGTGCCAGCAAATACATGATGGTGCTTAACCTCATCATATTAACTTAATATTTGATAGGTTGGTGCCAAAATGAAATGATTGAAATAAGACGAACAAAAAGCATATTAAAACTGGTGATGACCAAAGGATTAGAAAGGTCACTGGTTTAAATATGTTTCTATGTTTTGCTGAAGGAACACGTGTGTGTGTTTATGCTAAAATGTTATAGCTCAGGCCTTACTGAACTGTCACAGAAACTCAGAAAGAATGGGGTTGTGTTTAAAACGGAAACAGTAAATCAGATGTAATAATCTGGAATATTTATTAGCTAAACTGGTGACTGTCTTAAAACTGTGCTGTGTAAATATTACAGTTGAGTGAATGGCATAAAAGTGCATGAGCGAGCTAAGCCTAAGTTCAAAGTTCATTAAGACCAAGAGATAAGCCTCTTTCTGGGAAAATAAGTTAACCTGAATGATTTTGGTGATCAAGCTAACCATGGAAAACGTGACGTATTTGTGACTTCTGCCAGTGGTCAAACCAATCATTTGATAGAGACTGAAGAGTGTCAGAGTTTGAACACATAGGCAGTCTGTATGGAAAAAGAACAGTATGAGAAAGCTGGCCGCAGCGGCATAGTTATCTAACTCAGGAGGTCATCTGGTCAGCAGTTGGAGGCTGCAATGGAACAGTCAGATACCTGTTTTGGTCTGATCCTGGGACAAATCCACATAAATTTGTTCACCTGTGAGCGTAAGTATTGTACAAGTAAGTTTTTGCAGTACTTTGATAGTGTACCTTGGTTTAATAAAGAACATCAGTTATATCTCATTATTATAACTGTCTCGGGTTATTAATATCCAGAGTAAACCTGACAAACCAAGGAAAGTAGGAATGAAAGCTTACAATAGTGAGCTCTGGTTGGGATCTGAAGATTTGGCTTACCTTCCCTATACAACAGCAGTAGTGGTTTGAATGGGTGAAATAAATCAAAGAACTGTGGATGCTAAAAATCTGAGAGAAAAACAGAAATTGATGGAGAAATTCAACAAATCTGGCAGCAACTGTGGAGACAACACAGAGTTAACACTTTGAGACCAGTGACCTTCTTCAGAACTTGCTGGACTCAAAACTTTAACTCTGTTTTCTCTGCACAGATGCTACCAGACCTGCTCATTTGCTGCAGCAAGTTCAGTTTGTGATCAGAATGGAATCTGAGGAATAATCTCATCTGCATCGTGAGCAGCACTATGAAGATCATTGGCATAGATCTGAAGATCTGATGAACCATAGAGAAAAAAAATCATTGTGACAATATTTCACATTGAATAATACTTCAAGGAATGACTGAATGCATTTCAGCCCTGGTATGACACTTGAACAGATGAAATTTGTAGGTCAAGGCAGAGGTACAGATTGTACTGGGAAGAAGTGGTCTATGGGAGTGATCACGAGTCCAAGTTCAAACAATAAATGACCAGACCGGAGATTGCTAGTTATAGAGTCACACGGCACAGAAACAGACCGTTTAGTCCAGCCAATCTATGCCTAGCATAATCTCAAACTAAGCTAGTCCCATCTGCCTGCATTTGGCCCCTATCCCTGCAAACATTTCTTACTCATGTACTTATCTAAATGTCATTTAAACATTGTAATTGTCCCCACATCAACCCCTTCCACTGGAAGTTCATTCTACACACAAACCACTGTCTGTGTATAAAAATTGCCTCCCATGTCCTTTTTAAATCTTTCTCCTCTCACCTTAAAATATATGCCCCCTAGCCTGGAAAAGACACATGCCATTCATTTTATCTATACCCCTCATGATTTTATAAACCTCTATAAGATCACCCCTCAACCTCCTACACTCCAGTGAAGAAAGTCCCAGCCTATCCAGCCTCTTCTTATAACTAAGACCGTCCATTCCCAGCGACATCTTGGTAAATATTTTCTGAACCCTCTCCAGCTTGATAATGTCCTTCTTATAAAGGGGGAGACCAGAGCTGGACACAGAGCTCCAGAAGAGGCCTCACCAATGTCCTGTACAACCTGAACATAACATCTCAACTCCTATACTCAAAGATCTGAGCAAAGAAGGCATGCATTCTAAATGCCTTCTTAACCATTCTATCTATATATGATTCAACCTTCAAAGAATTATGTACCTCAACCTCTAGGTCTCTCTCCTCTACAAAAGTGAGGCAAAACTAAAATTCCCTGGGACAAGGAGGAATCTTTAAAAGCTGAAGTAATTAAGGCTGAAAGTGTGAGAATTTACATCTCAATTTAGGCACCACTGCAACAGTGCGTGGATACCACAGGGCACAGCTAGAAAAAAATGGAAGTAACAAAAGTAAGACAGAATCTGTAATTGGAATCAGAGAGTCGGAGACATTGCAAACCCAATAATTAAAATGGATAGGCATTGGACAAGTAAAAGAAATTAACAATTCTCGTCCAACATAATTTTTCCTGTAGACTGCCTTAGGCTTTGACAAGTAAAAGATGCTTCCTTAAAATCATGAAAAAAACAGGTATCCTCCACTTCCTCTGCAAAACACAGGAAAACATTTCCAGTACAAGTGAATCAACATTACTGCAAAATAAGAATCTTAAAAACCAGGTAAAATATCCAAGCATACTAAGAAGGCACTGTATCAGAAATTGTATGACTTGAATTAATTTTCAGAGAATGGCCAAAGAAAGTGCATAATTTAGACATCCTAAAAAAATTCACTGCAGGTTTACCATTGCTTTTAACCTAAGTATGTTAAATCAAGATAAAGAAATACAAAATTTAAAATTTAACAAATGATGATATGGATGATGCCAATGTGTAGATAAAATTAGCAACTCATTCAAAAAGACATTGAAAGCCTTTGAAAATTATTTCAATTTCAGATCTCATAAAATATTTGAAAGAATACATCTTAACAAAATAATTCAGCCTATAGACAAATCCATAGTTTAATTTATTAATGGTCTCTACCTTTTGGTTGAGAGATATAACAATGGTGAGTTAAAGTCAAATGTCATAAGAGGCCAAATTGTTATAGGCACCACTGATGATTCTTTGTCAGATTCATTGCAATCCAAAGAAGTTCTAACTCTACTGAATGTTATTCAGATGCTGTGTAAAATGGAGGTCCAGAAGCACCACAGATCAATTCTAAAAGGAGAAAATCAAACTTGGCATGAGAAATCATCAGAATTCTTTCAATTCTTCAGTTTCAAAATATGAACAGGATAAGTAGAAACAGCTGGTAGGACAGATATGAGACAATAAAAGCCCTTGCCAAAGCAGTGGACAAAAGAAACCTCACAGGCACAAATATTTCCTCGCTATGAAAACCAAAAACTTTTAATATAAAACATTCTAGAATAAAGATAGAAAAAAAAGATAGAAAAATAGAGGCCATTGAATCTCACATTGGCAGTTAAGAAGATATTGGAGATAATTTTTAGGGAAAGAATTTACGCACATTTGGAAAAGCATGGCCTAATCAGCATGGCTATGTGCAGGGCAGATCATGTCTTATTAACTTGACTGAATTTTTTGAGGCGGTGATGAAGGTGATCGATGAGGGTAGAGCAATGGTTGTTGTTTACATTGATATTAGCAAGGCTTTCTACAAGGTCCCTCACGGCAGACTCATCCAGAAGATTAAAATGTATTGGACCCACGGTGGTTTGGCCACGTGGATTCAGAATTGGCTTCCCCATAGAAGGCAGAGGGTAATGGTTCAGCGATGTTTTTCAGGCTGGGAGTTCGTGACTAGTGGTGTTCTGCAGGGATCCATACTGGGACCTTTGCTGTTTGTGATATATATAAATGACTTAGATTAAAATGTAGATGGGTGGGTTAGTAAGTTTACAGAAGATACAAAGATTGGTGGAGTTGTGGATAGTGGAGAAGGTTGTCAAAGGATTCAGCGAGATGTAATCAGTTGCAGATATGGGCGGAGAAATCACAGATGGAGTTTAATCCAGGTAACTGTGGACACCATCACTGTAAATCTAAAGACTGAAGAACAACCCACACAAAGAGATAAATAAGGTTTGAACAATTTCCATTAGAAGGCAAGCCGAAGTCTTACTATTGAGAATAAGTAACTCAGACCTGCATTTTGGCAAGCTGGTATTTATGTGCATAGGCATTTCACAAATTTCAATTTGATACTAAAGTAAGCGTCACAATTTCAACAGACAGATTATGTTGGAGGAAACAATGTCTACTGTTGATAGAAGTAAAATTACAAGGTCCAGCTGGTTCAGCACTTAATGTTAAATGTACGCTACAGGCCACTGTCCAAGTTAGGGAATACCAACTACAAGTAAAACAAAATATATGTCACAATGGGAATTCCCACTCCTGAGTAAAATGGTGCATATTGACATCAATTTTAATCAAAAGGAGGAAGAAATTAAACATAAAAAAGAGGAAGAATAGTTGGTCAAAGAATATTCAGTCAAGGAACAGCTAGTCAAAAAGCAGCCTTTAAATGATTGTACAGAATTCTATAAGTTCATGCTGGAACAAAAACACAATTCTGAGTTTCCTGAGGTTAGTTTTATTGGAATAAGAAATTTGGTCATACCCCATCAGTGAGATGGCAAGTTGTGATTGTGCTACTTCGATGTAATGTTTCCATTGCTCTCAGTATTGACAAGATTTCAGACTACAAGAAATAACATAATTTGTAACGAAGTGCAAGGAAAGAGTCAACCAATGAAGCATACATCACATTTGAAATAATTGAATAATCTCCAGTTGATTTCAGTCAGATTACAATATGACACAACACATAATTGATACTATGAAGAAAATATTGTGGTTTATGTTCTTTGTGAAAGAAATACCAAAGATTAAAGCACCTCCAGTTTAGAGAGATATACAGGCTTCAGAACAATTGGGATGTTCTGAGTGTCTTAACCAGCCATCAGTGAAGGCTAAAGGATTGGGAGGGTCACTTAATGGCAAAAAAGATAAAAAGGATAAGAAGGGAAAAGGAGCTGATAAAAACACAGACAAGATGGAGAAAAAGGTTGCTAAATGTTCCAAGAAGGAGGAGTTGAAAAGAGAAAATGGCCAGGAGTCAGTGGAAACTATCATTTTGCCCCTGGTTTTAGGCCTCAGACTTTGCAAAGTTGACATTGTCATTAACAGTTATACTCCTAGAAAAGGCACTAAATGTTCTTTTTTCCAAATTATTAATTTAACCCTTAAGAAGGGAGTGGGGAAAGAGTAGACGGTTAATATTTGTTTTGAGAGTCAACTAGATGACCATGTGAAGACTTTATGCATCCACATCCACTTATTGCCTTACCTTTTATTTTTCTGTTGCTGCAATGGAATTACTTTTCTTCCAAGGGGTTGATTCCATCTTGTTGTCTAAGGGGGCAACATGAAACTGCCAGCCTTTGCATGAGAGCTGTCTACGTATAAACATGAAATCATTATTTCTGTGTTGCTCTCTATATAGCCTTAAACCCAACTAGGCAATATCACCTTTATCCTATTTTGACTCCTGATTGACCTCAACACCAGGAGAGCTCTGAAGTGTTTGAAAAACAATTTGATGCCCATTGTAGATTTATTCATTTTCCAAAAGCACGCTAAAACACTCTTCATCTATGCTTGAGCTGATTTTGGAATTACTGTCAATTTTAGTGCTTTATAGTCAGAACTACTTTGCACTTAGGCAAGAGTGATATTAGGTTTGCACTTGTTGGGTTACTTGCACCTGACAAGTTTTAAGAACACGGCCAAATTATGGATGATTAAAAGTCTTTTTGGTCCATTAGTATCATTCCTCAAGTAGATCATTCTGATATCTAATTTAGGTTTTGAATGAGCATGTTATTACCATGGTTGATAAATGTTGAAGTGTTCTTGGGTTAATGGTTTTAATGGAAAGTACGAATATTATATAAAAATTCCATTTTTAAAAATGGTTTGTGCACTCACTTTGTAGTATCATCAATGATAAAAGTTTATTAACTAATTATGTCAATAATGAAGTAAACTGAAATCATCCAGCTATAATTACATCCTTGCTTGCCTTTCCCCCTGTTTGAATTTGGACCTCTGGCAAATCAAAGGGAACATTATCTGCAGGTTATCCTTCACAGCCAAAGATATTTGAAATCGGACTAGAATTAGATATTTTCTAATTGTTGTAATGCTGTTACACACACTGGAGCAGGTGCGCTTCCTGGCATGGGCCTCCTAACGTAGAGGTAGAGACACTAACACTGTGCAGTGAGACCACTTTGGACTGAAACTATAGCATATTACCTCATGCTACTCTCCTGTGTTTTGGAAATGCTTTGCACATCCACTTGTGAAATAAAACCATCACTGACCCGGTTTCCTCAAGCTTAACCACTGGTGATGCTGCTTTAATAATAAAGTCCTGGGAAGTGTTGCTGAACAAAGAGACCTTGGAGTGCAGGTTCACAGTTCCTCGAAAGTGAAGTCGCAGGTAGATAGGTTAGTAAAGAAAGCATTTGGTACGCTTATGTTTACTGGTCAATGCATTGAATATAGGAGTTGGGACTTCATGTTGCAACTGTACAGGACGTGGGTTAGGCAACTTTTGGAATATTGCGTGCAATTCTGGTCTCCCTGATATGGGAAAGATGTTGTGAAACTTGAAATGGTTTCAAAAAGATTTACAAAGATGTTACCAGGGCTGGAGGGTTTGAGCTATAGGGAGAAGCTGAATAGGCTGGGGCTATTTTCCCTGGAGTGTCGAAAGCTGAGGGGTGACCTTATAAAAGTTTATAAAATCATGAGGGACATGCATAGTGTAAATAGGCAAGGTCTTTTCCCTGGGGTAGGGGGCATCCAAAACTAGAGGGCATAGGTTTCAGATGAGAGGGGAAAGATTTAAAAGAGACCTAGGGGACATCTTTTTCATGGAGAAGGTGGTGTGTGCATGAAATGAACTGCCAGACGAAGTGGTGGAGACTGGTACAATTACAACATTTAAAAGGCATCTGCATGGGTATATGAATAGAAATAGTTTAGAGGGATATGAGCCAAATGCTGGCAGAAGGTACTAGATTTATTTAGGATATCTGGTTGGCATTGATGAGTTGGACTGAAGGGTCTGTTTCTGTGCTGTAGATCTCTATGACTCTATAAGAGCGCCCATGACAACTACTTTCTACTTAACAAATTATTCTTCTTCCAAACCCAAAGAGAACATTTGGGCAGAACAGTGAAACTTCCTTAATTTACAAAGTCAAAGATATCTTGTATCAATAAATAGTTTCAGAAATGCAATTAATTATATTTTGTTTACGAGTGGCTCTTCTAAATAGACTAGAGAAAGGCTATTGTTATTTACACTGAATCATGTGGGCCCAGGGAAAAATAGAAGGCCATCGGTGGTCCCTCGCAGATGAGGATGCTGGTGTTGGTTCTTCCGAGCGGATTCACAGGATCTTGCACAGGCAGCATTGGTAGTACTGCTCCAGTGCCCTGAGGTATATGCTGTAGACAGTCCACGTCTCAGAGCCATATAATACAGTAGGAACCACCACAGCTCTGTAACCCTTGATCTTGATGTCGGATCTGATGTTGTTGCTCTCGCCTTTTCCTCAGGTGCTGAAAGCTACACTAGCACACTGAAGACGAGCTGGTTCTCTTCATCAATAGCTGCTTTGGCTGATAAAACACTTCCGAGGTATTGGAAGTGGTCAACATTCTCTAGGGCCTCCTCGCGGACCTTGTTGATTTGGGGATACTCCACAACGCCAGGTCAGGTTGCTGAAGGACCTTCATCTTGTGGGTGTTCAAGGTGAGACCCATATTCTCATGTGCCTCTTTAAAGGTGCTGACAATGATCTGGAGTATGTCCTCAGAGATTGGACATACAGAAGCATCATGGGCATACTGCAGTTCGATGACACTAGTTGGCTCTGGTTTTGGCTTGAAGGCAATGGAGGTTGGATCATTTCCCACAGGTTCTGTAAGTTAGCTCCACTCCAGCAGGGAGCTTGTCGGCAGTGGGGTGAAGCATTTCAGTGAGGTAGATCAAGAACAGTGTTGGGGAGATGGAGCAGCCCTGCTTGATGCTGGTCCGAACAGGGAATGGGTCAGTGGTGGAGCCATTTGTCATTACCACGATTTCAGTGTCACCATGGAGCAGGCAAAGGATTATGTCAAACTTCACTCTTAAGGACAAGCAGAGACATTGGTTAAATAGACAAGAGTTTTTTGTTTAACTTGCCTCCAGTGAAAAGCAAACAATTATACTTTGTTACAATGTAACTGGTGAAGAGAAGGAATAGGAAATTATATTTTTATATTAGATAGAACAGACCATTAATCTACCGTTGTGCAAAAAGTGGGAAAGTTCTGTTTCTTTTCTATTTTCCAATTAGGTAACCAAATTGATAATCATACTCTCATCTATCACAAATTTTAAGGGCATAAAGATTTCTGCAATGTAATTGAAAAGAAAACCCTTCTGTTTTTCATTAAAAATTGAGTATCAAGCCCATATGGCAGGCTTGTGCTATAAGAACAATATTTACTGCAGTAACATGTGTTCAGTTAAACAAGTTTTTGTTTGTAACAAAACAAAGAACAGCGATGTTAAAGATCTGAAATAAAAACTGAAATTAATGTAGAAATTCATCAGGTCTGGTATCATTTATGGAGAGAAAGCAGACTTAACTTTTTGAGTCCAGTGACCCTTCTTTAGAACTTATTTTTATGTACTGGTACCTTGTGTCACATATATAGAGCTAACAGATGCTAACCTGGGGTGCACAATTTTCTCAGAGGTCTACATCTGTGAGTGCTTCAAATTGTCCCACACAATTTTGTAAATATATATATTTCGTGTAGACACGTCTAGTCAGCAGTGACCTCAGAGCTAGTCCATTCTGTTCAGGTTTTCCATGTGTGTTTAGAGTTTGACATGTAGAAAATGGAGGCAGGAGAACCTCTCACCTCATTATAGTAACTGTGCTGGAGCTGTACCTACAAAAACACAACGTATGTAGTGCAAACCCTGGGAAATAGGACAGGTAGATATCATAGAAGATAGAATTGTGGTAGCACAGACAGAGCCTATTCAGCTTATTTCATCTCTCCTAGCCCTTTGAAAGAACAATTTACTAAATGTCATCCCTCTATCTTTTCCCTGTTGCCCTGGAAAATTTTGTTTCTCAGAAAGAGTCATCAGCCAAATGGCATACTCTAGATGCACCTCCTATAACAGTCTTAACTGCACAGATTCTCCAGAGACTCTCAAATTGCGCCACTTTGATTAACTCCAAAAAAAAGTCTGCTTACCTTTCAAAAAACTGAAACAGTTGCAGTAGAATTGTTTAATTCCTAATGCCATTTTTATCTGTATTATACTCACACAGCTCCACCTAAATGTGCCTTCGCTGTTTTCTGTCCTGCTGCAAAATATATTCAACACAGCCTTCATGTTTCAATTTACTTCATGTGGCTACTACAGCAAGCATTGTCAGGTCATATGGATGGGTATTTCCTATCATCCAAGATTTCTGATTGATCACGACAGAGGTGATACAAACTCTTAGGAGTCAATTTCAAACATATTGACAAAGAACTGCAGATCCCCAAACATTTTAAAGTCATTCGATATTTTACATACTCTTGTGGCTGCTGTGTCAAAGATCCACTTTCTTTTGCAACATCCTTAATGATGGACAATAGCATGTTTTCCACTTCAGTTGTCAAGATTCCCTCCAGGATGAACCATTATATAAATGAAAATTTAACGGATTCATTTAAATAAATTTTAAAATGAATGCAACATATCAAAATGAGAATTTTTTTTAATTCTTATTTTTCTGCAAGAGAAATCTCATAAACTCGGTTGTCGACCATAATTGTTGAAAATAGATGAATTTGCAAATTGTTATCCCTTTCATTTGTGGAAAGTAAATGGTTACACTTTGAAAATTAATACAATCAGCAAAATTTTATTTTTTTAAATAGACAAATTAATGCTCTCAAAAGCCATTTATTTTGAAACAGGGACAAATATATTTTTAAAAAAAGGAATTCTTGCTGAAAACATTGATAACATTACCTATCTGTCATTATGAGGAAGCTATTAATGATATGCCACTGGACGGCTTATCTGTTACAGAACCCATGAGCAAGCTTGTAATGATGTCATGTAACAGCACCTCACTGAGCATAAATAGCGCAGCATGGGTGCAGATAGAATACTCTCGTATAAAAGCGTCTTAAGAGCACATTGAGACGAACTCACAAAGAAGTTAGATTATTTCATGTAACTACAAGATCAGAGCCTGGTAAATTCATGCTCACCTGTACAGCTGTATTATTATTAATAATGTTATTGATATTATTAATAATGTTGCTTTGAAACCTATATCTAAAGATAGTTCTTATCTTTACATTCTCCTTTACCAGCCTGTCTTGAACCTGAACTCATGCTCTTACATCAGATTACACTGTGAAAGATAATCCTGCCATTAAATTTTCCTCATGCCAATCCTCCCTTTCTCACTTTCTGCTTTCAGACACCTGCAAACTGTTACCTCCCCAACTCCAGAGGCCTCAGGCAGAGTAGGGAGAGTGCAATAGTGTAGCATTGTTGATGAGGCCACATCACTTGATCTTATACATTATAGCCTTCATATCAAGCACTGACATTGCATGGAACTTAGACAACAGAATAAAAGTTGGAAAACACATATTGAGTTACTGGCTCTGACAAGTTTGCGTTTTATGTTCTGCAGCAGGGAGGTCACAAGTGAGTTTTGCTAAACAAGACTTAGATGAAAACCCTGATGGCGTAACATTGAGGAAAACACCAATGACACTGCATGATCAGGTGGTGGGTACATTTTCAGCCCAATGGCCAGTCTTCTGTCACTTTGAAAGAACATGGATGATTCAGTTTCTTACTTGGAGGACATTTCTAAGTCAATGATCAGTTTTTACTCATTAGTGAGCACTATATCTAAGATAATGTTTCATAACAGTGATGTAATTGGCATTCCTCTTTCACCTTTCCCACGCAATAGACTCTGTTTCGTTTGCCTGTTCTGTTGCAGATCTGGCTCCAATGTGCTTTTGTGACTATAGGTCATTAAACTCTCTGCCTTCCCTCTAAGGATGCAACATCACTGCCTGCCAAATCCAGGAACTCACATCAATCCCTCCAAAAACATTCTATGAGTACTTTACAAAAACAGAAGACATTCAAAATCGCCTTCAATATAACTGGGGACAGGATCTTTAAATAATCAAGTGCGGAGCCTGTTGAACACTGAATGCCAGTACATTACCGAGTCTCCATAATCTAAGTTTGTAAATATCAGCCCAAATCAGCTGGTACCTGTTTGACATCGTGATAGTATCAACTGGGAGGCACTGTATACACATAAGGCTCCTTGCGCCAGTGTCCCTTCCTGTAAAGGATTCATGCTGGATACATCATTAGCAGTAGAAGTCATGGTGGGTTCCATTCAGAGATACTCTTCCTTCTGCAGCACTGTCTCTTACAATGCTACAGATATGAATTTTCCTCCATCAAGATCTGTTAAATCTTCTGTCACGTCTCATTCATCATCTGTAACTCTGCCTTTCAGCCTGGAGTTGTTGTATTTGTTCTTGGCCTGACCTCTGACGAATGGTTTGAAGAAATTGACTCCCATTATTGAACTACATTCAGCAGTCCCTTTTTTTCTAGATTTATTTCAGACTGCTTTCTTTATTTAATAATAGCTGCATTTTGTTCCTCTTTCTCTGAAAACTACTCATTATAGACCTATTTCTGCAAACCTGTAACTTAGATGACCACCATAATCAATAAAAGGGAGGCTTCTAATTAAAATGCTTAAGTCCTCATAAAACCACAGTGACTTTCTCTTACCTTATATCTCTCTTTCCCTTAATAATATATGAAAATTTGCGTCCTTTGAGGATCTCATTTCCTTTGGTTTGCAATAATCTTTAGCCATCTCACTCTTTCTCTATTATTTAACCATCATTAAGTTTCTTCTCATTCCATTAGCCAAATCTTTTGAAGACGTGACATCAACATATAATTATACATTTTTTTAAACAGTCCCATCTTTTAAATCTTCAAAGCAGCAAAGTAGTCTCCCATCTCTAAGTCCTTTAACAGTTTTCACTGGTTAGTGAGCACCAAATCAAAGGTAATAGCCCATAACATGACATTAATGACATTCATCTTTATAGAAAACTGCTATAGCCACATCAGGTAGATGACAGTTAAACACAATTATCCAAAATCTGCTGTTCAGGTTATACCACTCTGCCATTAGCATTGAGGAAATGGCATTTGTTTGTCTACTACACCTTTGGGATAGATTAAATGGCGTCGTGTTGCTGTTTTTGAACAGTACATACAACTTAAACTCTTTACATAATGTTAAGTCTCATCCATTCAATCCAACTGTCCACATAGCTTATAATATGTTAATAACTATTAGACAACAACTTTAGCACTGAAAAGTAACTATTATACATGAGAACTCTCATGATAATAAGTTTATTTTTGCACTATTTTCTTCCTTCCCTATCATTCCAAAATAATGTATACTGTTATGAAGACGTGCTATCTGAAGTAGTCATTTAGAATAACATTGACTGGGCACATACTTATATCTTGGATTTTTTTGACAAACATATCTTGTAAAGCAAAGGCGACTGGCTGCAGCAGAAGAAGTGTCACTTTTGTAAAGAACACAAGAAGCTTGACTGAAGTTGTTGAGTCTGCAGTGCATTTAGACAGAGACCACATGACTGGGTTTATATGTGTAATGAAGTTACTAGGTGGGATTTTCCATTTTTAAGATAAATCTTGGGACAGGCCTTTCAATGTCATCCAACTCGCTGTCACCACTGTCATAAAGCTCAACTGATCATGCACGAAACAGCTCATTGCCAGTTGACTTATGAACTTCAGTGAGTAACTTGACCTATGACAGGTCTCAACAATGGCACCTGGCTCCCCAGAAACTGTTGGCTATCAAAAACTGTCAACTTCTGTCTCCTAAACACCATCAGTCCAGGCCTCGTCCTCCTGGGATGCAACATTGAGATGGTAATTTCATTTTTTTTTGCCTCTTTTAGGATAGAGATCATGTGGATGAGGGGTCAGTATCAAAAGAAGGAGAATGGCTGAAGAGACCACTATTTGACATCTGCTTGCCCCAGATAAAGGAAATTGGAGACGTACAACAACATAACCTGTCAAGCAGGTCTCTTTGGTTACGCAGACAAGATAACCATTTAATGCGCGAGCGGGGAGGTGAGTAATCAGAAAGATGGTGCGTCGAGGCCTTTAAGTAGTTATTAATTGACTACGTAAGGGCCTAACTTGGTGTTGGGTTGAGAAAGCGTCCATTGAATTTCTCACCTGGAGCTTAGTTGATGCTGTGGTAAGATGCATGTGAGTATATTTCCAGGGCCAACTTGTTGAATTATTACTCCTTCTCTGGAGTTGTCTCACCACTTTTGAGGGGGAGAAAATTCTGACCATTGTTTTTGAATTAAAAGTGTCAGCAATAGTTTTTCTGGAGCAACAGCCTTTATCTATTTCTTTAGATTTCTCTGAAAACGGTCGCAGAAAAAAATTGTAAAGACATCGTTACTACAAGTGGAGGATTCTTACTGGAGCAGTAAAAACTACAGCAAGGCCTCCAGAAAAGCGAATTTTGCTGACCCTAACCCATCCAGGAAGAAACCCAAGTGACAGTAGTTTGTATGCAAAATCATTTTGGCTACAGAGCAACATTTGAACAATATGTGAATAATTGTTCCTCTTGAATTTAACTGTTACTTGGATCTGTGAGTTAGTTATTTTTTACATTTTCTTTCCTCAGACTTGGAGGTTGTGTGTGCTTGTATGTTATTTTTCAAGAAGGATAGTTCTATGTATTTTCATGCTTTAAATCTTTTGCATTTGTTTTCGCATCTTCACTTGAAAACTTCTGATTGCAAAATAATGGTTCTTTATTTGTTCCTAAAAAGATTTGGTTGACTTATGCCTGATACTGTTCTGTACAGTTTCATAGAATCCCTGCAGTATAGAAACAGGCCCTTTGGACCAACAAGGCCACACTGACCCTCAGAGTATCCCATCTCCAGACACCACAGGCAATTTAGCATGACCAATCCACACACCCTGCAAATCTTTGGGTTCTGGGAGGAAACCAGAGCACCAGAGGAAACCCACACAGACACGGGGAGAATGTGCAAACTCCACACAAACTGTCGCCCAAGGGGGGAATCAAACCCGGGTCACTGGGTCTGTGAGGCAGCAGTGCTAACTACTGAGCCACCAGCTTGTTTTCAGCCTCTGTAGTGACCAGTGGAGGAGTGGGATAAGGAAAGGAATCAGTCCAACCCTCCTAACACAGCCTTGCCAATACTGAGTTTTTCCCATTAACCAAAGTTTAAAGGTACACAGAACCCCTGCCCTGCCTTGCCATTTAGCTCAAGCACAAAGCCAAGCAGATTACTTTGTTTATTAGCAGTCACCAATAGAGGGTGGGCATGTGTTACATCCATCTCACACTTGCATCTTGTGCTATCACATTACACGATAAGCGCAATGAATGTGCTTAAACCTTCAGGCCATGTCTCAAAATCCCAAAGGAATAGTCCTCAGTCAAGACAAGGGAGACACCCTTCAGTCAAGGAGTTTCAGCACATTAAACTCAGAGCATCTGTCACTAACAGTCCAGGGGGCTGTATATGGTCAGTCGGCTGCTTGGGACAGTCAGGTCCAGGGAATCCAAAACTTTACAAACTGCAGTGTGGGCCGTTGTCATCTCTGCAGGTCCAATGCTTGAGAGTCATGGTAAGTCAATCAGGGAATCACACAGATATCAGGCAAGGGTCTGGTCAGACTATGCATCCAAGTCATTGAGAGGTATGGGCCACTGTCAGCCCTGAGGTCAGCTCAGTGAAGACAAGCGATGTTATCAGGGATCACTGTTGATGTAGAAAAATGAGGTAGTCCATTCTGCAGATTGGAGGCAATAAGCTGGGATCTGGAGGTAACATTCATTGTGAAGGGGGTAATCTCAATGTAATGAAGGAGATGATAATGCATTGTTGGACATGGAGTACTGTGGGACAGGTGTTCATCAACAGCCACATTACCCTGAACTTGACATGGGTGCAACACAGCACAATGTTTGACATGACTGAGCTGAAAGGTTAGGGTTCAGGGAGATTCAATGGGATTTGTGGGAACACGTGGAAGTTTGATAGGCTGAACAGGGAGTGCCAAAAAGAAAGGTATCTGGTGGTTCGAGGAGGGAAGTAGGGGAGAGACCATGAAGGGGTGGTGGTGCTTGGTTAGGAGGATAAGCCTGCGAGTCACTGTGCTAAGCAAACCCTTCATTGCCTTCTGGATTCAGGTGACTCAAAAGTAAATTAAAAGTGGAAAATGACTGTAACCAAAATGAGAATGAACAGAGTTAAGTGTTTTGTTTTCTCTCTGTCTGAGCATATGGAATGGGGATTTGAGGTTACAATGAGATTGGCCATGTTTTTATTGAATGATGGAGCAGGCTCAAGGAGATAAGTGACCTACTCCTGTTTCTATTTCATACGTTCAAATCTTAAGCAACTTTGAACCGGGGTAGGAAAATACCAAGGTACTGTAATTTCTGAAAGGTACTATTTGATTCATTGTAAGTAAACTATGTAAGATTTCTCACCTCATGTCAGTCAGGGCATTAATTATTTCAGCTACTTTCCTCCAAAGATGTGCAAACTGCTACCATATTTCGGCTGAACTAGGATTGAGGGGAACAGCAAAACTGTACAACCCAACCTGGCAACAATATCTCAGATAATCTGAGTCTTAATAATATTTTCTACATAGGTTAACACAATGAAAATTAGTCTTCCCAAGTGTTGCTTCACAGAGCATAGTCATACATTCAGCAACCTTATCACTTATCTTTTATCTCTTATTATGTAGCAGCAATTTATTATGCAATTCATTACATTGTTCTTTATTCCAATAGCTTTCACCTCAGACCTGTCCCTTGTGAGGAAACGTATCAAATACATTCTGAAAGTCAAGATCCATCATACCTACAATCATAGTGGTACATCCTCTTAGAATTCTTTCTTTAATTAATTGATACTAAGTACTGTCTTTAATGTTCATTATATACACTTGAGCGACTTAGTTCCAAAAGGAATAATTTAACTTTCTGCTGAAAAATTCAAAAGGATATATGCAAGGCAGAATTTTAATCGACAAGACAGGAGGCTTAGGAGTGGGTGGTGGGGAGCTGTCAAAATTTGTGGTTCTTGGGAGAGAGGTGCACAAAATGGAGATTTACAGGAGAATGACCAAGGTCACAATGGGCACAGCTCACATCACATGGTTTACAGAGAGAAGAACTGTTGGCAAATTGGAGGAGGAAAAGGATGCGGGGATTCATTACTTGCCACGCAATGAGGAGAAAATAGACATGGAGGAGAAGTAGGAGGAGGATTAATATGGAGTTAGACCAGCCACTTACAATTGCCCAGGATACCAGTGATGTCCCAAATCAAAAACGTTCACATATTATGAAGTATGATAAATGTAACCATCATGTACAGGCAGGACCAAACCCTCCTTCCAACAGTACACCAAAAATTTCTTCAATTGCCAATTAAGCATCTGCCCAATGGAACCCATTAAGTAATGAAAAGTAGGAAAGTGATGTTAATCAACTAATACTGTACATGAAGAACGGCACCAAGACCACATTGCATTTTGACAAATACTGGTGAAAATACTTTCAGTGACTCACAATTTCTTTAACTTGTACTTTCTGCTACTTTGGCAGGGTATACGCAGTGTGACTTCAACAACTTCACTTAAACTTTTTGGCACATTTGCCTCAACGTATGTAGTGAATAAAATGAAATCTCTTAGATGAAGCAACTAAAGACGAATCTTTTGTTTTTGGCTTAGTCCAAATTGTATTTTTTTTTTATGCAGGGAATTCAGCTGCATGACCCATTGGGTTTACTCACTATATCTTTTCAAACTCATCCCATTAAGTACCTGCCCTGCCCTGATGGCATCACTCACATCTGATTTTGGCCCCATCTCCCACACACCATTCCCAGAAGAACACACCACTGGGTATGAATTTCCCAGAATTCTACAGCATTCCTCATGTCCACATCATCTTTAAAAGCCCACTATCAACCTGGAAAAGCACTGCTATTTTGAAGCTGTCCTGTACAGTTACTGACTTTTTGCCCCAGTCATGGCAGACAAGAGGAAATTGGTGACTTGCCTTGTAGGCAGACTCTTGGAGGTCCTAGGAGATGGGGTGACGCTTATACATTATCTCATCCCCCTTCAGGACCAGCAGTGGATGCCACAAAAGCAGGCCATGCCAGCCTGGTCTGAGGTTGCATCCCACATCAGAGCAGTCTCAGTGATCAGGAGGAAGGCATAGCACTGAAAGAAGAACATTCAATATCCAGGTCCACTCCACTAGTGTTTGTGCCACCGTCTTCTCTCCAATGCCTCACATTCACTCTACCTCTGTTACTTTACCCACAAGGCTCACGCTGTACTACTATCACCATTGCGCACAACTTCTTCCCTCACTTGTTTACCCCTCTCCAACCTCAGACACCACTAGTCCTAGATGCCGTTTTCAATGCCAACTGACTCTCTTGGGACATCTTCCGTTCTCCACCAATGGTAACCGTTACTTTTATCTCCTTTAATACCTGTCTCTGGCATTGTATGAGGAACACGGCCCACAGTAGGGCAGAAAGAGCCAGGATTTGAGGTGGATTGCCCAACATTTAGCTCCTCAGCACTTATGTGAACAGCATCCTGACACTGACCATCAGAGCTGCTGACTGACAACCCCAGGACAGGCATCAGAGACTGCCCTTGACTTTCTGTACTGAAACCCACAGTGAGTGCTATCCCCTTGACTTGATTGAGGCTTACTGACAACCAAAACAAGTATCCTGTCTTTGTGTCAGTATTAAGTGGCACAGCAAGACAGCATTACTATAAGCCTTGTATCTCTGACTGAGGGGATAAAGGCACATGGAAGAAGGCAAGGCAAGATAAAGTTGTTGTGAGCATCCAGGTATGTTCAAAGTGAGTGAGCAGTCTGACAGCGAGCGAAGAGTCCAGAGATGCAGACTGGTCCAGTCCATGAGCTGGATGCGTGACAATGATTCATTGCTGAAGTATTACAATGATAGTTGTCAGTGCATCCAGAGGTGCAGCATTGAAGTATTTTAAGAGTTCTTACAAGGTGGCACATATAAGTTGCCAATGTCCGAGGATGTGGGAGCATATGTGACTGGTGCCCATGGAGCATGTCCTGAGTAGTCAGTGTCCAACATGGTGGTCATTGCCTTGAATTGAAGTTGCCAGGAGCCCATTTAAACTTCCATGGCAAGAATTCTTGATGCCTAGCTTGCCTGCTGGGATCGATAGGAGTGAAAATTGGATAATAATGACGTTGACCATCCATGGTGTTTAACAAGCAATAATCCCTACTAACTCACCGAGCAGCTTATGAAAAACTTAAAAGATGGTGCGGAGTGATCTTGCCATCAAGGACAGCCTCACAGGACTTCTCATATGTTTGTGCCATTAATCTTGGCATAGTCAATGTCACCCAGTCACCTATAAGATTCTGCCCTACAATACCAATAATGTATAAAATTATTTACCACAGCTGGGAAGGATGAGTTGCATAAGATTAATTTCAGTTTTTAATTCTATTTTGTTTCCTGGTTTCAACATTTCTTCCTGATTTCAATTATATACAAATTATTCACTTTGAAGTTTTGTAATATTCTGTTGCTCCAAGTGCATAATTCTAAACAGAAATGATTGGAATGACCAACCTATGCGTTTTTTAATGATTCTGATATTGAAGAAGTGCATTCAGTTGTCATGTTCTCCTGCTTACCTTTCTTTCAATTTCGAGCAGCTAGATTTAATAATTGCATACCAATTATTTATGTAATTATATTAGTTACCGAAAGTGTAAGATAGCCTGTTGGGAAACAATTAATGAGGAAATTAATTTCATGAGTGAGGTGTATTTAATATTTCATGAGAGATGCAAATCACACCACTGTATTCTATTTAGGCTATTAATGTTGAATTATAGTTTTGAAATTATTAAGGCAGTTTTAGATTACCTTTTGTGTACTTGATTCTGATCAACCACAGGTATGTCTGTTAACATGGTAGTGGATCTTACAGAGACAGCTTGCATCCTTGGTCAGGATCTACAGGACCTTCTTGAAGCTTAACTGGTGATAAAATTACATTTTTTGAACATTGTTCTTACTATAGGTTAAGGTCTAGCACAATGCTTAACACAAAATTATCTTTTTCCCATATTACTTGTCATGTGTTCTCCGAATATGCTGATGATGTAAACTGGCTATCGATCTATAACATTAACCCTTTACACTCCATAATGAAGTGATGGTAATAAACCAGAACTAATTTAATTTGCACAATTCAAATGAGCTATAAATGTACACTGCTTTTCCAACAATGGAATAAAATGTTAATTTCAAATAAGTTAAATCATGAACAGTTCTTGAATTTATCCACTACTGGCAGCTTTCAATTTGATGAGTCATTGTATTACTGATCACAAGGATAATACTCTTTATTGTTGTTGTAAAAGTCTCCGCAAAAATTATGTTGAAAAAGAACACTTGGATTTTCCAAGACCCCCAATCTGCCATTATTCTTTTTGATCTTAATCATATTGGAGATTTATGTCAATTTGTATATATTCTGAGCAGGTATTACGTTAATTTGAATCAGTGTTAAATGACATTATCAGAGTGATTGAAGTATTTTTACAGGAGATATATCTGGTGAAAACATACTTTCAGTTATTTGAACAAAAGCAAACAATTTTCAGCATTCGTTTTGGCAATCCAGATAGCTCTGCAGCATTTGGATACTTAGATAACTAAACTTGGTGCTGTGGGAAGTTGGGAGTCTTAGCGAATCCAAGTTTTCTATTTTTACATGATATTTTTGTTTGGAGACTTTTACAACAACAATAAATAATACTGTCATAGTGGTTGGTAAAAGCATCATTCTATCCAAAAAAGCCCATAGATGTTAGCAAACTATCCATTTCAGATGTGGTATCTTTACATAGCATACCTCTGCTGATGGCTGAAGAGGATAATCCTCGAGAAGCAGGTCCTGCCATTGGTGCTGCACATGAATCTACTGAATGCTGTTGTAAGTCTTTTTTGATTCTGTCTTTTGTTACTGAGCCACTGTAGTCATTGGCCATTGCACACTATCCCACAGAACATGTCGAACATGTTTACCTTGTCATCAGACAGCCTCTCCTAATTATAATAATTAACAGATAGTACTTGAAAGGATTAAATTACATCAAAGATAACCTGTAACCATCCTAAGTTAAAGATTTATGGGAGCTAACCAATGTCTTAACCAGCTCTGCTTCATCTTCTTTGTTTGTTACCAGTACAGTGTTAGAATGAATGTTTATTTATTCTTAAGTTCAACCTGATATCTCACAAGACACAATCATGATTCTCAGATGTAATATAACTAACTCAAGTAATATTCATTGAGCACATAAGGTTCATGAGGATTTAGCCTTTGGTCTGTCTAAGACATTGTGTTGACAACCTTCCACAAATGGCATTATAGCCAAATGGCATACAGTATTACTTTCTTAGACTACTAACAGCCAAAATGGTTGGTTTAGTGAATCTACTCAAAATATTCTAGATTGTATCCAACAATATTAGATTGTGACCACAGTGAGGACTTTGCTAATTATTAAAATAATCAACATCTAGGAGAGTCAAGCCTTGCTTGCAAGTGTCTTTGAAGTAGAGCTTTGCCGTGCTACTGCCTGCTAAGCTCCTGCTGCCTGTTATGAAGGCTTCATATTTTATACCTTTTGAGGTCCTTAGATTTGAAGTGTTGGGGAAAAATTGATTTAAGTTTTTGAGAGGCACCTGGACTTTTTAAGTTAAAGATCAATGAAAAGACACTTTGGAACATTCTGTCAGCACCACGTTTCTTTGAAACTGCATGGTTCCAGATGATTTGCAGTCTTGTTTTCTTGAACTCACTTTATGGAAAACATCTACCTTTCTTTAAAAACTGGAAGGGAGTTAGCTCTCTTTGGAAATGTTTGGACTGTCAGTTCTAAAGAAGCCAGCTTAAAGAAAGAAACTTCTCAGCTCAGCTCTCCTGTTTTTGGAAAATAAACCTGATTGTGGGTTCAATGTGATATCTGGAGTCCTGGTTCAACTACTCTTGTATGACAAGCCTCTGAAAGAGTTTATTGATATTTTCTAAATGACTGTATCAGCAAAAGTACACAGCAACAACTGTAAGTGTTTATTGACACTTCCCTTTGTGTGCTAAAACATCAGACCAATAGCCACCTGAACATCCCAAACCTTATCTTTATTGCCTTCAAGAACTAAAACATATCGGCTGGCAATGCTTTCATTCAGTGAATCTCTATAGGAGAAATCTTTTTGATTTCCCTTTAGGCGTATGTGTGCATGTATGTGTGTGTTTTGGGTTATTTAGAGGAGCAAGCATTTACATTTTCTTACAATTAAATACCAAATGAGCTATATTTTTAAATCATTGCTTCAGCTCCAATGTACCTCTGCCTTAACAACTATAGATCACTATCAAGCAGTGCTTGTTAGCTATATGAGATATAAAAGGTACTGCAGATGCTGGAGAATCCGAGATAACAAGCATGGGGCTGGATGAACACAGCAGACCAAGCAGCATCATAGGAGCAGGAAAACTTGACGTTTCGGGCCT
>JAHRHZ010000009.1:29935217-29959097 GCA_024137785.1 Ginglymostoma cirratum | reverse complement strand
GAAGGGTCTAGGCCCGAAACGTCAAGTTTTCCTGCTCCTATGATGCTGCTTGGCCTGCTGTGTTCATCCAGCCCCATGCCTTGTTATCTTGTTAGCTATATATTGTGCAAATCACAAATAACATAATGTCACAACAGTGATAAAATATGGACTGCTGATTTTCAGATCCCATCATCTTATAATACCTGGGATGTTCATGAACTGAAATGGTTACAAAAATTAAAAAGTCTCTGTCTTAAAATGCCTTTAGCAATCAGCTGAGCACACAAGTTAGCATGAAAGCAATGTAGAAAACAAATCATCTGAACTGAAATTAATGTCTTTATCAGACATGAAGATATACTCATCTTCTATTTTCACTTATACCTGTATGATAAATTTATTAGAGATGAAAGCGATAGCTTACAATTATAAAGCTTGCAAACATTGAACTCACACATTGAAATACATAAGCCACCTGTATTTTAGGGAGTTGCTTTAGACAGAGCTGAAGGAAGTGGATTTGTGACTGAAAAGAGTTGGAGAAAGGGTTCTCTTGCCTCTCAAGTTGGAACAGTGTAAGGTGACAGAATTGATGAAAACAAAACATCAAAGCACTGAGAACTCAAAAGACATCTCAAATATTCACCACTGCTGAGGAAGCAAGACAGAACATATATGCTTCAAGGACACCATTAAAAGACTATATTCCTTTGATCTTACTTATGTAGTGGGCTCTATCTCTTTTTACCTTTTTGCCTGTGTGCATGTATGCTCGATGTCAAGTCATTATTATTTTTGTCAAAGTTAGCATATAATAAAATTGTTCTTTAGTTCATCCAGGAAACCCTTATTATTGGCTCTTACTTATCATACAATAAATATTGGAAACTACATTGTTATGAGTGAGGGGTACAGGTTCATACTCAAAAGCACAAAAAACTGATTTGCGGCCAACAAAGAGATTTGAAAAGGGGGTACTCAATTCAGTTCTCTTCACCTTGCTGTAACATTGAGACCCTTGTTGATGTGTATGAACAATGAACAGCATGAGAGATCCTGGCAGTCCACAGAAATCATATTGGGTAAGCATCATGTCATTAGCATTCTACCCAATGGACGTGGTTTAATCAAACATTGTAACTTTGAAGCCAACCAATTTTGTACCACAGGATTTTAGATTCTGGGACAGGAATCTGTTTATTGGTGCAATACTTTGCTTCGCAAAGTATCTTAAAAATCAAAAGTATATACATTCTATGTTCAAATGTCTAATGTACTTGCATTGTAATCCTACCTGCAGTATTTTTAAAGTTGGCATTCATGAATTTAAAGTAAACAGATTTGCAAATCCTATATAAAAATAATAAAATGTAGAAAATAGATTAGGTTATTCAATAAATTAAACATTAGAATTTGCCTTTTTTATTAAAGCACAGTTCGCTAACATTAGCACTCCACCTCCAGCAGCATTCAATGAAAACCTGATAAGTTTTGCAATAATTTGTAATAGACAACTTTTTTGAAATTTCCCCTTCCTCTCTTCTAAGAAGCTTCACTGTTTTGGCAGTCCTTCAAACTGAAATTCAAAATCCTTTCATCTAATAAGAATAATTTATACAACAGTTTTCTGCCAAAAAGAAATAATTATAAACTCAGGCTTTCTTTTTAGAAACTGCAAAGAATTTTCCGAGTGTATTACTTATTAATTTTTAACTTCTGATGAGGTTTCTTTTCAAGTACAGATTGCAAGGCTGTAAAGTTATTTGAGACTTTTTGAACATTATTGAGAATCTATACTTCATTGATACCACCACCTTCTATAATTCTTTAACAATCCTTGATTTTCTACATCTGAAAGACCACACAAGCCTTTCATCAGCATTATTCGTTTGTTCCTTTCTGCCATCAATTCATGATTACGAAATGGAAATCAGAAAGAATAATGAAATGAGGATTAAAAAGCATCCAGCAAAGGAAATTGATGGGGTTGAGCTGTTCATACTTCAATATAAGGAATATTATAAACAATGCAGATGAATTAAGGATACAGATAGACACATGGCAGCACCATATTGTTGTTATAACAGAAACCTGGCTAAAGGAAAGGCAAAATTTGTGGTTAAATATTTCTGGATATAGAGCTTTTGGGCAGTATAGATTGGGTGACAAAAATGGAGGAGGATAGCAGTATTGGTTAAAAAATCAATTACAGTTGTGAGAAGAGATGATATACTAACTGGGTAATAAATTTGGCTTTATGGTTTGAGCTCAGGAATAAGAAGGGGGCAGTTGCACTACTCAGTATACTACAGACCCTCAGATAGTGGGAGGGAGATAGAAGAATATATATGTAGACAAATTTCTGTGTGTAGGTACAAATGGGCAATAATAGTAGGAGATTTTAACTATTCCAATATCAATTGGGTTTCAATCAACATAAGGGGCATTGAGCATGAAAAATTCATGTCTTCAGTCCAGAATTTTTTTTTTTTGAAAAATACCTGACAAGCCCAATGAGAGGGGATGAAATTCTGGATTTAGTTTTGAGAAATGAGGGTGGAAAAGTTAGTGAAGTGACAGTGGATGACCATATCAGGGACAGTGACCACAATTCGTTTAGATTTTGTATTATTATGGTAAAGACAGAGATAAATCAGAAATAAAAGTTTTTAACAGGTGGAAGGCAACTTTTACAAAACTGAGACGTGAGTTAGCTGGGGTTGACTGGACAGGACAGCTAATGGATAAATCAGTGGTAAGCCAATGGGAGGCATTCAAAAGTGAGGCTCAAAGAGACATGCCCCCTCCAGAAATAAGAATGGTATTGTCACATATAGAGCTCCATGCTGTCTCGAAAAATACAGGGAAGATTAAACAGAAAAAGTAAGCTTATGATTGTCACAAAAAACTCAAGAGTGCAGATAGCCTAGAGGAGTATAGAAAGTACAAGGAGCAAGTTAAAAAAAAACAGAAATAAGGAAATCAAATACAGTGCATGAAAAACATATTTGCAAGCAAAATAAAGGAAAATCCAAAGATGTTTTACCAGGATATGAAGATCAAAAAGATAGTTAAGAGAAACGTGGGACCTATCATAAATGAGGAACGGAACTTGTGTGAAGATGCAGAAGACATGGGAAGAACTTAAAACTACTTTTTTCTCTCAATTTTCACAAAGGATATGGGTGATGTAGACATAGTAGTCAAGGAGGTATGGTTACTAAGTTTGCAAATGGCGCCAAAATTGTTGGTGTAGTGGACAGCGAAGAAGGTTATCTCAAAGTACAATGGGAACTTGATCTGATGGGCCAACGGGCCAAGGAATGGCAGTTTAATCAAGATAAATGTGAGGTGCCACATCTTGGAAAGTCAAATCAGGGCAGGATTTATACACTTAATGATAAGGTCCAGGGACATGTTGTGGAACAAAGAGACATTGGAGTGCAAGTTCATAGTTCCTTGAAAATAGACTCGCAGGTACATAGGATAGTGAAGAAGCCGTTTGAGGTGTTTGCCGTTGTTGGTCAGTGCATTGAGTATAGGAGTTGGAAGTCCATGTTCCGGCTTTATAAGACATTGGTTAGGCCACTTTTGGAATATTGTGTTCAATTCTGGTCTCCCTGCTATAGGAAGGATGTTATGAAACTTGAAAGGATTCAGAAAAGATTTACAAGAATGTTGCCAGGATTTGTGAGTTTGAGCTATAGGGTGAGGTTGAATAGGCTGGGGCTATTTTCCCTGGACGGTCAGTGGCTGAGGGGTAACTTTACAAAAGTCTGCAGAATTATGAAGGGCATAGATAGGGTGAATAATTAAGGTCTTTTCCCCAGGGTAGGAGAGTCCTAAACTAGAGGACATTGGTTTAAGTTGAGAGGGGAAAGATTTAAAAGGGATCCAGGTGGCATATTTTTCATACAGAGGGTCTTGCATGTATGGAATGAGTTGCCAGAGGTAATGGTGGAGAATGGTACAATTACAGCATTTAAAAGGCGTCTGGATGGGTTTATGAATAGGCAGGGTTTAGAGGGATATGGGCTAAATGCTGGCAAATGGGACGAGGTTAATTTAGGATATCTGGTCAGCATGGATGAGTTAAACCGAAGGGTCTGCTATTCATCTCTATGCCACTATGACCCTTTGTGGAACAGTGTGAAATATTGGACAAAATAATCATAACAAAAGAAGAAGTGTTAGCGAACTTGGAATCCTTGAAAGTGGTTAAGTCGTCAGGGCTAGATAGATGATTCATTGTTTGATTGATTTATTGTCACATGTACAGACTTACAGTGAAAAGCTTTGTTTATGAGCAGTACAGGCAGATCATAATAAACAAGGATGTACAGATCAAAAAGACTTAGACAAGGCATACAGGTTACATTGCACAGGGCTTGCACTAGGCAAGATCAACGTTAGCAAGATCAGCTTTATTTGAGGCGAGACAGTCTATTCATCAGTCTAATAATGGCTGGGAAGAAGCTTTCCTGAACCTGCTCGTGTGTGTGTTCAGGCTTCTATATCTTCTGCATGATGGAAGAGGTTGTAGGAGATCATTATCAGGGTGCAATGGGTCTTTGATGATGTTGACTGTCTTTCCACGGCAGCCAGCCACGTAAATGGAGTCCATGGATGGAAGGTTGACTTCCGTGATGGCCTGGACTGTGCACACCGCCTTCTGTATTTTCTTACGGTCCTAGGCAGAGCAGTTGCCATACCAGGCCGTTGTGCACCTGGACAGTATGATTTCAATGGTATATCTGTAAAAGTTTGTGAAGGACCTTAATGACATGCAAAATTTCCTGAGCAGCCTGATGAAGAAGAGGTATTGTTATGCCTTCTTGATGGACGCATCTACATGGGAATTCCAGGAAAGGCTGTTGGTTATCGTCACTCCGAGGAACTTGACGTTCTCTACCCTCTCAACCTCATTTCTGTTGATGTAGATGGGGCCATGTTCTCCTCCTTTCCTTCTGGTGTCAATGATTAATTCTTTAGTTTTGCCGATGTTGAAAGAGATTATTCTCACTGCACCACATCACCAAGCCCTCTATTTCCCTTCTGTATTTTGACTCGCCGTTGTTAGATATCCGTCCCACTATGCGGTATCATCAGCAGTTGTTCCCTAATATTGAAGGGAGTCAGGGAAGAAATTTGTAGATGCAATGAGGATTATTTTCCAACCTTCACAAGACACAGGAGAGGTGCCCAAGGACTAGAGGAATGCAAATGTTGTTCTGTTGTTTAAAAAGGATATAAAGAAAATGTCAAACAATTATAGGCCAGTTAGCCATACTTTAGTGGTGGACAATTTGTTGGAATCAATCCTGAGCGTTCAGGTAAAATGTCACCTAGAAGGGCATAGACCAGTCTGGGATAGTCAGCATGGCATTGTTAAGGGAAGGTATGCCTTACAAATTTGATTGAAGTGGCAAGGAGGATTGACGGAAATAGTGCAGAAGATGTTATCTACTTGGATTTTGGTGAGGCATTTGACAAGGTCCCTAATGGCAGCCTGGTCAAAGATGTAAAAGCCTGTGGAATAGAGGATAATGTGTTGAATTGGATCTAAATCTTATTGACTTATTAACAGGAAACAAAGGGTACTGACTGATGACTACCCTTGCAAATGCAAAACTGTTTCAATGATGTTCCACAGGACTCGCTGTTGGGACCCCTACTGTATGTTTTACACATTAACGATTTGGACTTGAACGTGGGAGGCACTATTGGGAAATTTGCAGATGTTACAAGGATTGGCATTTCAGTGGATAAGATAGGAGAAAACTGTAAGCTCCGGAATGATATAAATGGTTTGGCGGAGTGGGCAGTTAAGTGGCAGATGGAGTTCAACTCTGATAAATGTGAGGTAATTCATTTAAGGAGGTCAACGAGTAAAAAGGAATACTGAATAAATGGGACAATACTGAGAGGGTTAGCTGATGTGAGAGATTGTGGCGTACAAACGCATAAGTCACTAAAGGTAACAGGCAGATAATATTGTAACAAAAGCATCTGGAATGCTCTCCTTTATTGGCAGAGGTATAGAACACAAAAGTAGTGATATAATGATGAAACTGTATAGGACACTAGTGAAGTCACAACTGGAGTTTTGTGTGTTGTTCTGGTCACCACATTACAAGAAGAGCATAATTGCTATGCAGAGAGTGCAAAGAAGATTTACCATAAAGTTGTCAGGGCTGGAAAATTGTAGCCACAAGGAGAGACTGGAGAGGTTGGGGTTGTTTTCTTTGGAACAGAGCAGGCTGAGGAGCAACACAATTTGAGGTATATAAAATTCTGTGGGGCATAGATAAACAGGAGGATCCTGCTCCCCTGGGCAGAGAGTTCAAAACACAAGAGTCATAGATTCAAGATAAGTGACAGAAGGATTAGAGGGAACATGAGGAAAAAAAATCTTTTTTATGCAGAGGATGGTGGGTGTCTGGAATTTGCCGCCTGAGTTGGTGGTGGAGGCAGAAACCCTAAACCTGCTAAAAACATGCCTGGATCTCCACCTTAAGTGTTGTAAACTGTAGGGATAAGGGTCATGTGCAGGAAATTGGGATTAGAAAGGACATCTGGGTGGTCGTTGGGTCAGCATGGACAAGATGGGCCAAATGGCCCCCTTCTGTGCTGTATCATTTCTATGGTTCTATTCTGAGATTCTATGAATATGTTGGAACACTACTGAAAAACATTATTTTCCATCTTTTCATTGGTATGAAAGCCTTACCTTGTCATGTCCATTTATTGTCAAAGAATTGGCCTTTAGGAAGCTAATTTTGAGTTGTAGTCTTCCATGCATTAACCTTCTTAGTGGCATGACAGCTGCTTTATTGAAAGCCAGCTGTAACACTTGTTTTAGCACATTGTTGTCTCAAGTACTTATTTATAGTTAAGTCAGCCATTTGTGGTTAGACATTATTCTGTAATCTGAAAAATTACAAACTTATTGGGAACTGACAGACTGGCAATGTGCTTGAATATACACTGCAGGATCAAAACTCCAATGCAACAGACGAATGGTTCCGTACATTTTTAAAGCCATTTCGAAGACATATTATTGAGATGCCAATCGAAATGTTAATTTTCTATTGATCAATATATTGCTGCATTAATATAACTACATCAAGCACCACTCTTAAATATGTCAAGCAATTTTTTTATTGCTTTTACAAGAATTAAATTTTCAAATGCTGCCTAACTGTGGTGGCTCATGTCAGATATTTTAATTGATGATATGTAACTGAGAGTAAAGACAAATTCAAAAAAAAAACAGTTCCTGAAATGAGCAGAATTTGACCTGCAAAATGTGTCACCATTGTTGTTATGTCCCAAAACGAAGACATCCCCCATTACTGGAATATCCAAAGATATCAGGTTGTAGCTCACTGGAGATTCGGCCTTGGGCCAGATCTAAAAAACTGTTTAGTAAAAGATGAGAAACAAAAACAGAAATTGCTGGAAATGCTCAGCAGGTCTGGCAGCATCTGTGAAGAAAAAAATCAGAATTAACATTTCGGATCCAGTGACCTTTCCTCAGTTTGTTCCTGATTTATAGCATCTGTGGCTCTTTTGGTTTTTATTCAATAAAATATTATACGGAGATGATAGTAGAAGGTTGTTTTATGACAAGAAGACTATGTCTATTGGTGTATCACAGGGTTTAATGCTGGGGCCTTTGCTATGTGTTGTGTATCTTAATGATCTAGACATGAATGTAGGAGGTATGATCAGTAAGTTCACTGATAACATGAAAATTAGAAAATTGGTGGTGTGGTATGTAGTGTCAAGGAAAGTTTTAGACTAAAGGACAGTATGGCTGGACTGGTCAGATAGACTGTTCAGTGGCAAATGGAATATAATCCTGAAAAGTAGGAGGTATTACATTCTAGGAAAACTGACAAGACAAGGGAGTACAAGTTGAATGATGGGACCCTGAGAAGTACAGAGGATCAAAGAGACCTTGGTGTGCATGTCCATAGAGCCTTATAGGCAGCAAGACAGGTGGACAAGGTGGTTCCAAAACACATGAGATATTTGCCTTTATTAGTCAGTGCATTGAATACGAAAGTAAAGAGTTCATGATGGAGCTTTGTATTAGCTTCCTCAGGCCACAGCTGGAACATTGTGTGTATTGCCCCAAACTAGAAAAGATGTGGTTTGCACTAGAGAAGGTGCAGAGGAGAGTCACTAGAATTTGCCAGGGCTGGAGTTATTCAGTTCTAGAGAGAGACTAAATAGGCAGTGGTCATGGTATTTAGAAGCAGAGAAGGCTAAGGTAGGAGCTGTTGGCCGTGTACATAGCTCTGAGGGGTATAGGCAGAGTAGGTGGGGATAAACTTTTCCCCTTTGTAGACAGGTCAATAACCAACAGGTACCATTGCAAGGGAAGTAGCAAGTGGTTAATAGAGGTTGAGGAAAAAAGTTTCATCCAGAGGGTTGTAGGTATCTGGAGTTCACTACCTAAAAGTTGATAGAGGCAGGAACCCTCAAGATATTTAACAACTAAGTAGATGAACACTTGAAATACAATAGCATACAAGGCAATGGGTCAAGTGCTGAAAAATAGGAATAGAAAAGAAGCATATTTGATGACTGGAGCGAACAGGTTAGGCTGATTGGTCACTTTTCATGGTGTAAAAGTTCTATGACTGTCACCCCAGTGAATTTACAATCTAGATCAGGCTTGAGGTCACAATCTGGTGAGCGCACTGCATACGTGCAGCACAGTGACTCAGTGGTGAGCACTGCTGCCTCACGTTGCTGGGTTCAATTCCAGCCTTGGGTGATTGTCAGTGTGGAGTTTGTATGTTCTCCCTGTGTCTGCTAGGGTTTCCGCCTACAGCCCAAAGATGTGCAGGTTAGGTGGATTGGCTAGTCTAAATTGCCCAGTAGTGTTCAGGAAAGTGCAGGTTAGGTGGATTAAACATGTTAAATATGGGGTTACAAGGATACGGTGGGATGGTCTTTGGAGAGTCAGTGCTGACTTTAAGGGCTGAATGGCCTCTTTCTGTACTGTAGGGATCCTATGATTCTATGATTTTCCCGATGGAGGAAGTGAGAGCTGAGGTTGCTGATACTCTGAAGATGCTGGAGACAATGCCCTTGCTGAACCCTACAAAGATGATGAGCTTCTAAATTCGATCATAAGAGAACTGATACACATAGACAGACAGGAAATTGAACACCAAACAGAGACATGATCATGCCAGACTTGAGAAAAGGTTGGGGGAGTCTGCCCACAAGATGAGCACTAATATGACTCCAGTATATGAGCGTTAGGCTAACTCCGTGGAGCAGGAGTTACTGCCTTGGAGATCCAAGTCCAGCAGAATGTGCAGTGGCTACCAAATGCTCAGACCTTCACTCCATCGCTCTAGCAAAGAGTGCAGTGCATTGATGGATAGGCAAGAAGGGAACTGCAGGGTTTCTCCTACGGTGTTGTACATGAATCTTCCTTAGCCTAACCCATTGGAGGTGATGGGGTCACTTGCAGAGGGCAGGTACGAAGGCAGCTCTCCCTTGAAGTTTCCTGGGCTGAATTCCACTGTAGCCCCATATGGCATTCCTCCTCCCTCTTTTCCTTGACGGGAAGGGATACCAGGAGGAAAGCTATATCTTTGCCTATTCCCACAGCAGGTTCCATCATGCTCCATCTGGGCGTATTCCTACTTAGCTAACCACCACAAAACCACAGGAAAAGCTGCCCCATCCATGAGTGAAAATGATGCTAACTTCAGGACCTGCCACCGAACTTTGACACCAGGATCAAAAATTCCAATGCTATTGAACTCGTGCAGTAGATTTCAGAGTGCAATTAAATATAATTTGAACTTAAAATTTTGTAACCCTTTCCACTGGTTCTATCTAATGTTGGTGAATTGCAGCAATAAAAACTTACCCAACAAATAGAAAGCTGTGATCAGTAATGTAATCCATTTTTGGCACAACATAAATGTTGCTCCATTGAGTTTTTGATCAAATTCATTTACATAAACTGTGTCACATTTGGCCATCTCTTTGAGACCTGTAGCACCAAGTCATCTTGTTGATGTTTAGATTGCAAAGGTAATCTCCATTCTACCATCATTATTAATTCTCTTTTGCTCAAAATTCAGCTCAGATCAATTGTTGTAATCTGCTCCTGAACTTTTACAATATTTTCTAGGGCAGTTCCAAACAACTCAGGCATTTTGCATTCACTGTTTGTTTTCATACATTCAATTCAATGATACAACAACAAGCTTTTCTCTCAATAGTAATTTTTCTTACAGGTTTAAGAAATGGACTTCTGGTTCCGTTGTCCATAATTGGTTGTTAACTGGGGGAGTAGACAATCTAAAAACAACTATTAAGAACTATATGCGATCTTAATGTAGGCATTGTATGTTATATTCAGGAAAGATTAATGTGTTGCCTTACTGAAGTATGAAAATTAAGCTCCACTATCACCAGAGTTGCAAAATGCACAGAATTCCTCTAAAGAAAACACAAACAATGATGAGTTGTCAGCATAGAATTCTACTAAGGAAAAGTCAAACACCCTTATAAACACTGGATGTTTTCACTGGTTTGCAGGAGGCTCTGGGTGATTAGTTCACAGCTGTAAGAGGTCACTGACCTGCTAATTAACAGTCACAGTCTGCAGAAAATGTTGAATTTTTCTTCAGGCTTAAAAAAGGCTTTTACTGCATAGAGCAGAGACAGTCTCTGAGCTGGTGGTGATCTGATGGCTTCCTCCTTGCTTATTCAGAGCTCTAAACTGTTCAGGTGCTTGGGAACCAATTGTTGGTGGGCAGAAAGCATTTGTCATCAATAACTGGTTACCAATCCATAGATCGGTCTTTACTGTTCTCTGCAGCAAAAACCTTTTTTTAAGCCTAAAGGAATCTTCAGCAGTTGCTGCATAAACTCAGTTGGACCAGTTGGGCTGAATGATCTCTATCAGCAACATGCAACACAGTTTGTACATTCTTAAGAACAAGAGTTATCAGAACAACTGATCAAACGTTTGAACTGAAATAAAAATCATTTGTATTAACACTCAGTTCTTAAATAACAATACAATTTACTGTCAATATTGGTGTATACATTGAGCTTTGAAGCCTCAAAATATCCCCCCAAAAATGAGGTTCTAAATATGCCAAGTATGAATGTGAAATGCTGGCATGGCTGTGGGTGATTGTTGGTTTGAAATATTAACTGTATCTGTCTCAAAGTTTCAGCATGTATTAATGTGCTGGATACTTTTGCAACCCAGACTATATCACCTGTTTGATCCTGTATGCCCAGTTAAAAGATACTGGTGAATAAACCACATATTTGTGAGGAGAAAAATTGAAGCTGACTACTAAAGCGAGTATTACATATCCTGGCTGAAAGGAGGGTCAACATTTTAACCGAACATATGCAGTGAACTTTATTTTTGGGGGTTTGGAAAAATGGGGTCATGTTATAGGCTGGATCAAGCTACACACTGCAATTTATGACATTCACTTAGCCATGATGGACACTTCTATGTATATTCTTCTGATTTCTTCTTTTGAACTTGTATGGCCTGCAACAGACATATCTAAAGCTAGAGAGATTGTTTGTTAAATCAACCTTTTTGACATTTAAATCTTATTTTAACACTGCAATTCTTCACCAATTCATGCTTCATGACACACTGCGAATCACAGATAAAATGGCTTTGCAGGCAGCCTTGACAATGACAACACCTACAAAAGCAGTCTCCTCACTCTTTCATCATGCAGTGTTGCATTTTAGGGAAATGGAGAGGATATGTCCCATTTGGGTACAGACATGACAGAAAATTGAATATGAGGATTTAAAGGTGAATATTCTGTTAACTCTTCCCCCTGTAATACCATCTGTAAATTCCCACAGTGGCCAGACATGCACCTATATTTGCACACTATGTAATAGAATTCTTCTAGAATTTGAACAGTAAAGCCCTGTTGGTGCCCTCACAAGTCATCATAACTTTGAAAGCAAGCTAGAAAATTAACTTGGGGAAGCAACTTCTGGTTGCTGACTTTTATATGAGCCACTCAATGTAATTGTAATACACACCCCGTGTGTGCTGATCTTTTATAGGTTTGTTTTATTACAATCTGCGTAAAAATAATGCAAACAGAATTGTGTGATGACCAATTAATTTTAATAAGAGAGTGGTCTGACTTGGGGATGTTCACCAAAACGGGCAAACCTGTAATGAAACATCTGTGAACAAGAGTGGTGCTTATATGCCACGCGTTTCAGCTAATTGCAGATTGTAAACCATCAGTATGCTGAGAAGTATTTTGCAAGTCTGTTTCCCATTTATAGCATCAGATCATATGACCATCCTGTATAAGGCTATCCATGAAGTATATTTAGATTTTTAGAATCCCTACAGTGTGGAAACAGGCCCTTCAGACCAACAAGTCCACACCAAACCTCAGAGCAGCCCACCCAGACCCATTCTGCGATAACCCCCCTAATCTACACATCCCTGAACACAATGTGCAATTTAGCATGGCCAATCCACCTAGCCTGTGCATCTTTTGACTGTGGAAGGAAACCGGAGCACCAGGAGGAAACCCGCACAGACACAGGGAGAATGTGCAAACTCCACACAGACGGCTGCCCGAGGGTGGAATCGAACCTGGGTCCCTGGCACTGTGAGGCAGCAGTGATAACCACTGAGCCACTGTGCTGCCCTTATAAATGCTGATTCGCTGACCAGGAAAAGAAGCCGGGCCACACCAGTGCAAGTACCAAATCCTAACCACTAGACCACCAGGTGGATGTTAAAGTTTAAGTGTAATGTGTGGAATGTCGAAGTGAAGAAGTTCAGTTCAGTGTTTGTGGTAAAGTTCTCCTGCTCCCTTTGGGCTTTATTATTGCATTTATTGCAAAGTATTCTCCTTTTCCCCATAGCTATCCTTGCCTCCATTAAGCAGCTGGCCTTCTTGAGGCTTGGCTTTGCTGCAAAGCAGGTTAAATTTGAGGCTGACAGCCTCATTCATTCAATCAGCAACTCACCACCTGGAAGCAGGTGACACGCTTGATCCCTATCCTTACTCCTTTAAATCCAGAAGATCTCAAATTGAAGTTAGGTGGAAGTTGAGTTCAAGATTTTTCAAATTAGAACATCTTACAAACAACAATCTAATTTGGGGTACAGAGGGTGATAAAATTCACCCCATTGTTTCTGGCTTTCAGATATGATTACGTATAATTACATAAAATGTACAGCACAGGAACAGATTATCTGACCAACCTATCCATATTATTGTTTATGGACCACATGTTGAGGGTTCTGGGTATTCCAAGATGGAGGGCGAGAAAAAACTGTGGCAGTAAGAGCTGCTCCTTTTTTGAGGTGTTTTCAGTGCTGAAGCTGATTTCCTTGAAGTCTTTGAGCAATAATTACTGTTTTACAAGCCATGGCATCATTTTGGGACTTTGGGAGAAAAAAAGATCAAAACAACTGTACTTTAAAAAGGGAGGAAGGGAGACAAAGGCAGTGACCAAACGGTGGGAAGTGAATCAACGGAGAAAGAAACCTACAGTGCTGTCTGACCCAGAAGTGAACACTCACAGCTATTGCCTCTCTGTTTGATTTTTAGTACCTCTAGACGTTGAAGTTCGACTAAGAAAAATAAACAAATCGTGAAATTCACAGCGGATATTGGAGAAGTCTGTGTGGGGAGAGCACAGCAGGGGAGCAGCTACGTGGCTTGTTATTTTGTAAATCTACAATAGTGAGTAGACTGGTTCCTTTTTGATTATCTGTTTTTATCCAGATCTGGCTCTTGATTCAACTTTAAAAAATATAAAACATGGGTACTAAGTTAGCCTGGAGCAATGTTTTTAGAGCAGTAAGACTGTACTATTTTCTGGGTCTCTAGATTGTTAAGGTGCAAAATGACCTTCAGTAGAGTGATGTGTCCTTCCTGTTGGATGTGTGAGATTAGGGAGAGTTTCCATGTTACTGATGATTATGTATTCAGGAAGTGTGCTTGGTTGCGAATCCTATCAGATCTCATGGATCAGTTGGAGTGACAGTTAGACCCAATGAGGAATTTACAGGAGGTAGAGGGTGTGAAAGATGGCAGTTGCAGGAAGGGAGATAAACTGAAGATACAGTTGGGTGGATGGGTGACCTTCAGGAAAGGCAGGAGGGGTAGGCCGGTAGGGCAGGAGTCTCCTGTGGCTATACCCATCTCAAACAAGTGTGTTGTTTTGGAAAACGTAGGGTGTGATGGACTCTCAGGGGAATGTAGCACTGACAGCCACCTTTCTGGTACCGAGACTGGTTCCAATGTAACGAGGGTTATGTCAGGTTCCAAGTGATTGATTGTGGCCAACAGCAAAACATCAGAATGGTGTGGTGCCTCCCTGGTGCCAGGAACAAGGATATCTCAGAGATGGTGCAGAATGTTCTCAAAGGTGATAGACACCAGCAGGATGTTGTTGTATACATTGTAACTAATGACATAGGAAGAGATAAGGACGAGATTCTGAGGAGGGAATATAGGAGGTTAGGCAGGAGTTTAAAAAGCAGGTACTCAAGGGTACTAGTATCTGGATACTCCCAGTGATGCAAGCTCGTAAAGTTCGGAATAGAGCAGATGAATACATGCCTGAGGAGCTAGTGCAAGGGAGAAGGATTTGCATTTTTGGATCATAGGCATCCCTTGTGGGGTAGACGTGACTTGTATAAGAAGAACAGATTGCACCTGAATTGGAAGGGGATTAATTTACTCGCGGAGAGATTTCCTAGAGCTGTTTGCGAGGATTTAAACTAGTGGGTGGAGGGGAGGGGATGGGTGCAGGAGATTGGGACCCAAGGAAGGAGATAATGAGGAAAGAGAGCACTCTGAGACTGAGAAAGTTGAGAAAAGGAGTAAGGCAACCAGTCATGGGAATGCAGGCACAAAACAGAGAATGAGGTGGGATTGATAAATTAAACTGCATTTATTTCAATGCAAGAAGCCTAATAGGTAAGGCAGATGAACTCAGGGCATGGTTGGGAACATGGCACTGGGATATCATAGAAATTACGGAGACATGGCTCAGGGATGGACAGGACTGGCAGTTTAATATTCCACGGTGTAGATGCTATAGGAGGATAGAAAGGGGGGGCAAGAGAGGAGGGGAAATGGCACTTTTAATTAAGGATAAAATTACTGCTATACTTAGGGAGCATATTCCTGGAAATATGTCCAGGGAAATTATTTTGATGGAACTGAAAAATAAGAACGTGATGATCACCTTTTTCGGATTGTCCTATAGACCCCTTCCCCCCAGGTAGTCAGTGGGAAATTGAGAAACAAATTTGTAAGGAGGCCTTAGTTATCTGTGAAAATAATGGGGTGATTATGGTAGGGGATTTTAATTTTCCAAACATAAACTGGAAATGCCATAGTGTTAAGGACTTAGATGGAGATGAATTTGTTAAGTGTATACAAGAAAATTTTCTGACTCAGTATGTGGGTGTACCTACTAGAGAAGGTGCAAAACTTGACCAGCTCTTGGGAAATAAGGCAGGGCAGGTGACTGAGGTGTCAATGGGGAAGCACTTTGGGGCCAGTGGCCATAATTCTATTAGTTTTACAATAGCGAAAGAAAAGGATGGACCGGATCTAATAGTTAAAGTTCTAAATTGGAGGAAGGCCAATTCTGACGGTATTAGGCAAGTACTGTTCAAAAGTTGATTGTGGGGTGGGGTGGGGGAGGGATGGAGCAGATATTCACAGGTAAAGGTGTGGCTGGAAAATGGGAAGCATTCAAAAATGAAGTGAGAGTCCAGAGACAGTACATTCCTGTTAGGGTGAAGGACAAGGCTGGTAGGTACAGGGAATGCTGGAAGACAAGAGAAATTGAAGTTTTAGTCAAGGATAAGAAGGTTTAGACAGCAGAGATTGAGTGAATCCCAAGAAGGGTATAAATGCACTAGGAGTATACTTAAGAGGGAAATCAGGAGGGCAAAAAGGGGGCATAAGATAGCTTTGCCAAATAGGGTTAAGGAGAATCCAAAGGGATTCTACAAATACATAATACAAAAAAAGGGTAACTAAGGAGAGAATAAGGTCCCTCAAGGATCAGCACGGCCACCTACATGTGGAACTGCAGGAGATGGGTGAGATACTAAACGAGTATTTTGCATCAGTGTTTAATGTGGAGAAGGATATGGAAGATGTAGCATGTGGGGAAATAAATAGCGATATCTTGAAAAATGTCCACACTACAGAGCAGGAGGTGCTGGACACCTTACAACGCATGAAAGTGGATAAATTCCCGGAATCTGATCAGGTGTACCCTAGTGAAGAAGTGAGGGAAGAGATTGCTGGGGCCCTTACTGAGATATTTGTAACATCAATAGCCACACGTGAGGTGCCAGAAGGCTGGAGGTTGCCTAACATTGTGCCATTTAAGAAAGGTGGGAATGAAAAGCCAGGGAACTTAAATAACTTATTTCAGTTCATATTATGCGTGATTCCCTAAATTCAAAGTCCTGAATCTCAATTTCATCTTACTTTACTTTTTTCAATCATAACACTTTTTGCAAATTCTGCACGCCCTAATTTCATAAATCTTATCCCATTCTCACTTCTTCTCTGATCTCTTTCCTTTGTATCAACAAGGTACTCAAGTCTACAGGTACTAGACCTGTGGTCTTATTGCTGAATTTTGAGTGTGAAAATAAACTACTTTTAATTACAAATAATTGAGTTTGGCCTTCATCTGAAAGGTTGTGATTTTACGCAGGTTGATGTGGTAAATGAAATAATAATTGAAATTATCTCAAACTTTCTGGTCCAAGCTGAGCCCTAATCAATAACCTGTATGTACTGTGTAAGCAAAAAAGATGAACACCTAACACCGAGGTCCTTTTCGTATACACTTGCTGGATTCCAACGATGTCACCAGGATCTGACTGCAATTTTAACCCGATGACCTGAACGAGAAAGCAACAATTAATTTCCCATCAAGTGAAACGGTGATAGAAGAAGTCTAAAATATTAGAGTATTTTGAAACTTTGCCGGTGTGCTCTTTTGCCTCCACAAAGGAAGTTTGCTTTTTTAAGATTTCTTTCCCATGAGCTTACCACCTACTTCCCAATCATACAAATTCTGCAGAATAGCCTCAGCAGCCAATCCCACCACTCATCTGGTCGAAGCATAGCTTTTAGAGCCTGAGTCATGTTCTTTCCCATTGGCTTAGTAACCAAAGTAATTCAATTAAATCTGATCACCTCACATTAGCGTCCTGTCACCTTACTATTAGCTGTCTACTTCATTTGATCATTCCACTCAGATAAAATTGAATTCAGACCAGTTTAAATATTTTTGGAGTTTTGGACATCTGCAATCCCTAAAGATCTTCACTTCCTCTAATCCATCAATTGACAAATATGTGACAAAATACAGAAGAAGTAAAGCAATATATTGTTGACACATATCAAGAATTACATAGCAAATCACATCAGAATATGCTATTTATAAGTTAAACAGGTTGACTAGTTGTGAGTGGAGGAGATAGTAGGAACTGCAGATGCTGGAGAATCTGAGACAACAAGGTGTAGAGCTGGATGAACACAGCAGGCCTCAGCAGCATTCTTCTGAAGAAGGGTCAAGGCCCGAAACTTCAGCCTTCCTGCTCCTCTGATGCTGCTTGGCCTGCTGTGTTCATCCAGCTGTACATCTTGTTATCCCATGACTAGTTGTGTGTGGTATTTTTGCACTATGGTGGATGCGTATTTGGCTAGATACCATGCATACAGGCTGTATAGGCTCATGTGTTCCTTTGTCCTGCAACTAAACACCTTGCTATTGTCACCCAGCCACATAATTTGGTGCTACTTCTCCCAAAGTATGCAAGTGCTGGAACAACACAGTGTGGAGCTGGAGGGACGTAACAAACCAGGCAGCATCAGAGGAGCAGGAAAGTTGACGTTTCAGGTCGGGACCCCAGCCCAGAGCCTTCCTCTCCCAGACCTGCAAATGACCTCTTCTGTTTTTCATTCTACACAGCTTTTCAGTTCTTGCTATCTCTGTATGTAAGTGATGAAATGTATAGGAGATACAGAATGAAGGCTGAAGAATCCACTGTTTCTCCAAAGTGGCATTTGTCCACTTATCATCACTTTCTGCTCTTTGTTGCATAGCCAATGTTCAATTTAGTAAGCATATTTATCATTGCCTGAACCATCATGAAACATTTTGCATAGAATGTTATCGAAGACCTTGAAAATTCAAGTAAGTCATACTGTAGACCATTAGCTTTACAACTGCCTTGAAGCATTCTAGAGAAGAAAGATTTGCACCTTATCACATCTATTAAAAACATCCAATTTTAAATATAATAAATTAAATTGGCTTCACATATGCATTTGTTTGAGTATTTTTATATAAGCAAAGAGAGACGCTACTGTGCCCACACAGTTCCTCTAACAGATTGAGATGAATGACTATGTAATTTGATTTTGATAATATTGGCTAAAATGGAATGTTGCAGCACTTCTTGTTCTTCTTTGAATAATTACATGGAAACTTTAATTCTGCCCTGAGCCATCACAACACAGAGAGACATTATTCAAAGTGAAAATAACGTTCATTTACATAGCGTCTTTCATAACTAGAGGACATTCAATGCAACTTCAAAAATAATGATGTACCTTTGATGTGAAATCCATACTGTAATGTAGCCAAATGTAGCAGTCCACTTGTGCACAGCAGGGACCCAAGCAATATTGAGATAGGTAATTGAATAATTATAAAGGATAAGTCTTGCTGGAAGTTGAGGAGAATTTTCTTTCCCTTTAAAAAGAACAATAGGATCCTGAAAGAGTTTAAAAAGTAATAACAACAAAACAACATGTAGAACAATATTTAATAACACACAGTTGCAAACTTTTAGCTGTGGATAACTCACAAGGACAAATAACGTTAGTTTAACTATACTTGGGACAATTTGTTCTCGCAGCTAACTCATCTGCAAAATAATAAGATAATGCCCATAGTCAAACAAAGAGATGTTTATTCATTGAACTGCTGAGCCTTGAACGAAGCCACTAAAACACCAGGAGCATTGGATAAGGGATAAGAGCTGATATACATGATTCAGACAAGAATCCATTATGTAAGAACAAATTATAGCCTATAGTGCAATACCATATTTTACAATTAGATTAACATACCTATGTAGTAATAGGTTAATTGCACTCATATTCTATTCATGATGTAAACCTAATCATTAGTAGTGATTCGATTTAAATGGCTTTACACCTCTTAATTGGCATTTTTGAGTGACCGAATCCAAGGATATAACTGTGTCTATGGTCCTTAGATCTGGGTCTCCAGCATATCACCTTTTTTTGATTCTCTGGAGTCCCTAGCTACAGCTAACTAATAAAGGCTATTTTAACACACCACAGGTCTTTGTCTGATCACTTTCTAAAAATAAGGGTCAAAGGATTGTGGAGCTACTTTCAGATCCAATCTAACCCATGCATCAGGAAAATGCATCACAGATTAAAAACTCATTCAGAGGATGGCAGCCCTGGCAGCGCAGCAATTCCTCAGTGCTACATTGAAACATCAGCCAAGATTATGGTGTTGATCTTCATCTTCATATCCTGGGCAATAACATTAGACAAATCTCACTTTATAGCAAATCAGTTGAATGAAAATTAGGAAAGTTCTAAAGAGTGAGTGATAAACTCCACCAAATCATTAGCCAGGTGATGTACAGACTTGTGTTCAGGCTTCTAGATTTTAATAAAAGCTAATGTTCACCAGAATAAGAGGTGAAGGGCTTTTATTGAGCCCAAGAAAAAAAACTTATTTAGTCTTGAATTGGAATGTCAGTCAAGATAACACATCCAAATCCTAAGATTTTCTGGTATATTCAAGGAAATGGTATCAGTGGAACCATGATCTTTCTAAATGCTTTATTGGAGAGAAATGAATTCTAAAACCATGCTGACTTTCATATGTGGCTCAAGGGGAAAGGAATATCCTGCCCAATCCACGGCAAAATTAATTTTAACCAATTGCTCTGTCAGAGACCTAGCGTAGACATGATGGGAAAATAGCCTTTCATGCACTGTAACAGTTCTGTGATTATGTTATCCTCCAATGAATCAGACTGTATCATATCCTTATTTTTTTCCATGACATCTCTGGGATGGTTCTGATCTTTCTCATGGGGTAAATAAATATTGAGAATACTCATATTTTCCAGAGCAATTTACTTTTAACATAGAAAGACATGTATTTGAAATACACCAAAAACAGACAAAAATATTGCATCATTTTCCTATTTAATCCTGAAATTGATTATTCCATTAAAAGTTTTGAGCAGAGGGTATAAGCCCTTTCTTGCATATATTTGTAACAATTAATGCTGATATTCTATCATTTTTGAGTCAAAATGAAGGAATGATAAAAACTGCAATGAACAACATGCACTTACAAATGTTTAACGTCCATATTATTTCTACACAGTCTAAAACAACAGGCACAGGATTGTAATACAAGTATATTAAAAATTCATGGGATGGGGTTGCACTGATAAACTGCAGTGATACAAAGCAAATTTGGTGACAGCGAGCCGAACGCCAGTTTAACTCTGAGATAACAAGGTGTGGGGCTGGATGAACACAGCAGGCCAAGCAGCATCATAGGAGCAGGAAAACTTGACGTTTCGGGCCTAGACCCTTCAGTTTAACTCTCCTGACTTTCGTTTCTAATAGAATCAAGATCAACATCTATTCACAAACTTCCTGATCAGAAATTCTGCCTTAACAAACTTAAATATATGCACAGTCTTGATTTATGATGTCTAACTGGTGAAGAACTTTCTTAACATGACTGCCAGTTCAGGGTAATTGTGTAATCGTGATTTATCAACTGAAACTTCAAATTGGACACTGTCCTGTTTCAGGGATTTACTTCTTGTTGTGAAATCTCTGAAGAATTGTCTCACCACCAACTGGTGATTTTATGCAATTTTGTTACTTTCCTTCCTCAGTCACCTGTTTCATCTCTCCACTCCTCTCCTCTCCTAAAGCTGGGAATTTAATCCACAGTTGACAGATGTTATTTAGTACTTGATCCAAGTGACCCTTCTTCAAGTGTGGGGTTAAATTATGAAGAAAGAATTTTCCCAGGCAAGGAGAGGTGAATTTGTCAGTATAGCCGAAGTTCCAGGTTTCAGCATTTAACACCTTTTGATGCGCTGCATAAGTTATTAATGTCATTGAAAATCCAATAAGACTTGTTTTAACCTTAAATTCTGATTTCCCAGATACCTCTTTCACAACCAGTCAGCAATTCGCGAGGTCAATGCATGGAAATGTAGATGCAGCTGAGACTGCTTTGCAAATACAACTGATAAGATGAGAGGGACTGCAAGCATTGTCGAACGAGCTAAGGTGCTGGACTAAGTACCCAGCCTGCATGGTGGTGTCAGTTGTGTGTCACTGCCACTTGTGCTGCTAGTAAATAAGGGTTTTTGTGGCACAGTGGTAGTATCCTTATCTTTGAACCAGGAGATAGTAGGAACTGCCGATGCTGGAGTCTGAGATAACAAGGCAGAACACAGCAGGCAGCATCAGAGGAGCAGGAAGGCTGATGTTTCGGGTCGGGACCCTTCTTCAGAAGTGGGAGAGGGGAAGGGAGCTCTGAAATAAATAGAGAGAGAAGGAGGCGATGATAGAAGGTGGATGGAGGAGCAGATAGGTGGAGAGAAGATGGACAGGTCAAGGAGGCAGGGACGAGAGGGGCTGGTCTTGGGATGAGGTTGTGGGTGGGGAGATTTTGAAGCATGTAAAGTCCACATTGAGACCATTGGGCTGCAGGGTTCCCAGGCAGAATATGAAGTACTGTTCCTCCAGCCTTCGGGTGGCATCGTCGTGGCACTGGAGGAGGCCTAGGATGGGCATGTCATCCAAGGGGTGGGAAGGGGCGTTGAAGTGGTTCATGACTGGGAGGTGAAGTCATTTGTCACGAACTGAGCGTAGGTGTTCCACAAAGCGGTCTCCGAGCCTCAGCTTGGTTTCCCCGATGTAGAGGAGGAACCATCAGGAACAGCGGATACAATATACCACATTAGCGGATGTGCAGATAAACATCCATTTAATATGGAAGGTTTTCTTGGGGCCTGGGATGGAGCTGAGGGGGGAAGTGTAGGGGCAGGTGTAGCACCTCCTGCGGTGGCAGGGAAAAGGGTGGTGGGGCTGGTGGGGAGTGTGGAGCGGACGAGGGAGTCATGGAGGGAGCAGTCCCTCCGGAAGACAGATAAGGGTGGCGAGGCAAATATATCCTTGTTAGTGGGGTCAGATTGCAGGTGGCAGAAGTGGCAGAGAATGATGTGTTGAATCCGGAGGCTGATGAGCTGATACATGAGGACAAGGTGAATTCTGTCTTTGGTGTTATTGCGGGGAGGGGGTGTGAGTGCTCAGAAGTGTGAGACAGACAAAGGAGATGAGAATCAGGGGAAGGTTCAACATAACTTTATTGAATAAGGAAAAACAATATTTATCAGACTCAACTCTTTTCCTTTCATTAAACTCTGTCAAACTCTATCAGACTCTTCAACAGGACTCTTCAGTAAACAATCATAAATCTCTTAGTAAACAGTCTCAAATTGACACAGCTAGTAACTTATGACACATGTTTCTGAAGATTTGCTACACTCCATCCACAGATCCCTGTTGTTGTATTTGAATCGTTTGCCTGAAAAGACTTTTAATACTCATTCAATCAGGCTGGACAAGGCTGTTCCTTGTTCTTTGAGGGTTGACTGATGTTTCAGGATCTGCAATCATTGATTTGAGCTTCCCCTCTTGTTTAGGGCTGGTTTTGGTCTTCAGGTCATCTAACTAAGGGGGTCTTCTGGGTCTGGTCAGTCTGATGATGCTCACCATGAGGTATAAGGAGCTGGAGATGCTGTGCAGCTGCTAGTTCAAGGTGCTCTTTGCAGATGCTGTTGAAGAAGATGCAAAAAGCAGAGAGAGCTCAGGCTCCACGTTTCCCTTTTTATCCCCCTCTTCATGCCCTTCTCAAAGATTCTATGCCTGTGTCCAGTGCCACCGTTAGGTGAGGGCAGGATGATCCAATGAGGTGACTACCTTCCATATGTGGACGTAATAGAACATGGTTTTTGAACCTTCAACTGTCAAGTGCTGTCATTGTCACACTATGCCTTCAGCCTCCTACTGAGCTGGGGGCCACCCAGTCTGCATAACTTTCTTCTAACTAACAGGTTCACTGAAGCTGTAAACAATGGTTCGTTCTGAAACAATGTGGCTGTTAGCACCTCACCAGGCAGTTCCAGGCCTGTGTGGTTTCAATGGGAAGTGGATTGTCCAAGGCCTGGCTGCATGAAAACAGTCTGCTCCAGCTCTGTGCTTTGCAAATTGCAGAGTCCAGCTGGGTTTAAACTTGGCTTCCACAATGTGAGCTTTTATCCATGCTCATGGAAAAATTGTCAATATTTCTGTAACAATCCTGGAGGTGATGGTGAAAGTGAAGCAAGCTGCCCAAGCAATCGCACAGGAAACTGCCAAATTTCTAGGCAAAGGATCCAAATACTTAACACTAATCTACATTATTGTATGGTACCAGATTGTGTCTTACAGTCTCTGGAGTGGGCCTGGCCATTGTGAGTCAACAAACTCTGACTCAAGAGGTGAGAATGATGTCAATGAGCTGAAACACAGTTTTGATGTTCACTGCAGTCTACGACAGCTAGTATCTCAATCAGATTCGTTATCATTCTAAAGATAGTAGGAACTGCAAATGCTGGAGAGTCTGAGATAACAAGGTGTAGAGCTGAACGAACACAGCAGGCCAAGCAGCATCAGAGGAGCAGGAAAGCTGTCGTTTCGGGCCTAGACC
>JAHRHZ010000009.1:29921915-29934817 GCA_024137785.1 Ginglymostoma cirratum | reverse complement strand
CAGCTCTACACCTTGTTATCTTAGTTATCATTCTACACTGGAGACATATGTATTAACATATTAGATACTTTCCTAATCAACCTGATCAGAGTTGGTTAGAGATGTGGCCTCCTCTACATCAGTGAGACCAAACGGAGGCTCGGAGACAGCTTTGTAGAGCACCTGTGTTCTGTTCGTGACAAATGACAACATCTTCCAGTTGTGAATCACTTCAACTCCCCCTCCCACTCCCTGGACGACATGTCCATCCTGGGCCTCCTCCAATGTGACAATGATGCATCCGCAAACTGGAGGAGCGGCACCTCATATTCCGCCTCGGGAGCCTACAACCCAATGGCCTAAACGTGGATTTTACCAGTTTCAAAATCTCCCCAACCCCAGCCTCATCCCATGACCAACCCTCCCTTTCATCCCCACCTCTTTGACCTGTCGGTCTTCTCTCCCACCTATCTGCCGCTCCCACCTCACTAACCAATCCCCACCACCCCCACCTGCACTCACCTATCACCATCCCACCTACCTTCCCCACCCACACCCCTCCTCTCCCTATTTCCTTCCCAGCTCCCTTCCCCTTCCCCCATTTCTGAAGAAGGGTCCTGGCCCGAAATGTCAACTTTCCTGCTCCACTGATACTGCCTGGCCTGCTGTGTTCCTCCAGATCCACACTGTGTTGTTTCTGACTCCAGCATCAGTTCGTACTATCTCTGGTTTGTACACATTTCTACAGCAGGTGGGACTTGAGAATATTTTAGCCTGTGGGCTCTCATCAAATCAGGTGCAACCTGACCTATTGAGTGTTTCTAACATTTTAAGTTTTGTTATAGCTTTCCAGCATCTGCTATCAGTTGCATGTTCAGATTTTTGCTAACTGAAACCTGCTTGATAATATTAAGGTGTCTGCAAGGCCTCACTAGTACCAAGGTTATAGTTTTCCATAACTTTTAAGGGTTCTTGACAATGCAGTGAAAATTGGCTGTGAAAATCTCAGTCTGGAAATCCTGCCATTTATTTATTTTCTGTTGGATTAAAGTACCTCAGGCATTGCCTTTCTGCCAGACTTGTGCATTTTTGTGGACATTATACATTTCTGTAGGCTTCAGCTTTCTTTATGTTTATATTCTAGTTATGCAGTTTAATTTGTTTTCATATATGGCTCTGCGTGCTTTTTTTATAGCATTGTAACTTTATGGTCTGCTTGTATTTGGTTTAGAAAACAGTACTGTTTAATGTTATACTTCATCATTTTAATTTGGAAACAAACGTATTTCTTCCAATTCCGTTCTCTGTTATGTTCCCAATAGTCTACTAGATTCACTATTAAAATATTGCCGTCAGTGTAAGTGTAAACTTGAAATAGCCAGTAGACATATATTTTTGATCACAAGTACAAGGCTTACTGACACTATTTAATCTGCACAATTGCCAATACAAACCCAGAAAATTGCTAATGAACATGCCAGTACTTGTAAATGGTACCAGCAATATTTTTACCTGAGGGCTAAACTTATTACAATATCATTACCATTAAAGACTACTAATACCATTTTTTTCTATGTCTGTTCAAAAATTAGGAGAGGGAAGTTTAAGATCAGCTATGATCACTGTGAATGGATGGTAAAATTCTCAATAATAACCAACTGGTAAAAGACTTTCTAATGTTCAAGGGTCAATGAGAAATCTTTCACAAGATTTCTGAGTTTTTGTTTGGATATGGTGGTGAAAAATTATCAAGGCTTGGAATTGCCTCCCTAAACCGTTCTGTATTTGCCTTCCTTTAATAGTTTCAGTGAAAAACCGACTGAATCATCCAAACTTTGGCTGTCCTATAATAACAACTTATGTAACCACTGTAAAATATTGTTTCCAAATGCTTCTATTCAGAACCTAAGTATGTGTCGCCAGGTTGAAGGTGACATCTAAGTGCAAGTTGTTGTTGGCCTTTGAGATCATAAGTCATCAGAGCAGAAGTTAGCCATTGAGTTTGCTCTGCCATTCAGTGAGATCATGGCTGGCTTGATCATCTTCAACTCCACTCACCTGCCTTTTCCACATAACCCTTGATTCCCTTACTGATTTAAAAACCTGTCAATCTCAGCCTTGAATCAGTATCTAGGAGGCTGTGCGTCAACAGAAGCACTTTCTTTGAGCCTTATCACCTCCTGAAATCTGATCCAAGATAAAGCGGCAATATGGATGGCATTCTTAGTGGGAGAAAAATTGAGCACCACATTTTACATAATAGGTTTTCAAGCTCAGTTTATTGAAAGTTCTCAGAGGCCCCTGCAATCATCAAATTTCAGTGCGTCAAGGACAAGCAGATGGTGAACCATGAGCACAACATCTCAAGAGACAAATGTCTTGCTATCTTGAGACAATGACCCCCTTTGTCTAACCCCTGGCAGTAGATAGAAGCTTCCTTCATTCTGCTATCTCTCAGTCCCACTTTTGTGATTGCCCCAAATGCAATTCCGATAATTAAGACACCTATAGAAACTTGACTACAATTTTTCATGCCTATTTCAGCATTATTAGTCAAATTATAGCAACAATCAATTGCATTTATATTGCAACTTAAACATGATGACAAACCATCACAAAGACTTCACAGGACTAATAACAAACAGAATTTAATGCTGAGACGTGGAATGTTCTTTACAGCAGATGATCAATAGTTTGCTCAAAGAGGTAGTTTGTATGGAATGCATTAAAGCAGGAAAGAAAGGTAGAGAGTTAGAGAGGTTTAAGGAGGATTCCAGAGCTTAGTGCCTTGGTAGCCAGAGTCTGTAGGTGTGAAGCTGGAAAAGCACAGCAGGTCAGACAGCATCAGATGAGCAGGACTGACAAAGGGTTTCAGCTCAAAGTATCGACTTTCCTGCTCCTCTGATGCTGTCTCACCTGCTGTGCTTTTCCAGTTTCACATCTGGTCAAACTGTTATTGCTTTATACTGTGCTTTCAAACACCAGTTAGTTGCTTTGCTCAAAGCAACCTAGAGAGCAGGTATATATTTTTCGAGGGCTGGTATGATTCTGAACTTTATCTAAGGCAACAGAAAACGGGAATAAAATGAACAAGCATCGTGTAAGATTAAACTTTTTTTTCCTTTTCTCCTCAGAGCTCTGAATATGTGGCATAAATTCACAGATGAATTTACCTCTTTTTTTCTTCAAGAAATGAATGTATATTTGAAGTCTTTAAGTATGAAATAAGATGGAGATAATCAAATGTTGTAACGATGGAAATATCATTCCAAAGAAGGCAATTAGCTGAGGTTGCTTGATCCAAGCCATTAATTCTTTTAACTTTTGTTCAATGACCTTTGATCCAGGTAGATCCCTTCCTGAAGCTATTCAATGTTTGGGTACAGGCTGAGGTAGAACTGCTCGGAAACCTGATGTTACTGAAACAGGCTCAAACGGTTCATTTTTCTTTTAGTTGTTACTGTTGTATTTTGTCATTATGGAACCAAAGGATATATATGCAATATTCTGGTAAGGCCAGAGATTTGCAGGCAAACTGTATGAAGAAGTATACTTGCCTGAGGCATCATTCAGCAGATACAATGCATCATGAAATTGAAGGTAGATTGTCTCATTCCTCAGAATGGAAAATTGTAAGCAGGGCTCCCAGTTTCTAACCAAGTGAGTGGAAAATCATAGAATGAGCACCCATGTTTTCATGAGATACCTATTTAGATACCTACATGAAAGACATTATTCATATCAATTAGCAAAAGATTTGATTGTATTGTGATGCACATCTTTAAAGTTAGACTTAAGAACATTATAATAATGCATCTGTACACTTCCTTATTTAAACTCATTGTTATAAACCAAAGTTGTTCATTTGTAGATGTCCTTATACCTATAGGATATTCAGACAGAACATTGTTAATGATTTAATTTGGTTAAATTTCTTCCATGTGGCACATTTCATTATTCAATTCGTGCAAACATCACAGTTGACCAGGAATGATTTGTCTGCAACATTAATTATTCTACTATCAATTAAATTAGGCAACTTAAAGTGATCTGTCAAATAACCTGAAATTTACCAAGAGAAACCAAAGACACAAAAATGAGGTAACACTAATTAGAACCAAAGTGCAGAAAGAAGTAAAAAAAAACAAACTTCTAAGATGTTGAAAAGATATCTTCACTTGGGGAAAAAAAATCAAATCTAAAATAAACAAATTGGAGTGAAGTTATGCAGAAATTTGTAAAATGCAATTCCACAAAAGCTGGAAAGAGTCCATTCATCCCAAGTCTATAACAATGGTACCTCGCAAGTTCATTTTAGGTCAAGAGCTGTGAATTCTGTTCAGAAAAAGAAGTCTGTGTAAACCATGATCAAAGGGTTAAGTGGCTCTGATGATGATTGTTGCCCTCCTCAAACATACAGAACTTCTTGATGACATACTGATGATGTTACTTAGCATGATGATGAAACATCTGAACGAAAACAAGCCAGCTTGGCGTGCAAGTCAATAATGTCACCCACAACCTGAGCTAAAAATCTTTGCAAAAACCTTAAACAATACATCTAATTACCTTTATAATGCTGTCATGGAATAGGAGGTAATCATATTTTATAACATCAGCCTACAACAAACATGTATCTCAAAATTAAAAATGTTGTCCTTAGCTTGGCATATGACACATCAGCTGGAACTTATCAGGAACATGTAAGATTTTCCACATTAACTATTATATTATATTACTTTTCTAAATGAATTGCTTTATAGACAGATTCGCAAAGTACACAGTTGTCAACACTTATTCTGATCCTTAAGAAGGGATTCTTTCTGACACATGAGCCAGGATATAATGTGGAGGAGGTTCTCCCTTGGCTAACTGGAAAGTCGGGGAGGACCACTTCAACTGAACCTTGAACGTACAACTATTTTAGTTGCATGTTGTCAGGACTTCAACCCTTGAGGCAGGATGTCAAATTTCCATGAGGGGTTGACTGATCAGAGGGCTGGCTGGATTTCAGTGGTAATTTTAGGGATTGCCGTTTGCCTCAGATCAGAGACAGCCCCACTTAAAGTGAGATGGATGGGCAACCCAAGGATTTTCCTCCAGTGTGGGAATGATGAACCATGAGGCCAGTGTGCATCCTCCATTTGGAGGAAAGGGGCCTCCGTGGGCAACATTACACCCAATCCTTCTGTTTTCCAACTGGAAGGACAGATTATATTTACCCCTAATGACTCGGGTTTACAATCAGTATTCCACTTGATCTTACACTTGATCTTACACATTTCCCATGTGGCATGTTAGGTTAATATTGGCCACAAAAAATTGAGCTCTGCAGTTAAGTGAGATTCTATTGATTGTGTCAACATACTTAGGAGTTCCAGATAGCAGGAGGAGCATAGAAACTAGATATTTATTGTGCCAACCAGAATTGTCCAAAATTCTTTGGAAATAAAAAATTGAGTAAGAGCACAGAAAATGTTTTAATCCATCCAATAAAGGGAATTGGACTGGTCTAGATGTGCACATCTATTACTCTGATATCTGACACATCCAGTAACCATAGCCAGGGCTCAGAATGTTGAGATCCAGCAACAGGAACCCAACCCATATTCTATGAAGGCATGTCATGTTTGACTAATTTAATTCCACTTTTGGATAAAATGATCAAGTTTATGGAAAAGGAAATGCAGAAGATAAAATATATTTGAATTTTACTTGCAAATACATGTAGTGGACATGTCATTTAGAAATGCTAGTAATGCCGAACTGGTGGGGATGGGAAAAAGTAATGAATAATAAACTACATATAAAGAAGTTGAGTGTGGCTATACATATGAACATGATGAGTGCGATTTGAATACGTATTTCATGCTTCCTGAGAAGGATACACGTGTGGAATAAAATATACAGCCACCACAGAAAATGGACAAATAGGTAAAAGCATGTTTACAAATGGACCATCTAGTGAGAAATTAGAACATAGAATTAACTCAGTCTGAACTTTGATTCAAAGGGAAACTAGGAACAGCAGAAGCTGGAAGGGCAAAATAGTCCCCTTTCTGATGAGCTAAGCTTCCTTACCTAATTTCCAAATGAAATATACAATTTTAGTTACTTTCTATTAGCATGCTGCCATTGGAAATAGAACAAATACACAGAGCCGAAGCTAGATGTTTCACTGTGTGTTTCCATTAATTTCAGATCAGCCAGCTTCCTGCTAATGATAATGCTGAGTATATAGAGATACTGGTAGTGCCCTTAACTCTGGGCCAGATGATCCGAGTTTATCTACGCTGAAGGTGGGTATTCAAAACATGGTCAAACAAGTTGGTTAAAAAAACTAGAGAGAGTTCAGCCTAAGAATTGTTGCCTCTTGACATATCTTTCTTGTGTAAGTAAGATATTTCCAATCCACAACCAAAAAAAAAGAGGAATTAAAAATATTGGAATATGAGTTGTGGATTGCAGCTACTCAAAGCATTAAACAGACAAGAGCTGAAACTTGTTGGAATATTAAAAGGCATGTTGAAAAGAAATACAATTGAAGGAAAAGTCCACATTGTCAATCTTCACAAAACGTAACTGAATTATTTACTTTAGTGCTTCACAAAGCTCATGTTGATTTGTACAATGTCTATTTTTACAATGTAATATTCTTTGTATTAAATATATGATCTCTTTAACTCCAGGCATTATCCACCAGTTGTAGGAAGTATCTGCTTTTAGCATCAACAGCAGAACCTTTCATTTTCTTTATCATTGAGTTCGATTAAATCTCCACTCTTAAGAGCCATGTCCTTCTGAGCCAGGAAATTTCTCCTCATCCCTAAAATTGTCTGCCACCCTGAGACTATGACACACTATGTCCAACTCCTGGCAGTAGATAAAAACTTCCATCATTCTGCCATCTGTCAGTCCCTCTTTTGTGGTAGTCCAAAATGCAATTTCAGTGATTAAGACACCTACAGAAACTTGATGACAATTTTACACTCCATTTTTTTTCTGCATTGTTAATGGTGATAACAGCATCAATCAATTGCATTTACATTGCAACTTTAACATGATGACAAATCATCACAAAGACTTCACAGGACTATCAACAAACAGAATTTAATGCTGAGACATGAAAGGTTCTTTACAACAGATGATCAATAGTTTGGTCAAAGAAGTGGTTTGTATGGAATGCTTTAAAGGAAGAAAGAAAAGTAGAGAGTCAGAGAGGTTTAAGGAGGATTCCAGAGCTTAGTGCCTTGGTAGCAGCTGGCCTGCTCAAAGTATCATTGCTTTATACTGTGGTTTAAACACCTGTTAGTTGCTTTGCACACAGGCAACTTAGATTGCCGGCAACAAGGACAATATTTTTCTCAAGTGCTTGGTATAATTCTCAACTTTGTCCACACCAACAGACAATGGGAATAAAATGAACAGGCATCATGTAAGATTAAATGCTTTTATTTTCTTTTCTCCTCAGAGCTCTGAATATGTGGAATAAATTCACAGATGAATTTACCACGTTTTTCTTCAAGAAATGAATGTATATTTGAAGCCTTTAAGTATGAAATAAGATAGAGATAATCAAATGCTGTAACTATGGAAATATCCTCCCAAGGAAGGCAATTAGTTGAGGTTGTTTGATTGAAGCCATCAATTTTTTAACTTTTATTCATTGACCTGTTATCCTGGTAGATCCTTTCCTGAGGCTATTCAATGTTTGGGTACAGGCTGAGATAGAACTGCTCGGTAACATGATGTTAATGAAGCAGGTTTAAAGAGTTATTTTTAGTTTCTTTTGTATCTTCTCATGGATATATACAGAACATTGAGAGATGTGACTTCAATTCATAAAAAGAGGGACCCAGGGAAAGAGTTCTGTGTAAACCATGATCAGGGGACCAGAGGGCTTTGATAAAGACTGCTGCCTCCCTCAAACATGCAGAACCCCTTGCTGACACAATACACCTAATGACCTTTGTAATGCTGTCATGGTAATAGGCGGTAATATTTTATATTATTTTATGATATTTTATAGCATAAGCATACAACAAACATCTATCCCAAAACCAAATGTGTTGTCCTCAATTTATGACACATTGTCTGAAACATATCAAGAACACGAAAGATTTTTCACATTAACTATCATATTATGTTACTTCTCTAAATGAATTGTTTTATTCACAGATTCACTAAATACTTCGTTTTCAATACCTATTGTCATCCCGATTAGGGAATGCTCTATGACACATGAGCCAGAATTTAATATGGAGGAGATCCTTCCATGGCCAACTAGAAAATCAGGGGAGAACCACTTCCACCAGTCTTGGAATGTGCGACTGGTTTTAGTTGCTTGTTGTCATGGCTTCAACCCGAGGCAGGATGTCTCATTTCCAAGAGCTGTTAGCTGATCAGAGGGCTGGCAGGTCTTCAGTGGTCATTTTAGGGACTGCAGTCCACTTCAGATCAGAGGCATCCTCACGTAAGACAAGATGAACTGGCTCCCCAAGGCCCTTCCCCAAGTGTGAGAGTGATGGTTCCTGAAGCCTGTGTGCATCCTCCATTTGGAGGAAAGGGACTTACCTAGACAAAATTATACCAAATTCAATCTGTTTTCTAACTGGAAAAACAGATTATAATTGGCTCAAATGGCTAGTATTTAAAATTAGTATTCCACTTGATCTGATGGATTTCCTACATGGCATGTTAGGTTAATATTGACGGCAAAACATTGAACTCTGTGGTTAAGGGAAATCCTATTGATTGTGTCAAGATGCTTAGGATTTCCAGCTGGCAGGATGAGCATAGAAACTAAACAGTTATTGCACCAAATAGAATTGTCCAAAGTTCTTTGGAAGTGAAAATTGAGAAAGAGCACAGAAAATGTTTTAATCCATTCATTTAAGGGGATGGGACTGGCCCAGATGTGCACATCTATTACTCTGATATCTGCAGCATCTAGTAACCTTAGCGTGGGCTCAGAATGTTAAGACCAAACAACATGAACCGAACCATATTCTACGAAGGCATGTCATGCTTGACTAACTTAATCCCAGTTTTGGATAAAATGATGGAGTATGTGGAAAAGAAAAGGCAGAGGATAAGGTGTATTTGAATTTTATTTGCATATACGTGTAGTGGACACGTTTCTAGAAATGCAAGTAATGAGAAACTGGTTGAGATGGGAAATAGTATTGAGTAATAACTTGTATATAAAGAAGGTGAGTGTGGCTATACATATGAACATGACAAGTGCAATTTGATGGATAGATATTTCATGCTTCTTGAGAAACATACACTGTCAAGGTTAATATACAGTCACCACAGAAAATGAAACGATGCATGTTTACAAATGGAACAAGACATGTAGTGAGAAATTGGGACACAGACAGTAGCCTAGCCTGACCTTTGATGCAGGGGGAAATTAGGTTCAGCAGAGGCTGAAAGGACAAAATGATCTCCTTTATGATGAGCTAAGCTTCCTTACCTAATTTCCAAATGAAGTATACAATTTTAATTGCTTTCTATTAGCATGTTGCCATTGGAACAACAACAAATACACAGAGCTAAAGCTAAATATTTCACTATACGTTTCCATTAATTTCAGATCAATCAGCTTCCTGCGGGTGATAATGCAGAGTATATAGAGATGCTGATAGTGCCCCTACCTCTGGGCCAAATGATTGGAGTTTAAGTCCTATCTACGCTGAAGGTGGGTATTCAAAACATAACTGAAGAAGTTGATTGAAGTAACACAGAGATGCTGGGATGGTTTAGAGGAAAGAGAGAAAACTACACGTTGTGGAAAAAAGAATTATTTCAAAGAATTGTTGCTTCTTGACATTACCTTTCCAGTTCCTATAAGATATTTCCATACTGCTAACAAAAAAAGAGAGGAATGAAAAATATTGAAATGTGAGGTGTGGATCTCATCTACTGAAAGTATTAAACTGATAAGAACAGAAACGTTAGAATTTTAAAATTCATGGTGAAAAGAAACCCAATTGAAAGAAAAGTCCACATTGTCAATCTTCAATAAAACGTAACAGAAATACTTACTTTGGTACTCCAAATAGCTCACCCTGATCTGTACAATGTCTATTTTTACAAGATAATATTCTTTTTATTAAGTATATGATATCATTAACTCCAGGCACTAACCATCAGTTCTAGAAAGTTTCTGCTTTTATCACCAATATTTTCTTTACCATTAAGTTAGATTATATCTCCACCCATATGAGTCTTGTCCTCTCTTGAATACTTGGAAAGCTTCTGCATGCACAATGTTGATGCAAGTATTCTGTTCTCTTGACCCAACACTTTGAAAGTGACTTCACACATATTGCAAAGTGTAGATGTACACACAGCAATGTGCACAATGCTGCTGAGATATAAATCAACAATTGATATCACTTCAGATTGCAACTCCACTATATTTAGCATTTTCCATTTTAAGAGAAAAAAAATACTTTCCTTAGTTACAAATTTAGTCACCTTGAGGTTTATAAAATCTTGAGCGACATAGATAGGGTGAATATCCAAGGTCTTTTCCCTCATGTAGGAGAGTCCAAAACTAGAAGACATAGGTTGGAGGTGTGAAAGGAAAGATTTAAAAAGAACCTGAGGAGTAGCTTTTCCATATAAAGGGTGATGTGGGTATGGAATGGGCTGCCAGAGAAAGTGATGGAGTCAGGTACAATTACAACATTTGAAAGGCATCTGCCATCTATCCATATCCATTGGTATATGGATAGGAAGGGTTTGGAGCCAAATGCTGGTAAATAGAACTAGGTCAGAATTGGATGTCTACTCTTTCTGGATAAGTTGGATTGAAGGGTCTGTTCTGTGCTGTATGACTCTATGATGCCATGACTGAATAACTTGGAATATAAGTGACCATTAGTAATGATGAAACAACAATCTTAGGATATTTAATGTTGCAAATTCAGTAATATGGAAGTATAACTTAACTTAATTATTCCATAAATGGTTGAAATTTTAAGACTTTTTGATCATTATCTATCCATATCTCTTAATTTTTAATAGACATGATTTCTGACATGAACAGAAACAGGTGAAATGTCAAAATAACTTCACAGAATAATGTATAGTGAGCAGTTGAATCTGAAATGAGTTTTTTGTCAGTACTTAAGACTGTTGTTTTGCCAGAGTCACAAAAAATGTAAGAAAACTTGTAAGAGAAAGGCATGCAACTATCCAGACAAAGAATGCTTACCTCCAAGAAAACTGCTCTGCCCTAATTCCACAGGAGATGCATGTCAGGCTGCATCACTGTCAGGGAAAAGGGCTGTGAGATGGCATCATGCAAGAACCAAAAAAAAAATGCGCTTTTGCCCTTTCACGCTCATAATATTGAAGTACATGTCGTTATTATACATTGTCGTACGAAACTTTTACCTTGCCTTTGGGTGTAGGGTGCTGCCACCAATCCTCACTTCTACTCCTTTAAACAAAATATTAATCATTTTAGTCAACCCATGGGGGGGCACTGCAACAAACATAAATCAAATGAACAAGGGAAACTTACAGAACAGAAGCAGAAGCTTGCCAAAATCAAACCAAAATTTCATTATCAGTGAGATAATAGTGGTTTAACCTTTATTGCTGTTGGTTAGATGGGGTCTTAGACAGAAAGAAAGGAAGGATTAGGGTGAGCAAAATGGAGGGCATTCTCTTAATACATCTTAAAATTTCATCCATTTATGAAATAATTAATTTAAGCTCTACTTCCATATTACAGGTTGAACTTTTTTTTAAGTACTTGCCTCCTGCTTACCTTGGCATAACTGGACGGGTCCTTTTTTTATTCACTCATTGAACGTGGGCGTCACTAGCTAACCAGCGTTCCTTGCCTATCCCTAGCTGCCCTTGAGATTGTGGTGGTGAGCTGCCTTCTTGAACCGCTGCAGTCCATGTACTGTAGGTTGATACACAATACCCTCAGGAAGAGAATTCCTATCATTGATTTCCACTCATTGTAAAGTGGGCTGGGCTGCATGTTGCCTGACCAAAGCCTTCATTAATGCTCCCACTAACTTCAGTGAAAAGATGCATTCTTACAACACCTTTTCTGTGAGAAATTGTAGAAAGCCTTAAAGAGGCATAAAGAAAAACATGAGTGTCAAGATGAAGTGAAAGAAAAAAATGGCAAAATGCTTTGTCAAAGAGTTTGGTCTTCAGGGGTCTGCTTAAGGAAGAAAAATAGATGCAGTTGTGGTGCCCTTTCAGAAGAGAATTTTAGGGCACAGGACTGCCAGAACTGAAAACATGGCTTATTGTGGTGTTTTGAAGGAAAGTTATGGGGATTGGTGTCAGAGTGTTGAACAACAATTACGATGGTACTGAAGAGAAAGAACAACATATAAAGTGCCTCTCTGTTTAAATAAAAAGTTCAAAAGTGTTTCATGTGGACAAAATAATACAAAAAATGTTGAACTTAAGATTTTGGAAAGGTTTAGAATGCTTGGTTAAAATCAGCCAATTAAAGCAGAAGAGAAACATGGAGAGTTGGAGCAACTTGGGGAGCAAATTTCATGACGTGAAGGGCATCTGTGAAACTGCTTCAAAAAGAAAGCAACACCCATGCAACTTCCAGTGTTCCTACACTCACTAAAAAGTGTCAAAGAAACAAACTATTAAACATGAATCAAAAATGTTTCAAGAACTTCACACCTCTTAATATTGTGTGAATAAAGATTGTGACTTTGACAAGAGATCACAGCAGACATATTTTTTTGAATGTCATCTTTATGTGATCAAAATAAATTGTTCAGCATGACTTGCCAGTGTCAATGTGATTGGCTAAATAACCTTCTTCTACACAGAGATAACAAGATGTAGAGCTGGATGAACACAGCAGGCCAAGCAGCATCATAGGAGCAGGAAAGCTGACATTTTGGGCCTAGACCCTT
>JAHRHZ010000009.1:29875711-29921515 GCA_024137785.1 Ginglymostoma cirratum | reverse complement strand
GAAGAAGTGTCTAGGCCCGAAACTTCAGCCTTCCTGCTCCTCTGATGCTGCTTGGCCTGCTGTGTTCATCCAGCTCTACACCTTGTTATCTCAGATTCTCCATCATCTGCAGTTCCTACTTTCTCTGAAAAAATTTTAAAAGCCTTGACTGCATATTTTTAGCCGAAGTGAATGCTATGTATGAACAATATTTTTAATACTCGGGATCAAGGTGAGAAAAAGTGTTCATTGGTTAACACATATTGTTAATAGTTCAGTTGCAGAAACATGTAAATTTGCACAATTAACGGATGATCTATTCTAGGGCAGGATGATATTTAGTACAAGAAATCCCACAGTGAGACCTCACCGAATAAGAGAAGAGAAACTCGACGAGAATATGCAAAGAGCTGGAATTGACAGCACTGCAGCACATTCATGGAACAACAGACCAGTTCTTTCATTATGCTGACAGATAGGCACCCCGGGCACACGGTGCAGAATGCAATTACTATGAAGAACATGATGCAAAAGGGAAGAAGGCACGTCCAGTGTAGGGAAAGCAGTATCTGAAACATTTAAATACAAATGTCTGGCTAAACTGAAGCACTTTAAGCGATTACAGGCCTTGCATTGAACACACTGTTGGGTTGTACACTGAAAACAGTTTGATCTTGTAGGTGATGCCCATACTGTCAACATGAAGTAGGAAGCATAGCTGGAGGAGATTGAGGTGTATGTTGTTTTCAGGCAGCAATGACACAGAAAGCACAACAATGGACCTTAGTGCTATCAAGGCAAGTACTTCAGTGAGGGAGACCTTCATATTGTTGTTTTACCCATGGGGAAAGATGGATTATGAAAGTGCAGTGAAACTTTGAAGGTCATTTTATGGTGATGCCAAATTGCACATTACAAGGGCATGTTTTCCATCAAATCAGGCAATAAAAGAGGGAAACAATAACTCTATCCACGTTTCTCTTGGGGGCTATGTTGGCTAGATGTAACTATATTGCGATGACCTGAAATAACCCTGGATAATGCATCCGGTGCTTCAGCATTGCAGGTTGGCTAGGTTGGGGCTCAAGGAGCTTGAAAGAGGAAGTAACTTAACATTGAATGACACTGTGAAATTAGCAACTTCAATGGAAACAGTGGATGATTTTCAAAGCATGAAATTTGATCCCACCTTTGCCATTGACACAATTAAGGAAGAGTATAATAGAGTGACACAACAGAATCAAGGCAAGTGTATATGTAAAGAGTGAACATCTGACAGAAAGTGGCAATTTGGGGTATTGTGGAAAATAATGACTGCTCCACAGTGAAGGGAAAGACATACTGAAAATGTGGGAGCCATGTCCATTTCACCCAGAAATGCTGAAATGAATCTGAACAGAAAGGAAAGCCCAAGAAACTGTTTCACTGTTGGAAATTGGAGAGTTGAGGCAGAGTTCATGTTATACATTAGAAAACAACTGTACCAAAACAGAGTCCAAGTGCATACTTTTAGTGAGAGCTTTATTTCAGTTAGTCACACTCCATAAAACGCATAGCCCATTGATTACTACGACCCCACATTTATAGAATTAATTCTCACCCAATTAACCATTAAGCAATATATCTATCTTCTGTTCCCTTGTTCCATTAGGTCTGGGGTGTCCTTTTCAATCTTATCTTATAATAACAATTCATAGTGATTGAGGAGGAAGGTGAGCATCCTCTGTGTTGAGAAACTCCCAAGCTTTGGCAGTCCTACACATTAAATTGAAAGTAAATTCTGTGAAACATTAAGTGAAGCTTAGAGAGGAGTTTGAACCAATCTTTCAAGGAAAAGCATTGCATACAGGAGTCAGGACTTCATTTTACAGTTGTCCAAGACATTGGTAATGATATGTTTGGAGTACTACGCACAATTCTATTCGCCCTGCTGTGGGAAGGATATTATTAAACTGGAAAAGGTCCAAAAAATATTTTACAAGGATGTTATCAAGACTGGAAGGTTTGAGTTATCAATGGAGGTTGGATAGGCTGGAACTTTTTTCTCTGGAGCATAGGAGGCTGACGAGGGATGTTATACAAGTTTATAATATCATGAGGGGCATATTTAAGGTAAATAGCCAAGGTCTTTCCCCATTGGATGCAAGTCCAAAACAGGAGGGCATAGGTTTAAGGTAAGAGGAGAAAGATTTAAAAGGGAACTGAGGGCCAACCTTTTCACACAGAGGATGGTATTCATAAGGAATGAGCTGCCAGAGGAAGTGGTAGAGGAGGGCACAATTACAACATTTAAAAGACATTTGGACTAGTACATGGATAGGAAAGGTTTAGATAGACAAGGGCCAAATGCAGGCAAATGGGACTTGTTCAGTTTAGGAAACCTAGTTGGCTTAAACAAATTGGGCCAAAGGACCTGTTTCCATGTTCTATGCCTCTATGACTCTATGATTTGAAAAGTTGCACAATCACCAACTGAAATTACCAATCACGAGATCATGAAGCCAGGAGTGGAAGTCCCACAATTAGGCAATGTAGCCTGCCCACAGCTGGTTCCGACTGCAGAGTGAGCTTTTACTGGTCACTGACCAATCTACCCAACTACCCCCAACCCGATTTTTTTTTCCCTGATTTAGATTTTGTTTCACTGAACTTACTAAGCATTCATAATTGGAGAATGTGTTTACCCATTTAGTTAGGCAAATGGTGATTTGTCAAGTTTGTTTGCCAAGTTAATTTGTGTGTTTATAAGTATTCACTTCATGTAATGCCAGAAAATCATGGCCAAGTTTTGAGTCTGATAAGGGACGGATCAGAGGGTAATTGCTTGAGTATTAGATGCCATAGGATATTTGAATAAGAAATTGAAAGCACACCACACACTATACAGATAACACATGTAAGAGCAATAAGAGAAAGCCTCCAATAAAGACTTTTTTTATTTACTTGTGAGTATCAGTGTTGTTCTTTCAGCCCGAGAAGTGACAATACATAGTTTGTAAAAGGCATGGGGATTGGGTTGTGTTTTTGAGCAGTGATTGATGATTTGTATAGGTTTAGTAGAATTCGATGAAATGAAAATTAGCAGGTTCTACATAAAATAGGTGATCAGGCAATGATAACAAGAATGGAAAAAGTGAGATCAGTGACAATATGTCGGAAAATATGAGAGAAATAAGAAAGGAAGTTTCAAGGTAGGTATTGAGGAATGGCAATATGCAACTAAATGGGAGGGCAAACAAATCCCTCTCTCTCTTCAAGGACCATGCTCTGGGAACACATTGGTGACCATAGACTTGTATGTATTGGTCTACAGTTGCTTGTCAAGGTATTACAGTGTTTAGTTGTTGCCTTCTGCATATTCTGACTCATCAGAAAATTATACCAATCTTACCGCCCACCACAGGTGTATTGGAAGAATCTGAAGCTTGATTTTCCAATACTTGGCCAGATAATGAGTGCACCTTCCATGGTCAAAAGGTCCCACAGTGAGATTTGAGAAAAACAGTCGCAGCAGTTAAATGAATATTTACCACTTGGGTGACAAAGAAGCGCCTGTGCTCCTAGAACTTGTTCAAGGTGACAAAGGAGAGGTCACAGATTACGTGTTGAATGAGGTAGTTAATTTTGGAGAAAAATAGCTAAAAATGACCTTTAATCCCAAGGAGCAATTCCTGAATGGTCAAGCAATGTTCAAGAACTCAGCAGCCAACCTAAACAACTATGCCATTCCTGTCACAGAATTCATTAGTAAGTGTATAGAAGCCTTTTGCCTTGCCGGAGGACAGTGATCAGTCCATTCGGTGAACTGACAAACTGTCAACTTGTAAGACACAGAACTTTTCACTGTACTTAGGTACATTTAACAATAATAAATCAAATCAAATCAAATTAATCAAGAACAGTTATAAGTAAAAGAGCATGAAACCCAGTGAAGCTTGATATGTCCAGTTTGTTCTTGAGCTCTAAACTCAACTGTGATCAGATAGATACTGCAGATCTTTCACTTGGAGGGGTATGCTTTTTGATTTTGTTGCATTTTGATGACTTTGTGATAAGGTGACATTATTACATTTCCAACTTTGCATGTGATAACTGCAGTCTAAAAACTCTTATTATTGACAATGTTCTTTGAGAAAAAAAATTATCTCTTGAAACACATTGCAAAACATAATAGATTCATTAAGTGATGCTCTTAAGCATCATTTGGTGCTTCAAAGTAATAGAGCTGCCCAAAAAAGCACTTGAAGAGTTCAAGTCTCTGAAGAGGTTCCCTGGGGCATTTCATTACTTAGCAAGAAAAATAGTTCTATAAGAAATTCAGATAGATGAAGGCACAAAGTGCCCCTAAATATTTCAAGATTAAACATAATTACAAGTCTCTGCTGTCTATAAGCTGACAGGTTCTCTCATTAGATTGGAACAGCGCAATTGCACAAAATGGCTTGTCAGCTCTTGACATGTTCTGTGGGCATAAAATTTTAAATTATAAAGGCCTCCAAAAGATTAGTCTACAAAAATTTCTTACCAAAACAGATGGTGTTTACCAACTGTTTGAAAGGCTCTCAATTATTTGTAAGATCTTCCACTAGTGACAAGGTGTTATGGGTATAGTTATTTGAGTGAAAGAACATCAGCAACAACATGTTATTGTTGACTTACAATTCTATTTACTGCAAGGGTTCATTGTATTAGGTATGAAAGCTGAGCTAGGAAACTTGTCACAGCTTGGTCTAGTAAGTGATAATTGATCGAATGATGGTTTAAGGCTGCAAATCTGCATGAAAAGCAGCTATTTACAACTTCAGATTAATGGTGGCACTTTGTACACTTCTGTATTATAGTTTACTGCCAGAAACAACTTGATCCAAATTTTGATCTGTTGTATGAAGCACTTTGCTTCTTTGCTCATTCATGAGACGTGGGCATTACTGGCTAGACCAGTATTTGTTATCCAGCCCTAACTGCCCCAGAGAAGATGGTGGTGAGCCACCTCATTGAACAACTTATTCTATACACAGATATGTTGGGGAGGGAGTTTCAGGCCTTTCAGCCAACAGCAATTACCAGTAGTTACCAGTTCAAGGCAGAATGATTGGGAAGGGAACCTGCAGGTAATAGTATTCCCATGTACCTATGACCCATGTCATTCTAGGCAATAGAAGATATGGAGGATGTGGTGAAATGGACCTCTGACATTTACTGCAATGCATCATGGAAATGGTATATGGTGCTGAATCTGTGCGCTGATGGTGAAGTAAGTGCATGTTTAAGGTGCTGGATTTGATACCAGTAATGCAAGTTTTTAGCCTGGATGGCGCTTCTTGTATGTTGTTCGAGTTGTACGCATCCAGGCAACTGGAAAATATTCTACCAAATACGCATCTTTGCGCCTTGTAGGTGGTGGACAGGCACTGGGGAGTTGGGAAGCCAACCTAAATACACAAACTTATCATACAATGCCTAACCTCCAACTTGGCCTTGTAGCTACAGTCTTTCTATATTTGATCTAGTTCAGCGATGATCCCAAGAAAGTTCAATTTTTATCTATATTCTTTCAGAGTACTTGGACTTCACTGGCTAGACTAGTACTTGTTTGCCATCCTCAATTGTTTGGACAAGTTGGGGTGAGTTGCCTTCTTGAACTGCTGCAGTCAATTTGGTTTAAGTAGTCGCATATTCTGTTAGGGAGGGGTGGCTGGATTTTGACTCAGTAACAGGAAATGAGCAAGATATATTTCCAAGTCAATGAAAGGTATTCTGCAATCATAATGCCATTGAATGCTGAGGGAAAGAGCTAGTTTACCTCTTGTTGATGATTTTTATTGCCTGCACTTGTGTAATTTGAATGAATTGTGTCACTTGTCAATAGAAGCCTAAACCTATGCCAGATCTTGCAAAACATGTACAAATTTCTTCAGTTTTTGTGGAGTTGTCAATTGTACACAAAATTGTGCAATCATCAGTGAATATCAGACCACATAATGGAGGATAGGTCATTGATGGAGCAATTGAAGATGATTGAGCATACTGGTTGGGCTAAAATGTATTTTCCATCCCTAATTGTCATTGAGAAAGTGATGGTGAACTATCTTTTTGAATCATTACAGTCCATTTGGTGCAGGTACATCCTCAATTCACTCAACCTGTTCCAGAGATATGTCATAACATTCCTGAAAAACTGTTTACATCGAGGAACTGCTGCAGTGATATTCTGGGACTGAGTTGATTGACATCCAACAAATCACATTTGTCTTCTTTTGTGCAGAGTATGATTCCAATGATCAAACAGTTTTCTCTCTGATTCCCATTGACCAAATCAGAGGGCTGACAGCTCTTCAGCCTTGGCAGCCCGACAAGGAGAAGAAAGTGCTATTGATATAGTTTGAGGATTACAATGGTGCCTCCGTTACATAGACGTGCCCTCAATGGTGAGTATCTCTTCACTGAACATGTTGCTGCAGCGTAAAAAAATGGTCCGCATCCTGGTGAACTTTTCTGAAGTGTGCCATAGTCCCTATTTTATAAAGATATATCATGTGAGAAAAAGACTAGATCTTGAGGGGAAAGGGTTATTAGATGAGGACTCTGAATGGGTGTATCTAAAAGAGAGCGCAAAATTAGCAATTGATACACAAATACAAAGAAAAATGAATGCAGTCACTCCAAAATATGAAACTACCCACTAAATACACATATCCAACTGTGCAAACTCCTCCCATATATTTTGCATAGATAATCGTCAAAGCAAGCCACTATTAAGTCTGATTGTCGATGCAAACACTTTATTCAAGTTATGTTTTATTTCTGTTTCTCTGCCCTGTACTAGAATGAATTTTCTATGTAATTATTTCTTAATCTTGATCACCCTATCAAGATGAGTAGATTTGAGATTAATTGAACACAGGTCGCAGGATTAATGGAAAAGTGAAGTCCTTGCTGTTATCTAGAAAGAAAATGTCAATAAAAGATACTCAAAACACTCATGAGCACTTGAACAGCAAGTCCATGGAGAGAGAAACAGAGCTAAAGGGCTGAATTATCACTCGCCAAAAAATAGCCTCGTGTCAGAGGCAAAAATGCAAGAAATCAGAAACACAAACCCAAGTTGCCTGAAATATGCTCACTTGAGGTTTTAATAGAAGCAGGATGACTGGTGGGTTATCAAGCCAGAAGGAAGTGAATGAATGGTTTCAATGTTTTAATAGAAAATATATTTTTGATGGTTTTCAATGCCCAGATGCAGAAGTGAGTGGTGATATCAGGTATTTATACAACACTTCAGTAAACATGTGACAAATGAATATAAGTAGGACAAGCTTCAAGTATTTAGATGTTCGCTGGCATTTCTGACATGAGTACTGAAATATCATAATTTGCCAAGGGACAATAGCAACAACTACTTCAAAGCTTCTAGAACATTCTCCCTGGTAACTAGGGTGACAGTTCTGGGGTATATAGATACTGCAACTTTCCAGCTGCAAAGATCAGTATATGAAGGTGATGGATTGCCACTCAGGAGTGGTGTATGTATAGTCACAGAGATTCAGCTGGACAGCACGTATCACAACAGCATTTCTGTATCAAAACAGAACATAAGTGACAAGTGCCATGTCTGAAAACAATAAACACACATTAGCTCAATATGTGCATGCACTCATTAATGCAGCACATGAAAGAATCAAAATGGAGACAATTATGGTACAGTACCGACCATAACCTATTAAGCATATCAGCATTCTCAGAGTTATGTTGACTAGAAAGTGAAGTAGAAATAAAATGCTGAAAAAAACAAGCTAGAGGCTAGGAATCCTGAAGTGGATAACTCACCTCCTGACTCTCCAAAACCACTCCACCATCTACAAGACACAAGTCAGGCATGTGATGGAATGTTTCTCACCTGCCTGGATGACAGCAGCAGTACCAACACGCAGCAACACTCAAGAAGCTTGACACAATCCAGGACAAAGCAGCCTACTTGACTAGCCTCATATCTGAAATAAGTCCACAGAGACCGGTATCCCATCATCAAATCACCCTATATTTGCGTGTGGACAGTTGTTGACACTGATCCAGCTCCCTCAGAGCCAGCTCTCAGAGTGAGCAGAATTTCTCACATTCCTGTTTATATCTGTCAGCCAGGGCTCATCAATTGGACCAGATTAACAGTCCTGATCAGGGAATCATATTCTATGAGGTCCACCTGGCTGACCTCATTGCAATCATTACAATATCCACAAATATTCAGACTCTTCAGCACTGATCTACACCGGCAGCAGTGTGTACCTTTTACATGAAATTCAAAAGGACTCCTTAGGCAGCACCTCCCAACTCACAACCCCTGTCACCTGGAAGGACAAGGACAACGCATACGTGGAAACACCACCACCTGATCGTTCCCCTCCAAGCCAAGTGTTGTCCTGACTCGGAAATATATTGCAGCTGTTTCAGTGTTGCTGTGTCAAATTCCTTCCTCTATGGCATTGGGAGTGTACCTGCACCAAATGGACAGCAATGATTGAAGGACAATGTGGATGGAAAATAAATTCCAGCTCAGTCAGTGAAGCCAACAAGCACTGAATGAATAAGAATAATCATGTGTGAAAGCAGCAAAAAATAATAAATTGATTTTTCTTATATGTTGCAATTCATTGTGATATATATAGCAGTCTGTACTTTGTCTCCACGTAGGAAATAATTAAAGCTTAAAGCAAAGTGCAGTTACTTTTTTGTATCAGTGGAAATGAACCTTTCACCCACTTGTTAATCCACCATGCCTACAAATATTTAATCATAGGTTTGTCTAGATCGCAAAATAATTTCCTTTTATGAGATAAATACCAGTTCCAATTTAAATGGTGGTTAACAAATTATTTTTGTTCTGGTAGCTGGTTTAATTTTTCTCACTAAATGTACACCAGCGCAGAATTCACATTTTCTGTGAGCTTTACAAAACAACCTAAGTACTCAATTCTCCCCCATTTTCTTCATCACATTAAGATGCAAAGAGTCATTTTATATGATCTTACTGCTGGCAAAGCTCTTGATGGCATTGTCATAAAAATTGCGCCAGAATTGTTCTCAGAGCTCTCTTCAGTCAACATAAACACTGCAAGTCATCACCACTAATATTTTAATAACAGCACGGCATGTTATTTGACAGAGAAGAAGAACTTGAGTAACTCAGACCATTATGGAAATTTTACATGTAGTTATGTAAAATAATGTAATACATCACCTTTTCTCTCAGGGAAAATACCAGTTATGGGTTTGTATTAACTTATGTTTTACTTCAGTTGGTCTTCCAGCCCATTTAGATCAAATTTACAGTACAGTGATCTGAATTTGTAATGGGTATATAAAATGACTGTCAGGTATTTTAGTTTTGAGTGGCTTAATATAGAAAATATTATCAATTAAGATGTATAACATTGGAATAGTTGCCAATGTACACCTGAAGAACATGACTACAAGTATGTATAAAATCCCAACTGGCCGATCAGGCCTGGCCAATCAGACGCTACAGTAGCTCCAACATGGTGACTTGACACTTCCCATTCCCTAAACTCCCATTTTCTATTACTCCTTACAATTCCCTGAAGGGCCAACAAATAGAAAAAAAAAGTCAAAGCAAATTGGAATGTAAAGGGTGCATGCTCATATGCAAATAAGCCAAACGACATCAAGTGTTTTCTTGTGTACATTAGGAATGTGCTCACACTGGTGTTAATGGAAGAGAATCACAGCACAACACAAAGAAGAGCACTGGGTTCATTGGCTATTGAGGTTAATTTGTCCCTGTGTAAGCAGCCATGTTGTCGTCCAGACAATACTGAAATCTGAGCAGTTTAATGATACCACATCACATTGTAGCCAGATACCAAATTAACGTGTATGTTCACCCCAAGGAAAATTCTACATCTATTTTAAAAAAGGGTACAGCAAGAAATTAAATCACTGTTGCGACAAGGAGTAATCTCATCTACAACAGACCCAAAAAGTTAATATTCAGATGTAGAAACCAACTGGCACAGGTAAGTCTTACTTGATGTCACGCAGTTGTGAGAAGGAGATTCATTCAATGGTTTCTGTGTTTGTGAGTCTGGCAAAACTAAGGAAGAGTTCAACTTGACGAAGTTAATGCAAATAATGATTTTTAACAAACAACCTTGGACAAGGGAGGGGATGGCATAGTGGTATTATCACTGATCCAGGGACTAAGATATTGTCCTGAGGAGCTGTGTTTGTACCTCATCATGCAGATGGCAGAACATGCATTCAATAATGAAAAGCCTTAAGGTGACCTTGATTTGATTGTCCAACAAATCAATTTGGTTCACTAATGTCCTTTGCGAGAAAGACAAGTGAGAAGGTAAATTGCCACCATTACATGCTCTGGCCTAGACGTGACTCCAGACCCACAGTAATGAGTTTGACTCTTCTTTGCCCTTCGAAACGACTTGTATGAACAACTAAAAAGCCTTAAAAAGGACCAAATCTGGAGAGAGAACCTGGATTTGGACCAGAAACTGGAAATAACAGCAGCAAACCCAGCCCTGTTCATCGTGCAAGACCTGTTATGTTTCTCTAGCACTTTCTGTTCTCACATAGCTCCTGAACTCATTGCTAAATGTCAGTTCTCGGTCACCTCCCACATTTGGACCAGACGCAAACCCCTCAAAACATGTTAAGGATATAGTAGACTCTGACGTTTTCTTATTTTAAAGGGAAGTGCCAGATGTTGCTTTCCAGATACAATTTGATTGGCCAAACAATCAGACTTCAGGCAAAATATGCTTTATTCATACACTGTAGTTAAAATACAGACAAAATAAAAATTAAAGAAAAGGACTGGCTTAACTGTAACTTTATCGAAATATTTAACAAAATAATAAGCTACTCATTATCTGTTCCAATATAGCAATATTCCATAAGCACACCTTTGGTAAAGACAAATTCGTTAAAATAGATCGTCTCACATGCAATTCTAGCAGGAGGAAGAAAACCCCAGCGTTTAGCTATAACCGAGAGAGGAACAATAACTTTCACATCCAGCTTCAAGACCCCAGCAACGGTCACTGAAAGCTAAACTAAAACTTTTGGTTCTGTAGGAGCTTGACCACACCCAGTCAGGCTTCTTTTATTGTTCCAACTTTTAGAAACAAACCCAAGGCCTCATAAGCTGTTAACTTTATTGGATTTGAGCAGACCGCTTGGTACCTCCATATCAACCTCTTCATTAAAAAATGAACTAAATATATCTCTCAAAGCGACAGTATCATCACACCCCCATCTCTTCTGGACCATGACCTCACCATGAAACATCGGGCCAATGTGTCCACGAATGTCACCAACCACATCTCACCTGGTGATTTCCCTTCTGACTGACTCTAAGCTCATAGCACCCCCCAAAACCACACAGCCCACTTCTACCTTATCCCCAAAATCCACAAACAGGACTGCCTGAGTTGATCCGAGATAACAAGTGTGGGGCTGGATGAACACAGAAGGTCAAGCAGCATCATAGGAGCAGGAAAACTTGACGTTTCGGGCCTAAACCCTTCATCAGAAATGGGGGAGGGGAAGAGGGTTCTGAAATAAATAGGGAGAGAGGGAGAGGCGGATAGAGGATGGATAGAGGAGAGGATAGGTGGAGAGGAGGCAGACAAGTCGAAGAGGCGGGGATGGAGCCAGTAAAGGTGAGTGTAGGTAGGGGGGTAGGGAGGAGATAGGTCAGTCCAGGGAGGATAGACAGGTCAAGGGGGCGGGATGATGTTAATAGATAGGAGATGGGGGTGTGGCTTGAGGTGGGAGGAGGGGATAGGTGAGAGGAAAAACAGGTTAGGGAGGCGGGGATGAGCTGGGCTGGTTTTGGGATGCGGTTGTGGGAGGGGAGATTTTGAAGCTTGTGAAATCCACATTGATGCCATTGGGCTGCAGGGTTCCCAGGCTGAATATGATTTGCTGTTCCTGCAGCCTTCGGGTGGCATCACTGTGGCATTGTAGGAGGCCAAGGATGGACATGTCATCTGAGGAATGGGAGGGGGAGTTGAAATGGTTCGCGACTGGGAGGTGCAGTTGTTTGTTGCGAACTGAGCGCAGGTGTTCTGCAAAGCGGTCCCCAAGCCTCTGCTTGGTTTCCCCGATGTAGAGGAAGCCACAACAGGTACAGCGGATGCAGTATACCACATTGGCAGATGTGCAGGTGAACATCTGCCTGATGTAGAAAGTCTTCTTGGGGCCTGGGGTTGGGGTGAGGGAGGAAGTGTGAGGGCGGGTGTAGCACTTCCTGCGGTTGCAGGGAAAAGTGCCAGGTGTGGTGGGGCTGGAGGGGAGTGTGGAGCGGACAAGGGAGTCGCGGAGGGAGTGGTCCCTCCGGAAGGCAGATAAGGGTGGGGAGGGAAAAATGTCTTTGGTGGTGGGGTCTGATTGCAGATGGTGGATTGCAGATGGCGGAAGTGTCGGAGGATGATGCGTTGGATCCGGAGGTTGGTGGGGTGGTATGTGAGGACGAGGGGGATTCTTTTTTGGTTGTTATTGTGGGTACGGGGCGTGAGGGATGTGTTCCGGGAAATGTGGGAGACACGGTCGAGGGCGTTCTCGACCACTGTTGGGGGGAAGTTGAGGTCCTTGAAGAATGAGGACATTTGAGATGTGCGGGAGTGGAATGTCTCATCCTGGGAGCAGATGCGGCGGAGGCGAAGGAATTGGGAATAGGGGATGGCATTTTTGCAGGAGGGTGGGTGGGAGGAGGTGTATTCCAGGTAGCTGTGGGAGTCAGTGGGCTTGAAATGGACATCTGTCTCTAGGTGGTTGCCCGAGATGGAGACAGAGAGGTCCAGGAAGGAGAGAGGAGTGTTGGAGATGGTCCAGGTGAACTTCAGGTTGGGGTGGAAGGTGTTGGTGAATTGGATGAACTGTTCAAGCTCCTCGTGGGAGCACAAGGCAGCGCCGATGCAGTCATCGATGTAATGGAGGAAGAGGTGGGGTTTAGGGCCAGTGTAGGTACGGAAGAGGGATTGTTCCATGTAACCTACAAAGAGTCAGGCATAACTTGGGCCCATGCGGGTGCCCATGGCCACCCCCTTTGTCTGTAGGAAGTGGGGGGAATTGAAAGAGAAGTTGTTGAGGGTGAAGACAAGTTCAGCTAAGCGGATGAGGGTGTCGGTGGAGGGGGGTTGGTCAGTTCTGCGGGACAGGAAGAAGCGGAGGGCCTTTAGGCCATCAGCATGGGGAATACAGGTGGATAGGGACTGGATGTCCATAGTAAAAATGAGGTGTTGGGGACCGGGAATTGGAAGTTCTGGAGGAGGTGGAGGGCGTGGGTGGTGTCACCGACGTAGGTAGGGAATTCCTGGACCAAGGGGGTGAAAATAGAGTCTAGGTAGGTGGAGATGGGTTCAGTGGGGCAGGAGCAGGCGGAGTCAATGTGTCGACCAGGGCATTCAGGTTTGTGGATTTTGGAAAGGAGATAGAAGCGGGCGGTGCGGGGTTGGGGAACGATGAGGTTGGAGGCGGTGGGTGGGAGGTCACCTGAGGTGATGAGGTTGTGGATGGTTTGGGAGACTCTGATACAATTATGCCTGAGTTGATCTATTTGTTCTGTACCACAGATCTAATTTCTTCCTACTTCAAATCTAATTTTTTTTCTCCTTATCCAGTCAATTCCCACATACATACATGTACATCAGTTTGAAAATTTCCAGTTTGCAGGCTCCAGCTGCCCCCTCTTCACCATGGATGTGCAATACCTTTACACATCCATTCCCCATCAGGATGGTCTCAGGGTTCTCTGCATCTTGCTGGAGAAAGGCCTGAATGGTCCCATTCCACCACCACCCTCCTCCTCCTAGCCGAGCTTGTCCCCACTTTGAACAGCTTCTCTTTTAATTCCACCCACTTTCTTCAGGTCAGAGTGGTAGGGGCGTGGAATGCATTGCCGGAGAGGGTAGTGGAGTCGGCCTCATTAGGGACATTTAAGCGGCTATTAGATAGGCATATGGATGATAGTATAAGGTAGCGGTGGAGGTTAGAAAGACCTTAGGTTTCGCGTAAAAGTTCGGCACAACATCGTGGGCCGAAGGGCCTGTGCTGTGCTGTACTGTTCTATGTTCTATTATATACATTCCTTGCAGCACAGCTAACCCATTTTCTTACTCCCAGTTCTTTGTATCACTTATTCAGCTTTTGTTTTCTTCTGTCCTGCTAACCATAATCTCCTTGTTTACCTACCACTTCCATATCTTGCTCACTCTCTCTCTCACTCTCTCTCTCTCTCTCGATTCTTTTGCCATCTATTCATTCACTTCTCCCCTTTCACACTACTTCCTCCCCTTTGGCTTCAGCACAAATAATGCTTTTTCTAGCTGCTAACAGTTTTGATGATGGATCACTGGACTTGAAATGTTAACTACGCTTTCTCTCCATAGATGCTGCCAGAACTGCTGAGTTTCTCCAGCAACACCTGATTGTGCTACAGATTTCCAGCCTCTGCACTTCTCAGTCTTGTTGAAATAAGATGGCCACTGCTTACTAGTGAGATTCTGATCTAGCTATTAAAACCTTTAGGAGGAAGATTTGAATTTTCTTACTTGATGCCAAGAATATTTGTTTCTCATTCTCACTATCTTTTCCCACATTTGTCGCTCTCTGCGGTCAGGTTTAGGAAAATTTCGCCAAAACGTTTGCAAATCACAGACACAGGATTCTGCAGATTGAAACAGGTTTCCACCTCAGTCATTCTCAATAAGAGTCTAATTGATTTTAAACACTACTGACTCAATACTATGAGAATTTTTTGAGATGTGATGTCCTTGATCAAGTGATACAAGTTTAATGGCAGACCACTTGAAAAACTCTGACAGGATTGGGTACAGTCCGCACAGATTTATGAAAGGGAAATCATGTTTGACAAATCTACTGGAATTGTTCAAGGATGTAACTAGTTTTAACTCATTAACTGTTCAGGGATGTAACGAGTTTTATACTGTGCTTAATTTAAAGGGGTAGGTCTTGGAAGGAGAGCTCAGGGTCATGGTGTGCTCCTCCTGCATTATGTGGGGAACTGGGCACATTTCCAGTGCCTGGGACCAGCCTGTGTATGGGAAATGACTGCAGCTTCTGGACTTCTGAGTTTCTGAGCTGGAATGGCTGCTGTGGACACTGTGGAGTATCCGCAAAGCTGAGTGTATCATGGACAGCATGTACAGAGAGATGGTCACATAGCAAGCTAAGATTCCACAGGCAGGAAGGGGACAGGTGGCCACCTGGCAGAGTAAGAAGATCAGGCATGCAGTGTGGGAATTTAAGGCTTTGGAGTAGATTTGTAGCTCGGGTTGTAGATGTTGTGGTTCGTTGGCTCGCCGAGGTGGTTCATTGTTGTTCCGCAGATGTTTCATTACCCTGTTGGGTAACATCATCAGTGCAGCCTCCAATGAAGCGCTGTTGTGTTTTCCCGCCTGGTTTTTAAACTCTGGAGTCCGTTGAGCTGGATTACCCCACTTTTGGTTTCCCTTCGCAATGGAGTGTATATGGGGTCGAGTTCTATGTGTTTGTTGCTGGCTTTCTTCGTGGAGTACCAGGCTTCTAGGAACTCCTGTGCCTATCTCTGCTTTTCTTGTCCCAGGATCTTGGTGCTGTCCCAATTGAATTGGTGGTTCTCCTTGTCCATTTGGATAGAGATGAGTGAATATTGATCGTGTCTTTTTGTAGTCAATTGGCATTCATGTACCCTTGTTGTTAACTTCCTTCCCGTTAGTCTGATGTAGTGTTTGTCACAGTCTCTGCAGGGAATCTTGTATATGACATTGGTCCTGTCCATAGAGGGTAGTGGGTCTTTGGTTCAGGTGAGCAGTTGTTCTTAGGGTTGATGTGGGTTTGTGTGCTACTCTAATGCCTAGTGGTTGTGGGAGTCTTATGGTTAATTCCGATGTCTTCCTGATGTAAGCTAGCGTGATGAGTGTGTTGGGGCGTGTAGTATCTTCCTGGTGTTGTTCATGTAATATTACCAAAGATCCACTACCCACTATGGACAGGACCAATGTCATATACAAGATCCCCTGCAGAGACTGTGAGAAATACTACATTGGACAAACAGGAAGGAAATTAACAACAAGGGTACACGAACACCATTTGGCTGCACAAAGACACGACCAAAACTCACTCATCTCTATCCACATGGTTAAGGAGAGCCATCAATTCGATTGGGACAACACAAAGACCATGGGACAAGCAAAGCAGAGACAAGCACGGGAATTCCTAGAAGCCTGATACTCCACAAAGAAAGCCATCAATAAACACATAGAACTCGACCCCATATACACTCCATTGCGAAGGAAAACCGGAAGTGAGGTCATCCAGCTCAACAGACTCCAGAGTTTAAAAACCAGGCAGGAAAACACAAACGGCGCTTCATTGGAGGCTGCACTGATGATTTTAACCAGCAGGGTAATGAAATGTCTACGGATCAACAACGAACCAGCTCGGTGAGCCAACCAACCACAATAGTGTGGGAATTCTCCAGCAAAACAGATATAACACTTCAGATGCTGTTGGAGACAGCGGCCCCTCAGAGGTAAGTAGCAACAACAAAATGCCTTGCAGCAACATTTGGCTCTGCTACACAGGAGAGGAGGAATTATAGGGATAAATAGATTTTTCTGTGGCTGCAAATGAGACTCCAGGATGGTATGTTGCCTCCTGGCTGCTAGGGTCAAGGATGTCCCAGGACATTCTGGATTGGGAGGATGAACAGCCATTGTTGTCATAGAGTCACAGAGTCATAGAGATATACAGCATGGAAACATACCCTTTGCCCTAACACTTCAATACCAATTAGATATTTTATTTAATCTAGTCCTATTTGCTAGCATTTGGCCCGCATCCCTTTAAACCTTTCCTATTCATATACCAATGCAGATGCATTTTAAATTTTATAATTGTACCAACTCCAATCACCTCCTTTGGCAGTTCATTCTATAGACTCACAACCCTCCCAGACCGTCCACAACCTCATCACCTCAGGTGACCTCCCGTCCACAGCCTCCAACCTCCTCATTCCCCAACCCCGCACTGCCTATTTCTAGCTCTTTCCCAAAATCCACAAACCTGACTGCCCCAGCCAACCCATTGTCTCTACCTCCTCCAGCCCCACTGAACGTATCTCCACCTATCTTGACTCTATTTTGTCCCCCAGGGTCAAGGAACTCCCCACCTACGTCCAGGATACCACCCATGCTCTCCACCTCTTCCAAGGTTTCCAATTCCCTGGCCCCCAACATCTCATCTTCACTATGGACATCCAATCCCTGTTCACTTGCATTCCCCATGCAGATGGCCTAAAAGGCCTCTGCTTCTTCCTTTCCAGCAGGGCCGACCAGTCCCCCTCCACCGACACCCTTATCCACCTAACTGAACTCATCTTTACCCTTAACAACTTCTCCTTCAACTCCTCCCACTTCCTGCAGACTAAGGGGGTGGCCATGGGAACCCGCATGGGCCCAAGCTATGCCTGCCTCTTTGTAGGATACATGGAACAGTCCCTGTTCCAAAGCTACACTGGCCCTATCGCCCCCCTCTTCCTCCGTTATATTGATGCCTGTATTGGCAACGTCTCATGCTCCCACAAGGAACTTGAACTGTTCATCAACTGTACTACCACCTTCCACCCCAACCTCAAGTTCACCTGGACCATCTCCGATACCTCTGTCTCCTTCCTGGACCTCTCTATCTCCATCACTGGTGGTCACCTCGAAACTGATATCTATTTTAAGCCCACCGACTCTCACAGCTACCTAGGCTATACCTCCTCTCACCCACCTTCCTGCAAGAATGCTATCCCCTACTCCCAATTCCTCTTCCTCTGTTGTATCTGCCCCCAAGATGAGGCGTTCCACTCCCGATGTCCTCGTATTTCAAGGACCGCAACTTCCCCCCCTTCAGTGGTCAAAAATGCTCTCGACTGCATCTCTTGCGTTTCCCGCACCTCTGCCCTCACACCCCTCCCCACAACAAAAACAAAGACAAAATCGCCCTTGTCCTAATGTATTACCCCACTAACCTCTGGATTCAACACATCATTCTCCGCCATTTCCGCCATCTTCAATCTGACCCCACAATGAAGGATATATTTCCCTCCCCACCCCATCTGGTTTCTGTAGGGACCACTCTCTCCACGAGTCCCTCATCCGCTCCACACTGCCCACTAGCCCCATCTTTCCCTGAAACCACAGGAAGTGCCACACCTGCCCCTACACCAAACCCCTCACCTCCATCCAACGAAGTCAAAAAATCTTTCACTTCAGACAAATGTTCACCTGCACATCCACTAATGTGGTCTATTACATCCGCTGCTCCCGATGTGGCCTCCTCTACATCGGGGAAACCAAGCAGAGGCTCAGAGACCGCTTTGTGGAGCACCTACGCTCGGTTCGTGACAAGTAACAACACCTTCCGGTCACAAACCACTTCAACTCCCCCTCCCACTCCCTGGATGACATGTCTATCCTGGGCCTTCTCCCGTGTCACAATGATGCCACCTGGAAACTGGAGGAGCAGCATCTCATATTCCACCTTGGGAGCCTACAACCCAATGGTCTGAATGTGGAATTTACTAGGTTCAAAATCTCCCCATCTCTGGCCTCATCCCATGACCAACCCTCCCTCTCATCCCCACCTCCTTGACCTGACACAACCTGTCCATCTTCTATCCCACCTACCCACTCCTCCCACCTCACTAACCAATCCTCACCACTGCCTACCTGCACTCACCTACCACCATCCCACCTACCTTCCTCAGCCCCCTCCGTCCTCTGTCTTTTTATTACAGAGCTCCCTTCTCCCTCCCCCATTTCTAAAGATGGGTCCCAACCCAAAACGTCAACTTTCCTGATGCTGCCTGGCCTGCTGTGTTCATCCAGCTCCACACTGTGTTACCTCTGACTCCAGCATTAGCAGTTCTTACTGTCTCTGAGGGTAAAATTTAACATTGTAAGCTGTTGGAGGATGTTTCACCTTCTGTTCTTTTCCAGATAAAATTGCAATTATTACCAGTTGATACAAGAAAAATAATTAAATGTTTGGACCAAAAATGGGGTGAAATATAAAATTAACTGCCAGCGCACTATCCTGTTCTGCACCAAGTTAAGATCTACCCTTATATGTTTCCCATTAATAGTGGAATTTTACTGTGGAACGGAAATGTTTGTAGTCTGTTTCTTCTTCCACGTTATTCTACTGGTACAGACGAGGTTTAATATGTCAGGAATTGTAACAGTTTATCATATTTATAGTAAGATTGGACTGAGACTGACAATCTGAGATCATTTGTTCAAATTGGAAAACATTTGTACTGCATCATTTCCAATTCTATATTTTTAGAAATTTGTCCTAGACGAAGGTGGCAACAGTCAAATATAAAATGTTTTTCTTTGATTGTGAAATCTATATTACACACATAAAGTAGCATAAAGAAAATATATGGCTCTCCCAAAGGAGTAAGCAGAATTGTAAAATACAGAGTTTCAGGCAGCTTAGCATAGCTGTTATGCTAAATCATTTTGAATCAGTATTGCAATAAATTGAAAATCGAACTAGCTGCGCAAGCGAACCAATGTTACTACTGTGCCATTAGCCACTTTGTAGATGATTACTTTTTCCCAGGAAAGATTTATGTTCATTTCAGGTCTTGTCAATTTCAGCTTGCCATTTCATACAGGCTTCAAATAGTGTTAGTGAAGGCAAGAGTAGGCAGAGAAACTTTGTTTCCCTGGTAACAATCTGCCAGTCAGTTCCATTGCACTGATGATAAGAAATTTATTGCACAGTAAAGTGGTATATGTTGCATGTAAGGAAGGAGGTGTAGATACAGGGAACAAAGAAAAAAATGATTTGTAAAATTGACAAAATCAAATTTGTCTAAGATGACACACTAGAAAATTCAGCAGAATTCAAGGGGGTGATTCAGTGTGTATTGGATAAATGCAAATGTGATAGATTAAATTTAAATGCAGATAAATAGGATATGTGCAAGTTTCCTGTGAATGGCATTTAACGAGCCCAGACTTAAGTAGAAAGAGATCTCAGAGTCCTAGTCTAGTGTACTAACATTTAACATGTTAAGCAATGTACAGAAGCAATCAATAAAGCAAAGCAGTTGGATGTGTCAGAGAAACACAGACTCAAACATTGCAATGCTCTAATCATGTTGCATCATGAGTACAGCATTTAGTTTTGTACAATGAATAGTGAGGTAGACATTGAAGTGCAGAAGACATTGCAATGGAGAGTCATAGGGTTAATATGGAAATCTGAGTTATGGGGAAAATGGAATGACTTAGATTCATTGACTTTGGAATAACGTGTCCGAGAGGTGACACAGAAGGAAGTATAAGCTAGTTAATGGCATACAAAATATAAATAATCTAAATACTCTAGATTGTAAGAATGGGAAAGAGGAAACGAGCAATAGGTAATATATTAATAAAGTTCTTCTTGATCTAATGAACTATAAGCACATGGACTAGGACACCAGATGAAGTGGCCAAAACAATAACTGTTATCATTTAAGAATAAATTAGATGCCATACCAGGAGAAATGAGTTTCCTTTGAATAGATGAATGACGATGGGCTGAATAGTCCAGGTGCAATAACATGAATAACCACTCCATGGATTTGATGGTTAGTTTGTTTGCTCCACAATTAAATGGGATAACAGGCTGCAGTTTTGAAAGTGAACTAAGTAAAGAAAAACTGCACAGCATGTCGATCAGATCTGGGACAGCCGATAAACAAAATTTGAACATTTAATTCACACATTTGGATCACTTTTTTTATATCTATAGTTGACAAAATATTTTGCACAAGACAGTCATTGATTGAATATTGTTGGTTTAGCTCATCTTATCTTAAGCTGCTATAGTTAGGTCATTGTACTGAAAAGGGGAGACCCAGCAAAGGTCCTGCTCCCCATCTACATTCCTTGATGATGTAAATTTATAATATTCTCTTCCCAATGTTGTCAAACACAATGAAAACCCTGAACAGGTTACTAGTAATTATAGATATATTTTTCACCTAATTTCTTACAAAAGGCTAATTATCTGTCACTACTACTGCAATCAATTACATAAACACTGAGTCCTGGAGAAGCAAAAATGCCCTTCAGCAAATGTTAGCAAAACTGAAACCACCTGTTTTGGTATCAATCAACATCAGCCTGATCCTATTAATCATCAGCTACGACCTCAGCTGAAACCAGAAATGCAGTATTTTTGCGTATGTCTACAGCCTGAGCTTAGGTTCTTCCCTCACATATAATCCCTTCCACAAAACAACTTTCTTTCACTTCTGCAGCAGCAATTGCTGTACCTGTTCCAACTGATTGGAAACTCTACATTGCTTTTTGTTGTGATTAGTTTCCTTCAAGGTTCTACTGTCAACCTTCATTTGCCACATTCTACATTGAAAATGCCACAACCCACGTCCACACCACACTACAACTTTTGTTATTCATTTTAGTCTTTCAGGGATATAGGCAGACTTGCCAGGGCCACATCTATTGCCCATCCTCAACTGTCCCAGAGAAATTGACTGTTTGTCTTCTTGAACCACTAGTCCCTGTTATTTCAGTCCTCAACGTGGTTTGTCATTCTCCCACCATAAAATGTTAGTTGCCAGATACAATTCATTACACGCTTTTCAAATTCCATATCCTCCACCATCTCTACCTCTGTATGCGATCCCTGGTTCCCCCAATATTTGTTTCCCACTCCTTCCGCTCTACGACCTGTGGTTACCCAACCAGCAACTTGTCCCAACCCTGAACATTCTTCCCTCAAGATTTCTACACTGCTAACTCCCTCATTACATTCGCAACTCTTCCACATATCCTTCTTTTTGATTGTGCCCTTATCCCTTTGACTGTCTTCTGAGAATGGATTCTCTGAGCAGGCACTGCTGAAGGAAGGTGGTCAAAGGGAAGCATGTTAGAAAATTAGCAGCTTAATGCCCCTAACTCCCTGTCCCTTTGTTTAACAAGGCATGAGAACAGAGATTATTTTTTCTTTATTTTTACATCCAGAAGTGCTCTTACATCGCTGAATGTTGTTCCATCATCAAATCACTTATGTTCTTTTGGAGTCTATTAACCACAACCAGTAAATCACTCCTATTTCTGATTGAATAATTTGCAATGCAACCGAGCAAAGGTGTGTGAGAGAGAGAAACAGGGAGATGGGCAGGGGGTTAAATCAAGATGGGGATTATACATTCCAAATACTTAACTGCAACAGTTGCAAGAGAGTATTTAGTTCCCCAGGTGACAGTCTGTTGACTTTCCAATTATATCAATATGATTATTAGATATTGTAATGGTGTACAGTTCAGTTAAAATGTACCCAGCATAAAAAAAAATAAATTTTAAATGGTTATTTAGATTCTTCTAATTATCACAGTAACAATTTTTGACCAGCAACTAAAGTTTCTTCGGTAATGCTATAAACTACCGCAGCATTCACGGAAATGTGAAGATGCTAACCTTGAATTCAACGGAGGCTTTTTATCAGCTTTAGAATTAGTTCCCAGGCATTTTATTTGGAAGCACATAATCCTTCAAGATGCAAATTAATGTTGGTGCACGGTCACATTAGAAATTATTCAAAGGATTCTGTTTAATTTCAAGTTTACCTTGTTATCTGAGTTTCCATTTGAGCTATTATCTCACATAGGAGAACCTGTTTATTAGCATGAGCAGTGAACCTCATTCTGTGTATGATTATTATTGACAATTGGATAGAACCATAAGGCAGCCAAATACATTCTGCTATGGAAACCAGGTTACTTGTGAAATACTTCTTTCTATTTACAAAAGTGGGACTATTTAATGTTCATGACATGCAAGGAGACTATAATCTTAACATTGAGACTGTCTTCTGAAAATATTTTACCACAAGTTACAAAGCCAAAGTGCTTACTTATTTAGCAGAATAAATAATACACAAACAATTCTAAAAAATGAAACAACTGTGCTTAAAAGGGCTGAGATTTATCACTCCAACTCCAAACATAACAATGAAAGACATGAAAAGGATTAAATTTTCCGAAGCATTGCAATTGAATGAGTGTTTCCATAGAAACAAATGCTTTCTGACTAAGAACAGCATTCCTGCCAGTCTTTTGTACACTTAAAGGATCACCAAAAAAAAACTCTCATAATTTAGGAGAACTTGACATTTTCTGACATTTGAGACTTGCTTTGGTTACACTCTGGGAAGTTGAACAACACTGAAATAATTGCCATTGGTGAAAGCTAAGAAATGACAAAGCGGAAGGCAGTGGATTTAGTAATGTTTAGGCATCCATAGAAATGTATAAAGAACCATTTCGGTTTTTGGAAAAACCCTATTTAATAATGAAGTGGATGGCATTTAATGTTATAGTTGCATTAGTTTCTGCCGTCTTTAAAGGAACACCACTTTACCTGAAGTGAGCAGGTTCAGTTGATTCTTGTAGAATTTGAACTATGGCATCATTTCCAGGTGACAATATGATGTGTTTCAACAAGCTTTATGTATTTTCAGAAAGTCACTGAACAAATTGGCCAACAACTTTTGTAATGAAGATTGGGTTTTTTATGTCTTGCTTGTGCAACAATATGGCCTGGATTTCGAGGTAAAAATAATGGTGAGACTATCAGTGTTCACGATTACTCAAGAGTAAAACAGACTTCAAGCACAGCGAAGTTCAGAAATCTCTAAGCTGATGTCTGAGTTGCATGACTGCTCCAGAGACTGTGCTATCTTGGTGCGTCATTCACAGAATGGACAGTGAAACACGTGCATGGATGGAAATTTATCAACAGTGTGTCATAACCTGAACTGTGCACTAATTCCCCTTTTCTCTCTTAATGCCTTTTGCGCACATGATTTTAATTAAAATTCTAAGTGCCAGCAGAATGCTTGCAAAATAGGTGTAATGTAATGACGGCAATAGCTTTTCAAACCCATCATTAGCTAACAATTCTGCATCTACTGGCAGGATTTTAAAAAGCTTTCTGTTCACATGGAGGGGATGTACATCACTTCTTGGACTAATTTTCCCATAATCATCGGAGACCTGAGTGACTTCTGACACTGACCAGATCCATGTTCCAGCAGCATCTGCCTGGATGTTCTCCTCCAAGCTGTTAGGAAAAGCTGAGGAGTGCTGTTCTTTGAGGATGGTGTGAGAAAGACCTCCCTCCAGACCGAGGCAGCCTGACAGAGATGGCAGAGGAAGTATGCCACCAAGTGGTGATCAGGTGAAGCTCATTTCCATTGCAGGAAAAGGGTAGGCAATCTGTTTTGATCTGCAATGGTGAATACCCATGACACATCTTTCAATAGAGTCTATTGTATAGTCATCAATATTATGCATGTATCAGCATGCAGCTCTGTCAGAAAGGTGAATGCATGATCAACCTTACTGCCACGTGACAATTCAGGTCAAAGCACTTTGAAATGCACTTTCAGAGAAAAGATGATATGCCTGATGGGGATTTGTGCAGACAAGAGGCTTAGGTGTCACTTGATATCACTAACTCTGCAGAACAAGCAGACACTCAATGCCAGGGATGGAGCAGATCTTCAGCTCCTCACACTAATAGAGAAGGTGGCAGTGGGGGTTGCTAAAGAAAAGGCAGTGAGATCCATGACAGGGGGTTAAGTTGGACTAGTCAGGTGTAAAGAGAATGAGATAACCAATCTGCTGGTGGTACATAGGTGCACGGGATGCACACACAAAAAATATTACATACTTAAACTGTGAAGGTGTGTAGTATGCTTTGTTTTGTTCTCTAAGTTATCATCATCAAGGACCAGGCCTCTGCCAAGACAGAAGTCAGAAGTTTCCACCTCTGGCAATGAAACAGCCAGTATCTCATAGGGCATACCATCATCTGCCTTATCATCTACCTCTGCCAGTACACAGGCACCCACAGTATCTGCAGAGGGGCACACATGTAGATTCAAGAACATAATCTAGTGAGCACACGACAAACGTGTCCCAGCAACTGAGGGAGGATTTGAGAACCAGATCCCTGATGGTCCGAGGACCTCTGGGGTGTAGGCTCCTGGAGAATGAGACCTACTGTTATTGCCAACTATGGCACTGTGTGAAGAGGGCACACAAAGTGAGAGCAGTCATTTAATTAGAAGTCCCCAGCCATTTAATTAATTATTTGGGAGCCAAGTTGTTGGCCAACTATGCATAACATGAACTCTATGCAGCCGAAACAACCCTCCTTCCACTTCAATTAAGCTTACATTCAGGGAAGCTGTATCCAACAACAGAGCCTTAATGTATGGTGCTGGGCTACATTTCAAATTCTTCTACTTATTACACTCATGCAATGTCCCTTCACCATGCACCACCTCTGCCCCTGTCCCTATACCTACTTTCATCCCAATGTGCCCTCTGACCCTGAATTCTCCCATTATCTACTTCACTTCTTTCGTTCATTCCTGTGATCCACCCATTAGATCTTTCAATATTGGACATGACTTTGGATCTCCCTCAGTTCCAAACTCCACTTCCTTCTTTGAGTGTGACTGTTCCTTCCTCCACTACCATCCTAAATTCAATCCTCAGGACCTTACCGTTAACAGAAATCACCACTCCCTTTAGGCTCATTACACATCTCCCTGCTTGATCTGCCAACTCTCATCCCTTTTTGGGACTACCACAGCAGCGAGATAGGTCTTTCATTTTTATGCATATCGGTTCAGCTAACACCCCAATTTGTCCACCATTCCTTCTCTCCACTGTGAACATTACCAATTGTCTTTACCAGCCATTACACTTCATTGCATCAAAACATCAAACTTTTGACACCTATCACCTTGTGCCGGGGAGTTCAGCAAAGAAACCTACTCACCTGTGTCACAATTGTACAGGACTGAAAAATTTGTGCCATCTTTAAACATTCATGAACTGGGTGCCACAGGATTCTAATGCCCCATTGATTTTATCCTGAAGGAAATTGGGAACTGATTCGTGTTAATGTGTATTCATGGCATGCACATGTTGTACATGTATGAACCAGATCAGAATAATTTTTGGCACGCCAAAAGATGTCAATGACTCTATCACTGTATCTCAACCTGTCATTGGGAAATTGAAACTTTGTTGCTCATGTAACTAGGTCAGCCTGCACACCATGTTCCCAGGACTTGTGCACTCCACAAAATTCCACATATAGAAGGATGTGAAATTGCAAGAGACAACTGTAAACACACCAAAGAAAGTTAGAGAGCATCAAGTTTTAGTGTATGTACCCTTTGCAACAGCATGATAGGAAAATAGAAACTGGAGAATGCCACAGGGTAAAAATATGTGCTTAAACTATGAAGATGTCCAAAAGATTCCTTTTGTTCTCTAAGACATTATTTCTTCTTAAGAACCCCTCTACCATACAACATTTCCCTCCAAGTCACAGACCATCCAGATTTAGAATTCTTCTGCTATTCCATTACTATCATTGGGTCAAAACCCTTAAACTTACTTCCTAACAGCACAGCGGATATATCTATACTGCAAGGACTGCCATAGTGCAAAAGTGCTGTCCGCCAGTACCACTTTCTCAAGACAATTAAGCTTCAGAAATAAATTGTTACAGAGATAGTAGGAACTGCCGATTCAGAAATAAATGTTAGCTTTGTCACCAATACCCATATCTCATGTACAAATTTTTTTGAAAAATCTTCATACTTTATAAATCTCATTCCTTTGGATCTTAATTATTTTTGAAGACATGAAATTAAAAAAAACTTTGTTTCCTTTATATTTCTTTTATACCATGTTTTCTCTCCATTATGTTGGGCTTTCTATGTATGATTTGGCATTCCATTAACGATCATGATTCAGTAAGAATTTATGTGAGGGCTTGTCTTATTGTCATGGGTCTCTGATCCCCTGTAAAGTGTGCCACGCTGAAACAGATCTCTAATCATGTCCAGATTCAAAAACAAAACCCATTAAAATAAAAATTTATGAAAAAGAACAAATGTGTTCATTAGAAAATTTGCAATTTATCCCTCAGCACAGAGTGATAAGAACATTGCAACACTTGTCATACTATCTTTTGCATGATATATTGCACTCTAAACATACATCGTAATGACTAAGCAGCAACCTTGCTTTCCCGACCAATGATATACTGATAATTTATTTTCCCCAAGGCCAAAATGAAAACGAATAGTTTCAAAATCTGAAATCTGACAAAATAAGCAATATGGGTTGCAACGTTCCAATCTCAAATTCATATGGAGACAAGAAATAAATCAGAATATTGATTGAAATAAGACATTGGTATTGAAGTATGATCAAAATACATCTCAAGTACTGAGAACAGTTACAGTTTTTCATTCACCGTTGTTCTCTATAACCAGCATTCTCTTTCTAAAGTTGGTCAGGTCTTTAAAATTATTATAGCATTTGTGTTTTTAAAGTGTTTTTCAACATATTTTGACCTTCAAATAAAATGAGCAAAATTATAATTAATCCCATGTCGGATATGGATGTTTTGTTCTTTTTCTCTCATTAATTTCCATACCCATTTCCACTAGTTTTCTGAGATATCCATTCCACAACGGGAATGTTAGCAAGGATTCTTGCCTATATGACAGTGCTGTGGAGCACTGTGGAGCACAGGAATGCAAAATGGACAAACTCAGAAATGTGTTTCCACTGTTTTCACTTTTCACAAAAGGCTTAGCAAATGAGATTTCAGGCTATAATGACCAAATGGAAACAACATCCATTTCTGATGCATCTGCCATGACATTCATCTGCAGGACAGAATCCATTCCAGTGTCAGGATGCTGCCCTTGGAGATTCAGACCAAATGTTGGAGTCAAATGGTAATCACAAAGCTGTGCACAACTGCAATTGTGCCTGAACTGACCAAATTAATAGCCAGAGAAGATTGAGACAAGGTAGAAAAATGAGGAGGCTGGAGAGAGTTGCTGGAGAGCAATTGTTCATTGGCAGAGGAGTCAAGAACCAATGCACACTAACATACGTTAATTGGCAAAATAGGCAAAAATTACACACAAAAAATACTTCATGCACAACGGATCACCTCAGAGTATGGTGAAGGCAGTTTGTATTGAGGGTCACAAAAGCAAAATGAATAAGCACTTGTAGATTAAAAGAAAAACAGGGCTACATGGAAAGATTGAGGGACTGAAATTAACTTAATTATTCTTCCGGAGATCTGATGAACCAAATGGTCTCCTTCTGTGTTGTAATTATTCTGGGATTCTGTGTGAGAGTTCATGGAATTCAAGATTAGCAGAAGTCTTGGAGCGTCAAATATGAAAAAGTATAGTTGAAAATGGTGGTAATCCTAATTGGAAAGCAATGACCAGTGAAGTCTTGCTGGGACTGTCGCTATAGCTCCTGGTGTTCATATTTACTAATGACCTTGCAACGCGTTTGTAAATGGAATGTTTAACTTTATAATAGATGACAGAAATTTATGCAGAAAAACAGTTCAAGAAGCAGAATGTTATTGAAGGTAATCAACCGAGACAGACCAAGTGGACAGTGAATAATAAACAATTTCACTGTAATGGAATGAAACTCATGGGCAGTGTGCCCACGATTGTCTGAAATACTGGCCTTTTAAAGCAACACAAACTCAGAAAATGACTCCCTTGTGTACTTGAAACATCAGACAAAAAAAACATTTTGATGATTCTGAAAGTTTTTTTTCTGACCAAGTAGATTTCCTTGTTAAAGATCTATCTGTTTTCGGACTTCTAAAAGTGCTCACCCATTTTTTATTCTCGTCACAAATTTGTCTGATTACATCCCTCACCATTGCAGTAGTCAATAGATCTCTTCAGGTTTTCTTTTCCTCATGTAGACGTCTCGAAGTGAACATCAGAACAAAATAATGCACTGCACAATCATCAAATGCATATACTAGCAAGACAGGTCTACTGTTATTTATCAGACCAACTATATTTGCCCATTATTTCGAGATGCTTCATCTTATAGACTCCTGTCTTCTAGTTCATCAAAGGACCAAGCAAAGAATTTTGGAAAGTAGAAAATCTCCAGTTTTCCCATGCTGAAAGAGAATGCAAAGCTCTTTGATATTTTGTTTTTTTTTAATTGTTATCCTTTTTTTTCCAGTGTCTTTTTGTTTATGTGTAATGAGGCTACAGATTGACTGTCCAATGTTTAACAAAATGACTAAGTAGCAACCAATAAGTTACTACAACAAGAATTGTTCCATGAGGGAGCAACCCATATCCTAGACAATGTGCTTTGGTTCTTCAGTGTTCTACTGCATTTCTCTGTTAAAGCTGAAATATCAAGGCAATGCTTGCTTCTGACCTAAGTGACAAGATTGCACAATTCATATTTAAATGATATCTACATAAATGGCAAAAAACTAGTGTTACGCTAGTTTAAATAATCAATCAAAAACCTACTGTGCTCGATGTTAGAATCATATCAGTAGATATTTTAAGTTAATAGTTGATGAATTACATTGAAATCAACGGTCTTTCTACTATTGACGGTGGACATTCAACCGTGTACATGTGTTCTTTATCTTAAATTTGTCACACCTGGTAGATGCTTATCCTACTTACAACTTTAAAACAAGAACTGTAATCAATTTGGCATCTTCTAGAACTAAATTTTAGAATGGACCGAACGTTAGCCGTCAAGATGACCCTCATTGCATATTTTTGCCCAGACAGCCATTACTCTCTTGAAATACCTGAACAACTGTTTGAAAGCTCTGGCTGTCTGATCTCTGCTGTCAATTTCACAATGCGTATTTACAAAATGTTAAATGGCTCTAAGTACGTTTCAGTTTCAGCTATTTAAAAGGCTTGGATCAGTGAAAGTTTTATTGTCCCTTAACAAGAAGATTTTTTTCTAAAAACATAATTAAAATATATCAAAGAATGATTGATTTTGTTTTGCTCATTAAACTTTCATAAGAGCTCATTTTTTTTTCTATGTAGTGTATAGTGGGTGAAGCGACATAGAAGTACAATACCTTGGCATGGAGTTTTGGCGTTTGGAAGGTTGTTCTTGTTTTGGCATTTGAGCATAAGGAGGACAATTAGAACTTACTTTTCAAAAGGTTCACTCATTCGGGCTATGGTTGATGACACCTCTGCCGTGTCCTAAACTACAACCTTTAAAAGCTAATCCAACCCCAGAAATAATATAAAGGAGTAGGCTGTATACATCTCTGCAACAGAACCAGGCAAGTCAGAAATACTATCATAAGATGATGAATCAAGGCAGTCCACACCCTTACAAGGCACTCACGGAAATGAGAGAGACCAGGGATGGGGTTTGTAATCGCAAAATCACAAGTTTTAGAAGGCTCCAGAATCATCCTAACTTGGTAAAAATCTAGGAGAAACACAAATAAACCAGTTTATCAAAAGTGTACATGTCTAACCTACCCATTTCTCCATTGTATCGCAGTAGCTTCAAATATTAAAACCTTCCAGGCAGACAATACTGGGGTTTAAATGACGATTTAACATGGTTTTCAGATTATGAATCGTTTATTCTAATTCAATCTGTCTGAAAACAACAACTGCAGAGACTCCAGATAGAACTGTAACAGTGATACCATTTTTCAAAAAAATCGGGAGACTGCAATCACTCAGGGGTGGCATGGTGGCTCAGCAATTAGTATGAGTGTCATCGGGTTAGACTTTCAGGATGAATGCATGAATAAATAATTCACTTTTGTAAACCTCCCAAAACATTACTGATTATTCAGACACACTAATTAGGGAGAGTAAAGGAAGAGATTTGGATTTTCTCTCATCGCCCTCTGTAATACATTTAATCTCATTCCCTTTATTCAGTTTTCTAGTTAATGTTTTAAACCATTGATCAAGCACTTTTGTGCCTTCTGCAACAATTAACAGGATGATTAAAAGTAACCTTTCTCCATTTTATTTATGAAAAATATGCCAAATTAAACACCTATAGAAAATAAAACCTGAAAGAACCGTGGACGGAGTAAATCAGAAACAAAAACAGAAGTTGCTGGAAAAGCTCAGCAGGTCTGGCTGCATCTATGAAGAGTAATCAGAGTTAACATTTCAGGTCTGGTGACCCTTCTGATTTCATTTCACAGATACTGGCAGACCTGCTGAGCTTTTTCAGCAACTTTCATTTTTGTTCCTAAACACCTATAAATTTTCCTCATAAATGGTATCAGCAGTTTCCTTCAATTTGCTCATTTCTTACACATTTCACTGTCCAGTGAACTTTAGTCAGCTAGTTAATTTGTTTTCTCATGTAAGGTCAGATTATTTAATTATTTATTTTACCATACAACTCTGAAAACCAATAAAGTATGGACGCTGAATGGCTCTTACCATATGGTCCAAAAAGCATTGACGCTGTTTTCAGACTCTTATGATTTTCGGAGAATATTCAGAATGTCACATGTCAGCTTCATTTCAAATATTAGCTTTGCATTGATCAGCCGGTAAATAGCATTGGACATTTTCAAAAGACAGCTGTTAACGGAAATAAGGACGCTGGCTAAAACTAAAAATGGCTGCCAGGTATACATTTTGCATTATTATGCAGTTTAAATTCCAGGGTCTGTCACGCCAAAGCAATGACTAGAACTCCCTGGGAATGTGTAAACAGCTTTCTTCCTGTCATTTCAAAATGAAGTTATTCACAATATTCAATTGTTGAATGATTCAAAATTTACTGGCTTAGACAAAAAAAACTTGATTATCTTAAAATGTTTGTGCAGAAATGAGCTAATCAAAGCTACCATTTGGAACATACAATAACATTTTTGACTTTCTGGTGGCAGCTAGAGAAAAGTCATGCGGCCAACCAAGCTTTGTATGTATTTTCAAAGGGCATTTCTTTTAGTAAAAGACACCCGCTATCTGTTGGATGAAGCTGCTCCCTCTGTCTCTGCATCTCAGATGGAGCCCTGTCTGCGGAGTTTGATTTTTTTTTTTTAAAAATTCATTCGCAACATATGCGTGTCACTGGGTGGACCAGCATTTATTGTGTATCCCTAATTGCCCAGAGGGCAGTTGAGAGTCAATCACATTGCTGTGGGTGTCAATTTGCACGCAGGCCAGATGCGTTAAGAATGGCAGGTTCCTTCTCTAAAAGGACACTAGTGAACCAAATGGATGTTCCCTGACAATGGTTTTATGGTCACCATTTGACATCTGTCATGGTGGGATTTGAACCCAGATCCCCAAAACATTACTAAATCTAATGATAATATCACTAGGTCCTTAGCTCCCCTGATTGTGCCTAGATTCCTGCAAACAGGCAGAACTTTTAAAGACAGACTTCAGTTTCCGTAACAGTGTTAGGGCTGAAGCAGTACAAAATGGCTGAGGAAGATTTTTAGCTGAAACAGCAACTTCCATAGCTTCCATTCTATAAACTACAGTAAATATCTGCCTTCACAGAAAGAAAATATCCGAGGTAACTAGGTTAAGATAAGGAAGAAAGAGTCTTGTGAAATTTATACAACGGGCCCTGTGGAACCGAATTAAATGTAGCTGCTTGTGTAGCAACAGTCAGACAAAGTATAGCCTTGTGCAAGGTTGATAGAAGCCTCTGTATCAGGCCGGTCCAAAGTCTGGTATTCATCATGGGATAGATGGAAAGGGTCTGATACGCACACTGATCAGGGCTACACATGATGTTAAGACCCCCAGGTAATTAGATGAGTAGTTAGATGATAGCTAACCAAAATGGTCTGTGTAACCATACTTAAACTGTATATTTTCCTTTACTTAGTGAAGAAGACCTTAGACTGTCCAGACACTCTCTTCCCACCAGTGTAAAACAATAAACTCTTCAATAAACTCTTCCACCCCATCAGCAGCATTTCCCAAAGAAGACGACATCAACTCTGATCTCAAACTCCTAGCTGAGCAAAATAAAAGCTTTGGGTAGTTACAACCAGCTACAATTAACCAAACCTTCTCTTTTTTGCTTCTTACTAAGTCTTAATTTTGGATGAAATGAAACTACTTCGCAGTCTGTATTTCTGCATATTTGTTGAAGCATACATGTTTGCGGGTGTTATTCTAGAATTCAAGCTGTAATTTAGCATTATTAATATTTTTACCTGTGTGTATTTACTATAATTTATTATGCTATTATTTTAGCATAATAAAACTCACCCATTAATCGTTTAACTCAAGAAAACTGGCAAAACTATTATTTTGTAAAATCACAAAACATAAACGCAAGCACACTGAATTGAAGTTTGAATAGTCTATGGGGAGCCATTTAGTTAGTGTTGAAGTAATGTTTTGTTTGTCTAAAGTTTGTGCTGAAACAAGTTTCTTTAAGTCTCCGGTGGCCTTGTTAGGCCTTGCTGGAATGAAGCACAACCGAGGAATGAAGAGTCAAAGTAAAGAGAGAAAGTTGCTGGGGGGGGGGGAAGGAAAGGGAGGGGGAGTATGACTTTTAAGATGATGCCACATGTGCCAGGATCATCAGGGAGCCATTCTTTTACCTGAGTTTTAGTGAGCAGTATGCTTGAGATACAATTGCTCACAAAGAGGTTGTGACTGAACCCTGACAACTGCTGCAGATATAATTGCAAGCTGATAGCACAAGATGGATACCATTGCCTGTAGCTGTCAGATTGGCTGTGGTTTTTAACTTCTTTGCATCTGATTCCTTCCAGGCTGCCACCTCACAAACAAAACAAAGTCTGGCAATTTCGAGTTCAATGTTGCATAAGGGAGATCACTGATGCTCACTATACGCAGAGACTGATTCACTTCATTCTCTCTTGTCAAAGACAAACAAGCAGAGTAAAAATAAGGATTTGCATGAATCTAAGGCTCCCCCATGGTTGGTGCAGTGTGCATGCACTTTAGCAGCTGTCTACATCATGTGGGCTCTTGGATCCTCCTCCCCTCTACAGATGCAAAACATCACTTCTTCTTTCCACATATTCCACCAAAATCTCCCATGCTTTGTTTGAAAGTTTCCCTGCACGCTCTTTCTCACATATTCAAAGCTCATGCTCGGAGTGCAGACTCAGAGGTTCAAATTATCCTTGTTCATTCTTGAGTGGGAGAACAGAATGGAAGGGACAATACCAGACTTCAGTTAGTCCACTTGTTATAGTCTAGCTCCTGACCCCTGATTGAAGACAATGTAACAGCATCCCTAGGCAGTTGCAAGAAAGCAAGGTAGACCTTTTCTTACTCTTCAAATAACCTCAGAAATTTTATATCCACCTCACTTTGGCAACCAGACAGTCTCATTCACCAGGATACGTGAATGCCTCCACCTCAGTCCTGTCAGGCTATGTCTACATGGAAGGTAATCCCAGATCTTTTTGTTGACTTCAGATTGGACATCCCATATTTTCAGGGGCCAATAGTACCTATATACGTTAGGTGCACTATCTTCTGTCAAGATAGGGAAAAGCTAAAAGAAAAATTACCTTTTATTTCAAATAAACAAGTGTTTATTTGACAGGGATGTGTAAATATGAATTTCTTGCTTCTTTTTTGGTTAAATGCCTTCAAGTTACTGCTAGTACTCAGTAATTAGTGCATACTAACTGCATATAGAGTCTGCCTCCATGGATCATTTGAACAACAATGTGTCAATATCATCCAATGGGAGGTAATGATGAAATGTATCATTCAAAATTGCAATCGCACATTTGTGCCACTGTCCTGCCCCTTGATTCTGAACTTCATTGGCTCTTTACACTTTAACAATAAGCTGTATGCCAAGTCATTGATGCTATGTATTAATTGAAAAATACCAATACTTGTGACACATCAACCAAATAAAATTATGTAACTTGCAGCACAAATCCACAAAACAGAATCATAACATAAAATAGACAATGTTAACTCTGATTTCCATTTTATTCAGAATGTTTGCTTCTATTTCCTTGGTCTGGTATCAAATACTAAAAGCAGAAAAAAATGCCAAATTACTGATTTAGCAGCCCATCACAGTCACAAGGTCATCAATTCCCTTCACAAAGGGCAGAATCTTCTAGTCTCAGAGAACGTTTAAAGAATGAAGACTGATCTTAAAAGGAGGGTCAAATGTGCTGACTTGGGAAACCTAGCTGCAAGCAACTGCATCTCTTTGAAAGCATAATTCACCAGAATGAAGAACTCACTCTAAATTAAGTTCCACCACATCAAAAATCCATGCTGTCAGATACCTAACTGCATATAAAAGGCGTGTACTTTGCAAGTTTGATGTTATCTGGACAATCTGGAGAAAGAACTTTGTCCTCATAGAGACATTTGTTTGTATAATTATCAAATTGGCAAAGCATGCTAATTATCTTGAGAAAAAGGCTGCGATTTGTTATGTCTCGTACTTAGTACACCTTTAAGAGATGAGCTCAGGACATCATCATTGCATGACCCGAAGGTGTAAAGATCTCATAGTCCACTCTGGATTACATCACTATAAGTATGTTCTTCTGTTGTAAACTACTGAAATAGTGAGTATCAGTTAGGTGACTGGGAAATGAAATGTTTGTTTGGTTAGTTGGAATAATTGTCTGTAGATTCTTCAGTGCCATTATATTTGGACCCAATTCCTTATGTTCATCATAGAATCCCTACAGTGTGGAAACAGGCTCTTCGGCCCAACAAGTCCACACTGACACTCAGAGTATCCCACCCAGACCCATCCTGCATAACCCACCTAATCCACAATCCCTGAACACTACAGGCAATTTAACATGGTCAACCCACCTAACCTGCACATCTTTGGACTATGGGAGGAAACCGGAGCACCCAAAAGAAACCCACACAGACACAAGGAGAACATGGGAACTCCACGCAGACAGCCGCCCGAGGGTGGAATTGAACCCGGGTCCCTGGCGCTGTGAGGCAGCAGTGATAACCACTGAGCCACCGTGACATAATTTAAGCATTTGTGCGTCAGGTAAAACACCCTTTTGGAAACAAATTCACCAGTGACGGTTGTGGAGGAGTTAGGAAGGGATTTTGGTGGAAGCTGTCTCCTCTTCTTTTCAGTCTTTTGGTAGTGTTTACTTGAAGTGTAGTAGAGATAGAATTAGCTGTTGAATATGGACAGCCCCTTATCTGAACAATCTCTCTCCCTATTTGTGCATCTGACAAAAAACAGATTGGACGCTTCTTCAATGAGTTCTCCTGAAAGTTCAATTTTCCATCAGTGCAGCTACAGTCTGTTCCTCTCCTGCCAGCTCTATGGCATCTCCTTCAGAAGAGACAAAGATGTGAACATCTAGTACTCCTCTGTTGATCTGGGAGCATTCCCTTCAATTATGGGCACTCCTATGCTGCAAACAGAAGTAAAAAGAGAGGTAGTTACTCAGTGTGTGCTCATCACTCAGTAAGCACTTCATGAGCATACAGAAAATGATTGAATGTCTGTCTAAATGCCCTTTAGATGTGGTGCCTGACCCTTTGACTTTGGAAGGTGCCAGTGAGGGATAGAAAATTCCTGGCCATAAGATTCGCTATTGTATTCTACTGCATAGAATTCTGCATATAAATGCCCTTAAACAGACGAGATTGTGTGGGGAAAACAGAATGCGTGCCCGAGCAGATATGAGATCGCCAGTTCCAGGCCAACCTATATAATATTGTACTCATTGATTCCAATTTGTTGGATCACAATTTTGTGGTTAGACTTGTACCTGACCTGAGCAAATACTTTTTAAAGGTCATGTGTTCTAGTACACTCGCACATGCGCACTCACACTTTTTCCTTCACTCTCTCTCACATCTCTCTCACACACTCTCTCTCACGCACTCTCTTAATGATTGAACTTGTTGAGTAGGATCAGGTGAGGGAAAAAAATGCAGCAGGCACACGTTTCTGCTGTTGCTAATAAATAATTTATTTAGTGTGACGTTTCTAATTATTAGTTATTAATGAATCTTCGGAGATTTGGATCCATCTGTCTTTTGATTGTTCACCCATCTTGAGATCAGGGAGGTTCAGGCATTTTGTGTACACTGGCTGAAATAAGATTAGTTGCTAATTGACCGTGAATGGAATTAGAATGAAGGTACCCATTCCTGATAGTTTCTAAAATGTTTTTCAGTCATCGAAGGCTTTTTAGCCAGTTGGTTCATGCAATCACATGATACTTTTGTCATATGATTACAGTTCAATTACCTTCTGAAAATTAATAACAACCTGTGTTTGTACAGTTCCTGTGGCATTGTCATCCCACCTAAGGTTCACGAGCAATGCCAGGTTATTTTGCCACGTGAGAAGGTATTAGATTGTTGATTTAAAGGTTGGGAAAGAAGTTAACTTTTAAAGAGAGAGAGGTACAGCAGTCTATGGAGGAAATTGTAAGTCTACGATCTTAAACAATTGAAGGAATTGCACCAAAGTAAGTCCAGAGAAGGCAGCTTGTAAACAATTCTGGATCACACCGGAGGCCTTTCAGATGAAGTATTAAACCAAGGCTTTTTTAGCTCTTACTAGCAGATATGAAAAATCCCTTAGCACTGTTTTGAATAAGCATAATGGAGTTGTCCTATGGAAAAGAAAAATGAAAGTATGAAGGTATTTGAACATAAGTACGAGAATTGTAAATGCAAGTCATTGTAGGATCAGGTACTGATGTAGATCAGCTGACACAGTGGGTGATGGCTGATGTGAATTGAGATATGGATAACTATTTTTTGAATTATCTGAATTCCCCAAGTTCAACAAAACAACCAAAAGGATTCATTGTGTTTTTACTTCACATTACTTTGCCTTCCTTCTTGCTCATGTCCCCTACTCCTTCCTCCAGAATTTTTGTCAGCTGTTTCTGTGTGTAACAACTGCTGAACAGTCACAAAGACTCAGCCACAACCTTCCTCTTGTTGAGTGATAATTTAAGCCAAAGTCCTGTATTACCATCTCAGGTCCCATGGCATTGAAGATGAGAACTTAAATTCAAGGCATTGGACCTGGAGCTCGGATAGATTAGCAAGCAGAAGATGGGTGAATAGGACTGAGGGTGACGTAAGAATTCTTACAATGTTCTTGACAATACTTATTGCTCAAATAATGTCCAATTTTTGTGGGATCTTCCTGTGTGCAAATTAGCTGACACATTCTTTAATGTTCAAGATAAATTACTTAATTGTACAGGACGTCCTTTAAGTGCCCTGTTCACAATGAGATTCATTTTTTCATTTTCTTCCAGCCTGAGGCTTACATTCAGTCTAAACCTTAATTTTTATAAGTTGACCATTTGCTAGACAATCATGTATACTCATTTCGATGTAATGTTTCATATATTTATCCTAACATTTACTTACACACTTGCTTACATATCTGGAAATTCACCCTTGCCCTAATGTTTTTGTGTTTTCCAGTCCCCTCAAACTTTTCCTCAGCCTAAATCATACTTGAAGGAATTCAGCAAATTCACTGCACACAACCACAGCTTGCTTTAAAAATCCAGTACCCTGTGAAGAATATAATCATTTCCTGCCATTTAATTCTAATCTGGCCTTAAGCTACGTAAAATTATGATTCCTGGTCCTCCTCAACACATTTAATTAAAACAAACTTACAATCTAATTGCTTCATCCTCCTATAAAGTTTGATCAAATCACCCTGAGTCTAAGCTTCCTAAAAGGCAGTCAATCTTGATTATGAAGATACTTAATGCAAGAAAAGTGCAAAGAGTCTGGAACAAAAAAAAAATGCACACAGAATCCAAAGAGTAGAATGAAATTGTGAGTGTCATAGGGACAGAGAGGAACAGAGAAATATAGAGAGAAGAGTAGAAAAGAAACAAGAGAAAAAGATAGAGACAATCAGGAGGATGGTGTCATGTGACTTCTGACCTTATCACCTATACTCCTAGCACCTGTGACCGTAGCCCTTAATAATCCCTGAACTAGTTGAATTAGCTCCATTCCACTTTTAGGCAAGTAGCCCTTGCATCCTTCATCTCAGATCCATGAAAATGGCCCAGAAGGGTGAATGGAGCCAGGGTACTGGCAGCCCGTGGCATGAGATTTTATACCCAGCTATTTTCATGCCTACCCCTTTGAAGGCTAAAAGTCCTCCTCTTTGAGATGAACAGTGGGAGAGAATCGGATTTTGCTTTTAGTGACTCCACAGGAGGGCAACTAACAGCTCTTTTTTTGTCGAGTGAGGGTGATTTGCGTGCTCCAACAATCTCTCCTACTAAACAAAAGAGGATACAAATAAAAATAGACTATTCCAATTACTGACTCAGTATGCAAAAGAAACTTAGCTTTGAACTGTTGTGCAAGGGCGCTGCTCATTGCACATTTCCATTTATATTTAATCCCATTCTGGGAAGAGCTTCTTGTTGTCAAGAAAGCCTGTAGCCGAGTCGTCTCAATTTATTTCAATGTCCCACGGGCAAGTTTGAGGGAAACCTGTCGGCACATTCACACTAATGGTATGTAGTTGCTTGCTGATAAGTATGCATGTTGAAATATCAGGTGGGCCCAAATCAAGATTGCCTGAAATACTGTTTGATTGCTTTACACTCTATGAAATCTAGGAGAATTCATCAAACAGCCTTTATCATCCAAGCTGAGATTTTCTCTGCAATTAAAATGCACTGCACATAACATTTCTGTTTCCTTTCTTACTGTTTGTTTTATCGATCTTATACAATTTATTGCTTTAGCACCCTCAGTTTACCTTGTATTGCAAAAAGGCATTTCAACCCTCCAACCAGCAGCAAGGTCACCTAATGATATATATATATAAAAGTTATCAAAGAAAGTAAATGTGCTTTCAAGTTTTATGATCTAAAAGGGCTGTGATTCAGAACATCAGAAAGGCTTGTTAGCGTTACTGGATTTTAATAACTGAAGGCTATGGAACTTTTAAATACCTTCAGAGAAGAAAAAAAAAACATATGATTCATTTATATTATAAATGACCACAGCAAAGAGCTTTTACTGATGCCAGACCTGAAATCAATGAGGTTTAGATGCATTCATACAGTCTTTGCACATACAGCCATAACTGTGGTACTCAATCTTATTTTAATCATTTGTGCTGGCATGTGCAAGTATTGATTTTTTTTTGCCTCTTGGCTCTGTTTAGTAGTCTTCTGGAAATTGTTGCTTTGACTTTTAACTTTAAATTACACATGATCTTGTACCCTGGCACAGACAGAGTTGTGTACCTTGACTTGAAATGAGGCAATCATTTAGAAATGAAGGAAGAGAGGGCTTTCCAAGTCTTCTGCCTTATTCCAGTTCATAATTTGGTGGAGTTAAAATTTAAAACATTTATTATGACTGGAATATAAACTTAGCTGATAAGAACAATTTTTGATGCCAGTAGCCAAAGATCACTTGTCATCCTGGTGAGTGCATTAATGATGCTTGTTTTAAAAGGCCTTTGGTCTTAACAGGGGTGATACAATAAATACTAATTCAAATTACACATGGATTGTGAGGTTTTGATTCTTTTTCTTGCAGATAGCTATCAAAGCATTATGTAAGTATCTTTATAGATAGGCATCCTTCAGAAAGTTGGGATGAATGACATCAATTTTAACCATATTTAGTCAAAATAAGTCAACCATATTTCACAAATTTCTCCCAAATGTTCGTAAGTTTGTCAAAATAGTTAGGTTAAAGTACTGTTAGGTTTACGACTGCTGCATTACTGGTATCTTATCTTCAGCCTGTTTAAATGAAGCTTCTAATTCTCAATCATAGTTTGGAGCTAATCCACATTTTATGTGACTTTTTTTTGACACAGATTTTTGAGAAGTGACATAACATCCTCACTTTTTCACTGCACCAGCACACCATAGCTCCTATTTTCATTATGACACAATTAAAGTTTAGAAACTCTTTCTTGTATTTTGACTCCATCACATATTAGTCATGGCAATCCAAAAATGGCATCTTCAAAACACAGTTTTTGGTGTCCTTAATGTGTAGCTTATTTTTGAAACACCGAAAAGTTGAGGCAAGGTTGTCCCCCACAAACCCCAACAATTTTCATGCAATTTATCTGTAATGGTGGCAAAGAACATTAATGCCAAAACTGCACCAGCTAAAATGCATTTTGACATTTTGGTATATCATGGGGAGGGGTGAGTTGGCTTCCCACTTTTCAACCTCTCCAGTCAGATGCAACGAACATTTAAGTTCTTTTGGCAAGCTGCCATCCCTTAACCTAATTAAAACCTATTTAACTGTTTTCGCCAGAAACAGCAAGGAACTAACTTCAGAGTTTCTTGAGTGAAAGAAAGAACAACCGTATCACCTGCTAATCCCAAGGAAATAACAAAGTTGTGACATCAAACATATAGCTTCTATGGATGTCATGTGAGCCTGCATACGTGCACATGGAAGGCAAAGGCTAAAGGGGATAGTGTCCAGAATAAAGGAGGATAGAAGGATATAGAGTTTGGAATTCTGTCGGAGTCCTTGGCGCTTAAAGTTTTATCCTGAGAACATTTAGTTGGCTTCACAGACTGGTACCAATCATGAATATTGCTGATAGCTTTTAGTTTTTCATTTCTGTGAAGTTTCTAACAAATTTAAATTGATACTGAGTGCCTTGTTACTTGTGAGAGGGAAAGAATGTTTTCTCAGCTGTTACTCAGTTCTGCACCTTTCATTTCATTTACTTATCTTCTGAGCAGAGGAACCTCAGAACTAGTAGCTTCATTTGTATATTCTGTATCTACAGAAACTACGCTTTCAGGTTTGATCACTGGGGGCAATGTTCCATCTCCAACATGTCAAGATTCTCATAATGGTGGAAATTAACTAGATGACAGGATTTTCCCATACTTCCCTTTGGAGCATTGCTGAGTAGCTTCAGTGCCCTTAGGGGAAAATTGTTAACTTGTTGTCTTTTGTCTAACCCATATTGGTTTCATGGACCTTTGTCAACCTGTGTGAGTCACATGTTGCCTATCGCCATTTTACATCAGTGTTTTTGGTCTTTTTAAAAACATTTCAGTGCGCAAAAGTCCCAGAAATTAAATGGGTTGTCTTTACCCAAAATGGTAATGTTAAACTCACCATTACAAAGGGGAGTTGAATTGATTACCAAAGATACAATCAGGGAAAGGTTAGACACACATTTGATGGAGATCCTCACATTAGTAGATTTGGATGAAGAAAGATAGGATTGAGGTTTGAATGAAACACAAACATCACAATAGGCTACGTTGTATAAAGTCATGAATATAATAGGATTGGAGACTGGACAAGGCTCCGTTCAACCTAATTATGTCACATAGTCTTGGGTAGAGACTTGAGGAGTACAGTTTTAGATCCTGATAGATCCAGACACATCTCCTCCAGCTCCTTATGTTCTTCATAATTATGTCTTACTAGCCAATTATGACCAGTACCTGTTGCTATCATGCAATAAACTACATCTTGTTAAGACTCATGAGCGATTCATCCTTTCCCACTGTTAGTCAAACATGATCTTAGATACATAAAAAAGAGGATTGTTGGCAGTACTGTACCTCAAGTACAAGTTGCCAGTTGTTACTTTAATAATGGTATAACAGCCTGTTACAATGTGAGAGGAACAACACTGACAACAGTAGCAGAAGCAATTCAAGCAGTAACAACAGCACCAGCTTCCTCTCTTCAGCTTCATGCTGCTTCAGAGGATGAGTCAGTTGGATACAGAGATCCAGCTCAAATCAGTTGTCTCAGCATGTCCAGGGCCTTGAGTCGCTCAGGCTGCCATGGCAGATCGTTATTGATATCTGCAGCCTCCAGAAACAAGACCTTCCCGGCGGTCCAAGTAGGCACACATTACCAATAGTCTGCAAGGTACCTGTCACTGGACACCCCTCTCCCTGTACTTATCAAGTTGCTGGGTGGCTTTACACTCTCTTCCCTTACAAGGAGACAATGCTGGGAGTAAGGAATGGTGGAAATCGTTTGTGTCATTGGCAAGGAAATAAAATATTTGTGGAGATGACTGAGATATAAAGGTGACAGAGGGCAATAAGGTAAGGATTTGATTATTGTCTGCTCAGGTGGTGATATGAAGTAGCCGGGGAAGGAGTAGGTCTGCAACCTGTGTTGTTCTGAGGAATGCTGTGCGGCAGAATGCTGGGTTAGTCAGAGTGTGGCACACTATCCCTGAATATTTTATGACATTCCTTTTTTCCACCCTGCCAGGGACCTGAATCCTTTTTTGTGTACTTTCTCCAATTTGGAGGGCAACAACCTACCATTGGCTTCCCCAGAGGCTTGTCTTCTGCCTCTCATGTTTGAGAGAAACCAGGGCCTCAGATCCTGCACCAAGACTTCAAGGCAAGTGTAGAAGTGCTGCAGAGTGCACCCCTCAGGTTGCTGTTTATTGCGGTGCTTGTTGTAGCTTCAAACCTCTATGCTACTTTGACCTATTGTAATGCATAGAATCCCTACAAGAGGCTATTCAGCCCATCAAAGTCTGCATCGACCCTCCAAAGAGTATCCCACCAAACCCAGCCCATTCCCGTAATCCCACGTGGGTTTTTATCATGACCAACCCACTTAATCCGCACACTCGGGGGCATTTTTTTTCTTAGCATGACCAATCCATTTAACCGCCGCATCTTCGGAGTGTGAGAGGAAACTGGAGCACCTGGAGGAAATACATGCCGCCTTGGTGGGAGAAGCATGTAAACCCCACACAGATAGTCACCCAAAGCTCGAATTGAACCCCCATTCCTAGTATTGTGAGGCAGCAGTGTTAACCACTGTGGACCACGCCACCTTTCATTTCCATTTATTAGAAATATTTCCTTTGCTGATGAAGGCATGCCAACGTATCTGTCCCCTATATTTGGCAAGGGAACACAGAGGTATGATGCTAAGGTTGGGTTCACAACTAAAAGGTAACAGCAAAGCTGTCAGCCAATTACTGATTCAGGAATTGTTCCATCATTTCAGCAGGTATCATCAGCTGTAAATTCTATCCAGAGGGTCCCACATCAATAGCATATAGGCAACAGGAAATCTACAAAACCAAATTCCTCAAAACTATACTATGAGCATGGTATGGATGAGGCCTTGACAAAGACATCAGTAGACACCTTTAAAGCTGCTTGGGTTAATGTGGGGATAATTTCACAGCTGGTAACTGTAATATGGTTATACCACATAAAATAGTGAATCTGACTGAATTTCTTCTCGATGGGAAAACTAGATTGTTAGATTAATATGAAACATGTGTAAGACAAAATTTTGACAAATCCTTGCAAGAACTCTCAAATACTGTCAAGCTGTAATTAGACAGATACTTAAAGGTGCAGAAAAAACAGAGTTTACTGGAAAATTAAAGGTACGGACTGTTGAATACTTTATTGGCAATCAAATGTTTTGTGGTTCATTTATTAGATGTGAACTGACCCTACCGCCCTACTTTTCATTTGGGTCTCGAGCTGTCTGATTTCATTATTCAAAGTGGCATGTAATGTCTTAGATTTTCCATTTACCCATTGGTCAGATTCAATCAATGGTAATACACTTTAAGCATACCTCCTTAGCTGTCACCAGATTTCTGAGTTTAGTTTCTCCTGAATGCATCCACCAGAGATAACAAGCAAGAAATCCATTCAGTGCAGGAGCAGCTCTGCAGGACAAGATATGCCCTTCATTTGATTTTATTTATTATTGTTTCATGTACCAAGGTGCAGTGAAAAGTTTTGTTTTGCATGCAGTACAACAGATCATAACATACAAGACACAAAGATCATGGGGTGATTGAACAGAGTGAGGAACACAAATTACTGCTGCAGAGAAGTTGTACAAAAAGCAAGATCAACATCACATTTAAAATTTGAGATGTCCATTTAGAAGTCTAATAATGGCAGGTAAGAAGCGTTTCTTGAAACCTGTTGGTCCGTGCGTTTAAGCTTTTGTATCTTCTGCCTGATGGAAGAGGATGAAAGAGATTATAACCAGGGTGTGAGGGTCTTTGATGATGTTGGCTGCCTTTCAGTGGCAGCAAGAACTGTAGATGAAGTCAATGGACGGAAGGTTGGCTAGCAGGATTGTCTAGGCTACATTCACAACTTTCTGTAGTTTCTTATGGTCCTGGGCAGAGAAGTTGCCATACCAAGCCATGATAGAATGCTTTCTATGATGCATCTGTAAAAGTTGGTGAGGGTCCTTATGGACATACTGAATTTCCTTAGCCTCCTGAGGAAGAAGAGGTGTCGTTGTGTCGCCTTGACCTTCATATCGACATAGGTGGTCCAGGACATATTGCTAGTGATCATTACACCTAGGAAATTGACGCGATTGACCACCTCCACCTCAGCACTAATGATGTAGATAAAGATGTGTCCTCCTTGCTTCCTGAAGTCCATGATCAACTCTTTATTTTTGCTGACATTGAGGGAGGGATTGTTATCTTTGCGTCACATCACTAAACAGTCTATCTTTTTCCTGTATTCTCTCTCATCATTGTTTGATATCTGGCCCACAACAGTGGTCTTGCCAGTGAACTTGTAGATGAAGTTCAGATGAAATTTATCCACACAGTCATGAGTGTACCAGGAGTACAGTAGGGGGCTGAGTACACATCTTTGCAGGCCGCCAATGTTAAGGACTGTCATGGAGGAGACGCTGTCGCCTATTTTTGCTGATTGCGGTCTATGGGTCAGGAAGTCAAGAATCCAGTTGTAGAGGGTGGAGCAGAGATCTAGGTCACAGAGTTTCGAGACTAGGTTGGTTGGGATTATAGTGTTGAAGGTTGTGCTGTAGTCAATTAGTAAAAGCCTGACGTGGGTATCCTTGATAACAAGGTGTAGAGCTGGATGAACACAG
>JAHRHZ010000009.1:29855569-29870711 GCA_024137785.1 Ginglymostoma cirratum | reverse complement strand
GCTCCTCTGATGTTGCTTGGCCTGCTGTGTTCATCCAAATCATACATGAGACTAGTTTTTCTCTTCTCCCTCTTTCCACCACCACTCCACCCCCACAACCCCAGCCCTCCAAGCTTTCTGGTTCCATTAACATCTGCAACATCACCATTCTTCCTGAAAATAAATGTTAGGGTTAGGGTTAGTGTTAGGGTTAGTGTTAGGGTTAGTGTTAGGGTTAGGGTTAAGGTTAGGGTTAGGGTTAGGGTTAGTGCAGCCTGTTCACCATCCTTTTCTCACATGTCCTCCACATTATTTCTTCTAAATGAATCAAATTAATAACGTGAAATGGGATGTACTCAGTATTTAGAGTTGTTCAGCTTATGTGATTACACGTTATTCCCTTTGCGGAATCTTAACTTACAGTTTGCAGTAAAGTTTACACTTTATATTTTACCATAAAGCAATAGAAAAATGTTGAACATATATTCTAATAGTTGGATTGTAACTATTTATAATTATCATGTGGGAATATCAAAGAACATTAATGACCATAGACAGGCCAATTTATACTAAAAAAAACCATGGCTATTCTAATCTTCCATCTAAAATAAAAGGTATAGACCTATCAAACATGGAAAGATGAATTGAGTAATGGCAGAAAATTCTGTAACTTAGCAAAAAGTTAGTCAGTATCTGTAAAAAAGGACAATTACTATTTGTAACCCAGTTCAGCCACATCGATCAGTGCAAATGATGAGCTGGATGGGGCATAAGCCAATGGTTAAAGAAAAGCTGTTTCAGAGATAGTAGGAACTGCAGATGCTGGAGAATCTGAGATAACAAGGTGTAGAGCTGGTTGAACACAGCAGGCCAAGCAGCATCACAGGATTCCTGCTCCTGTGATGCTGCTTGGCCTGCTGTGTTCATCCAGCTCTACACCTTGTTAAAGAAAAGCTGATGGATTACAAAAGCTTTCCCTCAATATAGTTGTTGGAGTTCCAGCATAAAGGACATCATCTGTGAGAGGCAAATGGGACTTAATTAAGTGAAAAACCTGCTGATTTTGTTGTAATCACACTCCAATTTTAATTTGAAATCAGTGAAGGCCCAGATGGCAACAAAACCACAAGAATACCTAAGGCAGCAGAAAGCAACCAGCAGATACCATGCAGTGAATTGGTTTTTGTTTTTGTGAGTGTTTGTATGGGCCAAGAAGACCAGGCAGACTCCACCAGACCCAATAGGATTCCTTCCCAACTTTGGCCTTTCTTCTTTTTCCGACAACTAGTAAATCTTTGGCAATCTTCTCTCTTAGCAGTGACCCTAATGCAAGGACCCCTTGTGTTATTGGTTCCTTCCTGACTTCCTGGTCTCTGAGGGGCAACATTTTCACACTCGGTGGGGGGGGGGGTGGGGGGGGGAAGGTATGTGGAATGAACTGCCAGAGGAAGTGGTAGATGCAGATACAGTGACAATATTTATAAGTCAGGACATAAATTGGAAAGCTTTAGTGGGATATGAGCAAACGCAAGCAAATGGGACTAGTTTAGTTTCGGAAACTTGGCTGGCATGGATGGGTTGGACTGAAGGGTCTGTTTCTGTGCAGCATGACTGTATGACTCTATGATTCTCCTACTGGCTTCTAGTTATTCCCTTCAAATTCAGGCAAAGGCAATGTTGCTAAATTCAAATGCGGTTGGGTAGTTAAAATTGCACAGGCCTAATCCCTAAAAGTACCTGGATTGGGGGTGGAAAAGGGAAAGGGAATTTCTCCTACCCATCTCATACCATCCATCACTGCCTCAAGTTCCACCCTGTTCTATCCCATACATGACCAGAGAGTATACTCGGGCTAAAAGGTAGGTTTGAAAACATCGAATGTCACAGAGAGTTAAAATATTAGGTTCCTTACAAATCACTCAATGGGAAGTGGTTCAGGAAAATAAGAAAAATGATTAGACAGTACAGACATATTTAGTTCAGAAAAAAAAGCAATATTTTTGGGATGTGGTGAGAAAATGTAGGAATACTCTAGTTTAGACCTTGAGAGCAGCTAGGAACAAAATGTGTCAAAGGCAAAACAAACTAATTTTGTAGCAAGGGCAAATGAAAGAAATTAGTTGTAAATTTTCTACTGTCCTTCCCCTCTAAGTTCCCCTTGAAGAAACCTTTTGCACAGAGCAGGGCTTAATGCTTCCTTGTGTATTTGAGCTAGTGTTCTCCATGTGATAAAATTTTAATACTGTCAAGGAAACAAATGGATTACTATAGCACTGGTATAGAGGTCAGTTACATCAGGAGGCAAGATAGATAGATAATGATCCTAAAAGTGCAGATGTAATCCCCATCCTGACTATTATGGGTCTTGGAGAGCTCCCTCTCTGCCTCGCCCCATACTTTATGCAGAGTGGTGATCCAGCCAAATGACCACTTGTCCCTTTAACAGAGATAGTTGGTCATGGTCTGTGGTTAATTACCTACTCTGTTATTGAATTATTACTCCTAACATAGTTTAAGTCTCTTTCTGGCATGCTGGACTTGCAAATCGACATTGTCTAAGGAATGATGTTGAAATGTCAGATCTGATTTGTGAAGTTATACCAAAAAGTTGAAATAGGTATAGTTTTACCTAAATAGGGTGAAAATTGTTGACAACCTCAATCTCACTGGGATCAGGTTCAACAACTATTTTGGGATATTGTATGTTTTGCATTGCATTTCAGCAGGTACAGCATCTCTGGCAGGGTTGGACATTTGAAGATCCAAGAGAACTGTTCAAATAACATCAGTGATATGTTAGCGGTTCATTAGTTCTAGTCAATAGGTGTCAGCTATAGCTCAGAGGTAGCATTGTTGATTCTAGGCAGACGTTCATGAGCTCACTCTGGAGAACACAACACAAAATCATAGCTGACACTCCAATATAGTTTTGCATGAGTCTTTCAAATGAGATGTTCAACCAAGGACCTATTTAATGTATAGGTAGGTATTAAATATCTTATGGAAGTATTTCAAAGGCCTGCAGAGTCCTGTGATGCGAGTTTGGCTTCAACTGTTGTATTTGATAGAATAATGTTTATGTTGCCTCCAGTAACATAGAAACTCGTGTGGATATCCTGGGCTTAAAGACTCCAACTGACATTATTTCAACTTTCCAAATTATACCATTTGGCTGCATCTTTTTCAGTTCTGATCAAAGCATCTCCAGAACTTGTATGCTGCAATTTCTTGGAGGATAATTAATAGGATTGCCTCATCAGTAAGACGTAATACTACATCACCCTTAAAGATGCAGACTGGGTCAAATCAGTTGCATACAGATGTTTAAGATCATTTGCTGATTCAATTTTGTCACACATAGTCGATTCCAGCACACTTAAATCTCATGAATTGTGACTACATGAAGATCTGTAGTCCTATCACTGATGAAATATTGATGTCTACCAAATAGAAGAATTCAGGAAGCAAAGGTGAACTTGAGCATTGGCACTGCTATGTAATTCTGCCAATACACAGTATGGGCGGTCCCTTATATGCTGTTAAGTTGTGTCTCGTAGGGTGTAAAATGGAGCTCCACTTGCTGATGTCCACTTTCCTGCCCTTTCCTCAGAACTCTTCATTTTGCATACTAGTCAAGAATCAATCTGTATCAGTCTTAAATATACACAAGCCAAAGATTGCTGTGACAAGGTGTTGCAAAGACTCTCAAGTTTCTGAGAGAAGAAATTCCTCCTCATCTCACTCTTAAAATTGGTGTCCCTTAATTGTGAGTTCTTGCCCTCTGGACCTAGGATCTCCCATGTGAGGAAACAGCCTCACAAAATTTACTCTGTCAAGCCCCTTAAGAATCCTGTATGTTCCAACAAGATCACCTCTCATTCCTCTAAACTCCAATGAGCAGAGACACAACCAGTTTAACCTTTATTCATAAGACAAACCTTCCATACCAGGGGATCATGCTAGTAAACATTCTGTGAACTACCTTGAATGAAATAACATCTTTTCTTGAATAAGGAATTCCAATGGGCTTCAGTCTCCTGTGTTCTCATGGTCAAAAGCTAGTTAAGCCTCCTGCTCCAGATTGCAGTTTATTGAATCACACTGAAATGGGCAAATGGGGATAGTTGCTAAGCACATGATCAGGCACAACCATACATAAACAAGATGAAAATACATACTCAAATTGCCTAGTGAGGCATACTGTCAAATCTTAAAGGCGAATGCTCAATTGGATGAGCCACTAGAGGAACAAGCCTAGAGGGCCTTTAATTGAAAGGAGAACAGAGACAATCAAAAGGAAAGCTTACTTATCTTTCAGATTGCTACGCAGTGCAAATCAGAAATTTGTTGTCACTGCTAAATTGTAGTCAAAATATGAATCTGACTTAGTTTAACATGACACATATTAACACCAAAATAACAGATAAATACACCAACATAAAGTGGTGCAATAGTGATAACATTTTAATTTCCCCAGTGTCTCTCATCCCCTCACTCATAGACCTAATCCTTTAATAACGTTTCTTGCTTTTTCTGTTTCTCGATAATCTGGTCCCACAGCAGTAATTAGATTTTTGACTTAATTGTGATCATAACCATCTTTACGCTGATTTAATAAATTAAAGACACTGCATCAATTTCATTTCACTGTATTACTGGAAAGATAATTAATTTCAAAAGAAAATCCAGTGTTTGGCGAAGGTGACATAGGCAGCAATACACTTACACTGCAGGCTTAAAAAAGTCATTTTATTTTGACTTTGTGCTGCAGTGTGAATCAGTAATTTCAATTTAGTATTAAAATTACTGATTAATGCGGTTTATGGCTGGCTTCTATGGCGTCACAGTTCAAATATCAGAAGGGAATTGATCCTACGGTATGTGTAAATCTTGATGGATGCTGTATTGGGAGAGGGTCCTCATTATGACAAATTAATGTTTTCTTTTGGAACTGTGAAAGAGTTATTTTTCTTTCAAACAATTTTTTTTTAATTTCAACTGCAAAACAAACCAGACACTGCATGGTGCAAAGTTTTTAAATATTTTGCACTTTTTATCTCAAATCTATTGTGCAGCACTGAGAATGCTGACTATAAATATTCTCATGCTTTATTTACTATAAAAGCTACACTTAAAAAGAACAGGCAAATTAAATCAACATCTCTTCATTCACACCAGGTACACTAAACAGTGAACGCTTCTGCTTCTTTGAATTCTTTATGCACTACCATACATATTAAAAGCAAAATATGGAAAGAAAATAGACAAATGGAGAACTTTATGCACCTGGTTCAATCTCCACTCAAAATGTATCAACTTCACCCTCGCAATACTGCAAGAATCAGACTAAGGTCACTACTTCTAGTTTGCTGAAGTCATCTTGAAATATTAAGACAATATCCATACCTGATGATGTATCAACTTAAGAATAGTCATCAAAATTAAGTATTCCAAATGGAGTTTTCGATGGGCTATTTGAGGGAGAAATCATGTAATGAACATGAATATGTTTTACCTCAAACCAAGAATGGAAGCAGTTGGGATACATTTCATAGCCCTACCTATAGAGACAAACGAAAACTTGTGACGCAGTGGTATGTTATGATGGGGAAATGGCCAAACCCCTCTGATAATTACCAAAACACAAGCCCCAATCTGCTATAATGGAATTAGAGGTTCCCTTCTAATAATTATCCTCTCAACAGCCAGAAAATCTCGCCTTTCCCCTCGTAATCTGTTAAAAGAAAGAAAATCCCTAATCCACTTAATAAATAACAAGGAACAATTTAACCCTAACAATGAACAAATTTACAGAATTACTAACAAACTGAATAATTCCCCTCCTAGGCTACTAACTACTTCCTAACTGGTCTAAATTCTACTGGAATGCTGTTTAAATAAAGACAAGTCCCATTAATATAAACCTAATTAATAAGAAGCAATAAGTTATAATTTAGTCTGCGCGAACTTGGAGATATTGTTTGGGGAATATTCTGTTGTCTCCATTCTCTTCACAAATACTTTCCTTCCATTAATATTGTTTTCAAGGATGTCTTATCTCTATAATTATTCAGTAAGGACTTTGAGGTAAAATACTGTGGTACCTTCTATTAGTTAGATGGGCTTTCTCTGAAGCCTGAATGGTGCTAACCCTGGCAGTTGGTGAATGGCTGTCTTTTTCAGATTGCAGTTGGGTCTCTCTGATTTTCCAAATGCCCTTGTCTTATATACCTGAAATGACATAATCAAATTGTTATAATATGATTAGTTTCGGGTTGTAAACACCATCAGATTTAAATTCAATTGGCTTTCTGTATCTAGGTGCTTTGTTTAAATTAATTGGCTGAATTGAAAATTGTTGTCATGGAAAAATTGCTACTTGGCTGTTCTATACAAAATGTTTTCATTTGGGCACTCTCTATGCATCTGTATACATAAATTTCCAAGCACAGACAAATCACAAGCTCTTAAAGGGACTACAGCACTTCACCACTATCATTTGTACCAACAAATTCTAACTTCCTGCCTTTCAATTCATAAATACCCTACGCAACTTCGTAGAGTGTTGTTTCCCTACCTCTGAACCAGGAGGCTTGCGTTCAAGTCCCACCTACTCCAAAGGTATGTAATTGCATTTCTGAATGGTTTGATTTGAAAGTACCTACACAGAGGTGAATGGAACCCAAGGCAAAGGAAGACCAGGGAATTGCTGGCTAGAAAATGTCAGGATAAACCAATCACCAAAAGGTGCACAGATGACTTATGCAGTCAGCTAATTCAGAACTTCTGACAGAGGTATGAATTCATTCAACTTTATTGTTGCTGCTGAATTAATTGTCAAGAATTTAGATATACTGATGCCAATAATTGAAAGAGCTTTCCACATTCATAGCAGAGGGAGGAAGCCAACACAGACAAGTTTCCTGCATAAATTGTTGGTTCTGAAAGACTCAATGTCAAAGCTGGATTAGCTCTGCACAATCTGATGGTGGCGTAGAGGTTTTGGATGAAGAAACAGTTTATCTTACAAGAGGTTCTGATGGAGACATGCATGATGCACCTGGCTGTTAATAGTTGAACATATGCTTAATTGATGTTAATTGTATCTGTTACTATCATGCAGTTAACCAAATGGTGTTAATGTAAGACAATACCTTCTTCTTTGTAAGACCCTATAGCGGGCTATTCATTACCAATGTAATTAGACAGGCTACCAGCTTCAACTCAGATCAGAGGAGTAGCGGTAGCAAGCAACTGCAGCCACAAGTCCTGAGAGGTTGATAACCGAAAGATATGACATGTTGTTGTACTGGTACCATAAAATATGACAGCATTAAGCATTTGATTACTTGCATCATGTTGTGATTTTGGGTCCATGGTTTCTGAACAATTAAAGGTTAAAATATAGAAAAAAAAGACAAAATTACATTTTTCAACATAGATGTTGTCTAAATGTCAATGGATCCATGGAGAAAACCACTGAAAAAATAGAAATTTCACTGAGTTGTTTATTCTGATGTGCTCCACTCACATTTACACAACAGCTGTGTTGAATCAGCTCAGAAATGAATTTTCAGTTTCCATCCCAATGCTTCATGTTTTAATAACAATGTCCCAACTTCTGTTGTGCCAGCTATTTTTAATTAATTCATTATATTGCTATCTGAATGCATAAACAGCATCTCACTTCTCACAAAAAGAGCGCATTTCTCGGCAATTTATGAAACCTGACTTTATAAAAGGGTCATTTTAAAAAAAGCTTAGCATCTGTAAGAAGTGATGAATGATTAATCAGACTGCATAATATTTAAAGCAGAAATATCCAAAATTTTGAAACGTCTTAAACTATCTCGGGGATGCTGAATGTTGAATGACTTGATCTTTAAAATGTCAAAAATAGAATGATAACTAAAACCAATTGATAGGTTATTTTACAGTTATGTTTGTATGGATTTGTACTTCAACTACAACTGTGACAATGGTAGCTGCATCTCTGTACACAGTCTGCCTTGTAGAGAAAATGTATTAATATTTTGTACAAAACTAAGTCTGTTTAAAATATTTCATCTCTGTGCATTTTGCTGCAAACCTCTGATTGATAAGAGCAAGGACAATTTATAAATAGAACCAGAGACAACTGATATCACACTGATAAAGGACATCTGAAAATATGGGTCATCCAGAGATAAATCATCAAGATGCAGCAGGAAAACACTTCCAGCCAGCTGCAGAATGTGCATATCTCCTGTAGTGCAAATTTTAGATGGAGGGTTGAGATATGGTTGGGATTTAATATTTAAGGCAGGGTCCACAGACTGCAAAATGAATGGGATCCTCACACTGTATGGAGGCCCTGAGCAATGGGTGAAGAATCATGCATTTCTAGTCAGCGTTGATCATCCTGTGGAATCAACCCTGAGCAAGGTGACAAATCCCCATTGCCCTTCCAGGACCTGCCAACCAATCAGAGACTGGCAGCTGTCCAATGCTGGCCATGTCACAAGGAATGGTGGCCATTGCTGGTATTGCAGATAGCCCTTCACCGGGGCTCATCATTGAATATTTGAAGAGCAGTAAGACAGGCAGGATGGGGGTGCCATGGATACAGGTGTGGTGTATGGGGAGCTGATTAACTACAAGAGAGAAGATGCCTAGTAGCAGGGTTTTTTCTTAATTTCTGCCAGGTTCCTTGATTAGGCACAGGTTATCTATGCCACTTCAGGGCATCAGTTGACCCCCATGTACAAATGCTGTAATCTACCCTTGAAAGTGCTGGGATCTCTGACCAGCATTCTCCTATCTGATCTCAAGGCCTGCTCCTACTCAGTCCTCAACCCTGTAACTCCCAGCCTACAATCCCACCTCATGGGGCAGGAGCTTATATTAAATTCCACCCAGGTTATCAACCCCATAATAAGTGAATAAAGTGACCTTGAAAAACAATGGCAGGTACCTCATTTCCTTGACTCCCAGATTTTCTTTTAGGCCCAAACCTGATTTTGCCTGAGCAAGTGTTGTCTTACTTTGAGGTGTTACCACTTAACAATAATGTTATGATGACACTAATTTACAATTGTTGTGTACTCACTCCACCTGTACAACATTGTTTTCTCATTCTTTTTGGACATGTGGTGAATGTATTCCCGGCCATAGAAGATAAAATGACAGTAAAATTAGAAGATTTATCAGCAGACATGTAGAAATCTTAGATTTCCACAATATTATGTATTTATGGAGAAAGAAGTTCTCTGCTATTTATGGAGCCACCCTTTCTATATGAAGCATGCAGGTAAAATGAACTCCATAATATCACCTTTCAAACAGTTATAGCCAGGTTGAAGTGGTAGATCTGTCACTGGATGTCAGGATTCTCTTAGTGTGTTTCCAGATACTTCTACAAGATACTTCAAATTGTAAAATGGTACTCACTGAACTTGCACTGGAATGATTACCAGAGGTAAATTGTCAGGGAGCTTAAAGAGGATTAAACTCCAGCAGTATCTATAGATATGTTTTGAGAGGGAGGCAGAAGACCTACTAGTTTTGGCTGTTATCAGGTGCATGTAAGCTCTTTATGCTGAGTTATGCACAGAATGTCCCAGTAGCAAGTCTGAGCTTTTTTAACATTTGACAAACAGAATTCTACTTGGCTTGCTCGCTATGTACTTTAGAGAAGGAACTTTTAAGAATGGTTATGGATCTTTTGAGTAGGTCAGACATCTGGCCAACAAAGAATCTCTTGTGATTTTCTTTAACGTCTTATCATTCTTGCCACAAGTTGAAAGGCAATGCTCTCAAACGTGGTAAGACTGGAGCTATGATGAAGTATTTCATCATTTGTTATTTTGTAATTCCAAAAATAGACAAAGGAGACAACTAAAATTACTGAAGATTAATGCTGAAAATGACATGTTAAAATTATAAACTGGATCATAATATTAAATTTTTTAAAAATCGCACAAATTATACAACATGCTGGGAGTTGAGAAAAATTGAGTTAAACATGAATGATTGAGACAGCTGTCTGTTGCTTGTGTTCTGAAAACGATGAACAAAATCACCCTTGTGTATCACTTTAAAAAGTGATGAATATACTTTCGGAGCTTCTTCCATTTTAAATGTTGTTAAACCAGGACTTCAAAGGTGTCATGCAGTATCAGCTTTAGAAAACTTCAAATTTAGAGAGCATTTCATAGAATGCAAACCGTTTGGCTTTATCATTTCAAATCACAACACTGTTTCTTTCTAAATAAAGATTTATAAAGTAAATAAATTTTCACATGCATGTGTACATTCCCTGGAGCAAGAAATCTTATGGTTTCACACAAAGGCAAAAAAAAATGATAAAATTCAAAGTCAACATGGGTCGATCTCTATTGTTTTCTCAAAGTGATGTTGAAAGTGAACACTGGCCACGCTTTCCATGAATTCAGTCTGGTCAAATAATTCAAATGTCTGCATTGTCTCAGGCAATGGGGTGGGGGAAAATTGTTGAAAGTGCCTTTTAACTAGTAGGAAATTTAAGGATTATACCCATTGTAACTTAAGTCAGGGCAAAAAAAAGATGGAGTGGAATAGTTTGTCTTCTGAAGAACATCTTAAAGATATTTTTTGTCTTAAACAGTACTGGTGAAGAAGACAAAACTGATCGGCTAAAAACAGGCAGAGTGTTGAGGAAAGAAATGGAATCCATGTGTCTGCTTGCTTTCCCAATGTCCATCAACTCATTGATGTTTAAACTAGTTAAGGATGCAGTAACTTTTAGCTCATGATTTCCTTCCATGTCAATGGCTGTTCCTATGTTGTTGACTTTGTTTGGGTTTGGTGGCGGCATCATTACCAACAATTAAAGCCACTGTCAATTACCAAAGAAGGACAGGACCCAGCATATCTGAATCCCAGATTAAGTTAGAGCCCTTGCTGTACACCTTTCAGACATGCAACAGGTGGCTTGTACAAAATATAACCCATTTTTCTGGAAAATAACAATAGAATTGTTTATTGCTGTTCCTAGGAGTTTCTTTATCAAATCTATTCAATGGAAATAATCAACCTTTTCCCCTTTCTGTCAGAAGCCACCTCCGCCCAAACATAACATTTAAATCACCATGAGGAATAAAAGGGAACAGTATTAATAATGAAATAATAATGGATCTGTAGATCAGTTCACATTTCCTGCGTATCGCAGTTCTGTATCATAATTTCTGATTGGAAATTTTCTGTACTCTTCAAACAGTAAGAAATTTTAGGCATATAATGTATGGCTTGAGCTGATTCGAGTGTATAGGGAAAAGATAGAGAGAGTCCATGAATTTGTCTTGTCCTTAATGCTTCATAAGTAGAATTACACTACAACGTGTAAACATTTATAAAAAATAGCTATATGCCTACTTGATGCTACAAGATGTCGAACGTTGATTTGTCTGTCCAGCCCAGTCCAATCTTTATAAGAAGGCACTACAAAATAACTCACCAATAATTGGAACTTGTGTTAAAGACCCAAGATAAGTATTTATTCAACCTGGAGATATTTGTGAAAGATCCACATTATGCCAAAGGACAGGATGTGCCCATGTTCTAGCTCTTTAAGAAAAGAAGCACCATCAAACATTAGTTAGCATTTTAATTATATTGCATTTCTTACTTAATTTAAATGCAAATATCCTTAATATGTAATTATCTAAATCTGAAAAGCACATTAAATTTGATGAAAGGCTATGATACAGTCTTTCAATAAGTCAAATAATTACACCTTCCGTGTGGAGACATTTTCAATGAGCCAACTTGTACTTAACTTAAAAGTTAGTTAAACTGAATTATATTCATTTATAAACAATGATCTTGACAGCAGCCCTAAGCATAATATGCGATTTGGTAAAGGTTCTGCCCATCTCTTAAAGTTAATGTGTTATAGAGGTGTACAAACCAGTCTATCTATCTTTGTTTCCACTGATCAAAATTATGCCATAAAGTTAACACCCAGGGTCCTGAAAATGGCTAACTGAAAGATTAGGGTTTCTAATCCAGCATTAAAGGAACGTGCTCATTTCTTTAAAACGAATTTTTTTTTAAAATTTCTCATCCCTAATTGCTCGAAAGAGCAGTTAAGCATCAACTACATATTGCCGTGGGTCTGAAGTTACCGATAGGCCAGACCAGGTAAAGATGACAGTTTCCTTCCCTAAAGAGAGTAGTTAATGAAGCATACTGTATTCTCTACTTTATTAATAGGGGTAAGAGACATTAGTGAACCAAATGGGTTGTTCCAACTGCTGATTCATGATCACCATTAGACTCCTACTTCCAGAATTTTATTGAATTCAAATTCCACAATCCGCCGCGGCAGGATTTGAACGAAGGTCCCTGGAACATTACTGATGTTTTTGGATTAATAGTCCAGTGATAATACCACCAGGCTGTTGCTTCCCTAATTATCATAGTCAAGCTATTTATTGGGGGTGGCTGTAAGTGTGAATGGAGTTTTGAACCTGGCAAAGAAACAATGAAGTTGCTGGGTGATACTAAGAGGAGAGGCAATGTCCAATGTTCTTTATATTATTGTAATAATTGGTTGCAGTTCACACAGGCTAAACTAAATTCAAAACCTGTCTGCCTCTTGTGGAGATAACAAGCTTGGGGCTGGATGAACACAGCAGGTCAAGCAGCATCATAGGAGCAGGAAAACTTGACGTTTCGGGCCTAAACTCTTCATCAGAAAAAAAAAGCAAGTATGGTCAACTCCCAATGACTGAAACTAAATACTCATCAACAGAAAGTCTCTCAATGAGAAATTGTTGCCCTGTTTTGAGAGGTTGGCGCTAGGCACTGAGTGGAAGAGCTTCCCCACACACTGACTTACGTCCTCTGCCTGGTTACCACGGTTACCAGCACTACATGCCTGGAAATTTCATCACAAGCCTTCCTGCCTTCAGCCAATCCACCCAGCTAATTCAAATAGTCTCTTTTCCCACCTCCAATGTTTTCATGTTAAATGAACAGAAGTGTTGAAAGAAAATGAAAAAAGAGCATGTGATGACTTGCATTTTGTGTTGAGACTATCAGTGAGAATTTCACCACTGCTATATTGTGGATTAAATCAGATGGAAATTTCCAGACCACTATTAATTGTATTAATTTCTATCAGATCACCTTTTTCCTTTTCTCCAAAAAGAACTGCCCTAACATCTCTAATTTAGCTTCATAATTTAAGTTTCCGCTCCCTGGTACTATTCTTGTAAAACTTTTTGGCACTATCTCCAGTGTTTTTTTTTAAGAATCCCTACAAGTGTGGAAACAGGCTCTTCGGCCCAACAAGTCCACACTGCCCCTTGGAGCATCCCACCCATCTCCCTATAACCCCCTCACGCTATTGGCAATTTAGTATGGCCAATCCACCTAGCCTGCACATCTTTGGACTGCAGGAGCACCCAGAGGAAACCCACGCAGACACGGGGAGAATGTGTAAACTCCACACAGACAGTAACCTGAGGCTGGAATCAAACCTTGGTCCCCGGCACTGTGAGGCTACAGTGCTAACCACTGAGCCACCATGCCACCCATGTTTTAATGTGTTTCCTTTTGTGAGGCACCCAAAGTTGCAAACAATATTTCACTTACAAGTATCTTTTATAAGTCCAGCATAAACTTCATGCATCGTGCTCTTTGTCCCTGTTAACAAGGCAAGCTATATTCTTTGCTTTATTAACTGCTCTCATCATGTTCTGCCAGATTCAATGGTCTATGCATGTACATACCCAAGACCCTATGTTCTTATGTACCTTCTTGTCCCTTATTTTGTATTTTGTCCAAATGCTTTCCGTCAAAATGTATCACATCGTACATCCCTACATTGACCATAAGACTATAAGATGTAGGAGCAGAGGAGGCCATTCAGCCCATTGAGTTTGATCTGTCATTCAATGAAATCATGGCTAATCCTCAACTCCACCTCCTGCCTTTTTCCCATAATCCTTGATTCCTTCACTGATTAAATATCTGCCTACCTCAGCTTGAATATACTTCATGAGTCATCCATGTCAGCCCTCTGTGTCATAGAGTCATAGAGTTATACAGTGTGGAAACAGTCCCTTTGGTCCAACTCGTCTGCACAGCCTGATACCCTAAACTGATCCATTCCCATTTGCTAACATTTGGTCCATAACGCTCTGAATCCTTTCTTTTCATGTACCCATCCAGATGCCTTTTAAATGTTGCAATGGTACCAGCCTCCACCACTTCCTCTGGCAGCTCATTCCATACACACACCACGCTCTGCGTGATAAAGTTGCCCCTCAGGTCCCTTTTAAATATTTCCCCCCTCACCTTAAACCAATGCCCTCTAGTTTTGCACTCCCCTATTATGGAGAAAAGACCTTGGCTATTCATACCAATCCATGCCCCTCATGATTTTGTAAACCACTGTAAGGTCACCCCTCAGCCAGGAGAGAGTAAGTCCAGCCCATTCAGCTTCTGCCTGCAGATCAATGAAGAATCCCATAAATCCACTACCCTCTGAGAGAAATATTCTTCTTATTTCAGCCCTTTCTAGGTGACACCTTGCTCTGTGAGTATGCAAGACTCTCCCACTCTCACTTAGATATCACCAACAATCTATCCTGGTCCACCCATGCCAACACTACTGTCAAGAAAGCACATCGATGCCTCTACCTCCTCAGAAGGCTGAGAAAATTTGTTATGTTCACAAAGATTCTTACCAGGTTTTATAGATGCACCATTGAAAGTATCCTTTCTGGATGCATCACAGCTTGGTGTGGCAACTGCTGTGCCCAAGACCACAGGAAATTACAGAGAGTTGTGAACGCAGTCCAGTCCATCACGAAAACCAGCCTTCTTTCCACTGACTCCGTCTGCACTTCCCAATGCCTCAAGAAAGCAACCAACATAATTAAAGACTCCTCCTTCCATCCTGATTATACTCTCTTCCACCCTTTTCCATTAGGCAGTTACAAAAGTTTGAAAACACAAACCAACAGATTCAAAAACAACTTCTTCTCCACAACTATCAGACTTTTAAACAGAGATAACAAGCATGGGGCTGGATGAACACAGCAGGTCAAGCAGCATCATAGGAGCAGGAAAACTTGATGTTTCGGGCCTAAACCCTTCATCAGAAAATGATTTTCTGATGAAGGGTTTAGGCCCG
>JAHRHZ010000009.1:29738999-29855169 GCA_024137785.1 Ginglymostoma cirratum | reverse complement strand
TCAAGTTTTCCTGCTCCTATGATGCTGCTTGACCTGCTGTGTTCATCCAGCCCCATGCTTGTGATCTCGGATTCTCCAGCATCTGCAGTACCTTTTATCACTGATAGGCTTTTAAACAGACCTCTTTTATATTAGAGCTGATTTATCTGTGCACCTTTTCTGCTGCTGTAACATTATATCCTGCATTCTGTTCTATTATCCTGATGTACTTATTTAAGTTTTGATTTGTCTGGTGAGCACGCAAAACAATACTTTTCACTGTATCTCAATACATGTGACAATAATAAAGCAAATCAAATCAGATCACAAGAGGAAGCAACCTCTCCACGTTTATCCTGTCAAATCCCCAAGCATCTTTTTTATTTCAATAAAGTCATCTTTCATTCCTCTAAAATCCAGTGAATGCAGCGCAGTTTACTCAACCTCTCCTTGTAAGACAATCATTCCATCCCAGGCATCAGCCTAGTGAACATACTCTGAACCATCTTCATTGCCAATAATCCTCTCCTGGTTTCATTGGTCCTCACAAAATGGGGGCTGCACTGCCTGTATCCAACTCTGACGCAGTTTCTTTCAGTCTGCGCAATTGAAAAATTTCAGGCAATAGCCAGTATACTTAGGCATGAAAAACAACAAAGAAAATATAATCAAATTTCTCATTGGAAAGTTTCCAATGCTGAGTAGCAGAAGCATGTATGTAAGAAGCAACTGCCTACACTGCTGTTATAAAATAACAGTTGATGCCTCATTGAATGCCATGGGGTTGTGACTTAGTTTTATTTTGTATTCATTAACTAGCATTGATCCAAAAATGTTTCTTAATCAAAAGGTAATTACAAATGATGAAAACTGTGCATTTATATCCGGTCCTCAGGCAGCCAATGAATTATTTTTGAAGTGTAGTCATCTTCGCTTTGTGGAAAATATGGCCACCATTTTGCACATAACTAAGTCTCAGAAATGGAAAACAAGACGACTTACTAGTTAATTTATTTAGATTGTACTATTAGGAATTGAAGTTTAAAAGGTTGGACAACAGAAGAGTTACTCTTCAATCAATGCCAAGTGAGTTTTTACTGACACCTGTACAGACCAGTACAGACCTGTACTGTTGGCTTAACAGTTTTCTTGCAAAGGAGCAAGTGTAACATGAATTCAATCAAGTTACAACAAAAAAGAAAACTCAATTGATTAAACAATGGAAAAAACATTTTGTTGTTTGTATCTGTCATCTAAAATGTTCTGTACTGAGGTACTTGTAAATGAATGATGTAAAATGACTGAAACTGGCTGAAGAGGAACTAAAAACTTAATAATTCACAAAAGACTCCAGCAAGAGAATCCAGGACCAACACTACAGAGAGAGATCATACCCATAAAACGCCAGCATCTTGTCTTGAAAAGATAGTCATCTCAGGCAGCAAACAATGGTTGTTTTGTTTTAGCTGCAAGATTTATATTTCTTCACTTCAGGGGCCTTGGCGACAATTTCATCTGAAACAGTCAGAAACTTCCAATCTCCACTTGTCTTCAAGAAGCTAAGTGAGGCCTTCAGGCCTGCTGCATCCAAAGTACTGTGTAAAAAATTGACCTGCTTCTTACTACTATGTTAGTAATCAGATGTATGAAACATCTTGAGACATATGGAAAAATCTTCTGAGTCACTAAATAATATTGTGTGAAAGATGAGAAAATCAGCTGAAAAATTGAGGACCTTATAATAAGAACAAAAATTCAGATTTTTCAACCAAATGCTGAACAAGGAGACATGATTCTCACCAGTGAACAATAAGTGGGCTATTTGCAAGCATTAGCAGGCATTAACATGGACATTATTACATATTCTCGCCTCATAGATGGTTTCCTATTTCTCCACACGCTGGATAGAAACTAGACACTAAGAATTCTTGACATGAAAGGCAGAGTGGTTACCTGGTAAATCCAGTTTATTGCTTACTCCTCTGACCTTGATCTTGGACCCATGGCACCAACATCTCAGGGCATACTCCACGGTCAGTGGTCGCGCTGCACCTATGGACTTCAGCATCTGACATGTACCAGCGTCACCGTACAACTCTGATCCATTTCCTAGTTAAAATGCTCAGAAGCACATCAGCTGAACGATATGTTTCAGGAGTTCTTCTATAATGAGCCAGGACGCAGGCTCCAATTTATAGCATCTCGTCATAGTCATAGAGCCACACAACATGGAAACAGACCCTTCAATCTAACTAGTCCACACCTACCATGTTCCGAAATCAAACTAGTTCCACCAGTCCTGTGTTTGGCCCATATGTCTCCAAACCTTTCCTGTTTATGTACTTATCCAAATGCATTTAATATGTTGTATCTATACCAGCATCCATCACTTCCTCTGGTAGTTCAATCCACATACAAACCAGTCTGTATGTAAAAACTAGGCTTCTTTAAATCTTTCCCCTCTCAACATAAAAATATGCATCCTAGTTTTGAACTCCCCCACCCTGGGGAAAATACTCTTGGTATTCACCTTATCTATACTCCTCATGATTTTATAAACCTCTATAAGGTCACCACTCAACTGCCAATGCTCCAGTGAAAATATCCCAGCCTATCCAGCCTATCTTTATACCTCAAACCTTCTATCTCAGAAACATCCTGATAAATCTTTTCTGAACCCGCTTCAATTTAATAACATCTTTCCTATAGTAGGGCGACCAATACTGTTCACAGTACTCCAGAAGAGGCCTCACCAACATCCTGCTCAACCTCAACATGACATCCCAACTCCTGTACTCAAAGGTCTGAGCAATGAAGACAAGCGTGTTAAATGCTTTCTTAACCACCCTGTCTAAATTAAAAGTCCTGCCCTTGTTTGTTTTACCAAAATGTAAAATCTCACATTTATCCAAATGAAACTCCATCTGCTACTCCTCAGCCCATTGACCTAATTGATCAAGATCCCTTTGTAATCTTCAATAACCTTCTTCACTGCCCACTAGACCACCACTTTGGGTGTCACCCATAAAGTTACTAACCACGTCTCGTAAATTCTCATCCAAACATTTTGTCTTAATGGTAAACACTACATAAATTTACAGGCTGAACCTGGAACACCTAACATTGCATCTACTGGCCACATATTGTGTGATACCAATACAGTGTTGATTTAAGGTCCTCCAGTGCACACTAGAGACACCCTGTGTCACTATTCTCCTCCAGCAGCAATGTGCAAGTCATATAGGAAATGGCCAGTAGTGTAAGCTGCACAAGAGAAAAGGTGCAGGCCCCTGTAGTAATGCACTGCAATGCAATGCAATTTCTTTCCAGAACGTAATATTAGATGATAGAATTCTTTGCCAAAGCTATTAACTGTTAGGTAATTTTATGGGTATTCATAAACTGTCATGGTCAAAAAAGGAAAGTGCTATTTAATGAATGACACAGTTCACTTCTCGTTTAAGATTGAATTATTGACAAAAACTCATTTAACAGTCACAGTTTTACATGTAAATAAGTTATTATTTCTGCATATTTCATGGATGTTCATGGGTGATCAATAATTGGTTCAAATGGCTAGTCAGATTAGGGAAGATTAGTCATGCTGGTTCTGCGAAATAGCACTGCAATTGGAATTAAGAATGGGTTTCTTTCCTGTCTGTTCTGTTTTTTTCAGCTGTAATTGATCCCTAAGGCAGAACGCATATTTCATTTTTCTATGACTATTTTATCCACTATGGCTTTATACAAGAATGAGAAGTTCACTAAAATTTCATCTTTTAGGAAAATGAACAGTTGTATTTAACATAATAAATGGTCCAAAATACAGCTAAGCAAACAGAGTAAAGTATTTCCTACCCCTTATTTTAATGGTTTATTTATCATTGTTGGCACTTGATAGTATCTGACTGCAATTTTATTAAACATTTGAATTTGATGCCTTCTTGATAAAGGTCATGATGTTCTCAGTGCTCCATACACACTCTGGAATAAATATTAAAATATTGTGATAAAATATTACTTGTTATATATTAATCTGTATTATCTCTTTTACTTTCAGAATGTTCCTTTTTTTTAATCCAAGTTTCTGGATCTGTACGTATTATATATTTTTTTAAAAGATTGTGTTTAATGAATGTGATGGCGGCTCCTCGTGTGGTGCACAGTGAGGTTAGTAATGAGTGTCACAGCAATGTCAATCATAAACTTTGTGGCTATTGGTTCTATGATGCCGAACTGAATTCATTCAGGATAATTCATGAATGCTAAAGGAAATTTCATGGATTTCCATGGCTGAAAGGACATGAACATCCATAATATTTCAACAAGTAGTTCATGATCATTGATACATACACAAAACTTTAAATGCTCCATTTTCAGCTCCTTGGTATTTATATTCAAAATTAAAGTCTGCAGTTCATCAAAACTCCATGAAAGGCAAGTTGAAGGCAAATGGACTTGCTCGCATTTCTGATTGAAAAAGCCCATGAAGAGCATTAATCCGCAGGGAAATCATTTATATGTATATTCCTCTTTGTGGCCAATAGTCATGAAGCTGTACAAGGGAATGATTATTTTTCTTTATGTTTTCATTGGAAGCATTTCAACATGTATATTACACAGCCACGATATTTTCCTTCTTCCAACATCCTCCAGATATTACTTCTTACCAGTGAAAATAATTATAATCATAAATCAGTGAAATAAGTCAGAGTTCCTAATTTGAATTGCATCCTCTACACAAAAATGGTCAGAAAAGCCTCAGAAAGAGAGCTATATATCTCTGAATGGCTGTCACAAGCATAAATGAAGGGGGAAATCAAGACAAACGAAATCAAGTTAGAAGAAATGTTTGCTTTTGTACAACATTTTTCACAAGTTCAGGATGCCGTAAACTGCTTTACAAACCAGTGAAATACTTTGAGCTGTAGTCACTGTTGTGATTTTGTAAATGTGGCCAGCCAATTTGTGCACATTTAAAAAAGAAACAAACAGTGATGTGAAAATGATCAGATAATTTGTATGTGTTTCAATGCTCTTCACTGAATTGTAACTACTGCTCACGTCAACAGGTCTCCGTTGCAAGGCCTCCTTCAGTGAAATAGCAAGAAACAAACAAAATAAAAAACAATTATTTTTTATTGCAACAGTTTCCTATTTTCTGGAAAATCCATTATGTTAATTTATAGAATAGTGCGAAATATATTTGATAGGGATCATTTGTGCATATGGTGATAGGATGAAAGTCACAATGTCAACTCTGCTGTCTTTGAATACCACTTCCCATTTCTGCCTCTGCTGACTATATTGTAGATGTAAACAAGGAGAGATGTTTAAGAAACAGCAATACCAAGATCACGTATTCGATACCATCAGTTAAATGTACAAATTCCTCCCAAAAATTCATTCAATACTCTGTCATTATTCAGCTTTCTCCTGTTTTTTAAGTGTAACAAATATTTTCACCTCAGCTTTTTTAGATTAATATAGCAGAATAAAACAATATCTTCAAAATGCTGCGCTGTGTAGTTCCCGTATATGTTACTCAATGCTATTTCCTTCTGTCATACTTATATTTAAATATTATAGGGTATTTTGCCAATGTTGCACATTGACTAGGGAGCTCTGGCCATTGCAACTGTGTTATCAGATTGCACAACCACTTTTGGAGGGGAAAAACAATTGAACACCTTGTGCCTGAATTTCCATTATGCAGTCCCTGTGGGTGAATTTTGTGCAAGTTTTTCTTTTAACTTCATTTTTGAAACCAGCTAAGGAATATAAAAATGTTTGATTAAAAAATAAAACAGTCTTTACACTGCCTCACCATTATGCACAAATTGGTGCTAAACAACCTTGCTTATTGAAGACAAAAGAATGATTGGTTAGCAAAATAAAATAAATCACATTGCTTGCTTTCCAACCTGGAAGGATGTGACCTTTCTTGGATTAACACCTGATGTAAATCTTTGGCCTTACTTTCTGCCAATCGACAAACTAATATTAATCTGCTAATCTCAGTAACTGTGCAGTTCTATTTCCATTTGCTTAGTTGGATTTCAAAGAACTGAGAACTGAAATAGAACATAGCTCCACAATGAACATAGGTCCACAATGAATTTGTTTAATGTCACAGAGTTGTACCATATAGAAATAGGCCCACTGGCCCACCATTTCCAGGCTGACTAACAAACACAAAACTATACTAATCCCCTTTACTTGCCCTTGGTTCATAGCCTATGCCCTGGTATCTTAAGTGCTCATCTAGATGCTTCATAAATGTTGTGAGGCTATCTCTCTCCACCACTCCCTCAGACAACACATTCCATATTTCTACCACTTTCTGGGTAAAAAGATTCTTTCTCAGATCTCCTCTAAACCACTTGCTCCTCACCTTAAGCTTATGCCCTCTGGTCTGCCATGGGGAAGAGATTCTCATGATCTACTCTGTCTATACGTTTCATAATTTTGCACATTCTCAATCAGATCCCTTTCTTTTTTACAGCCTCTTCTGCTCCAAGGAAAACAAACCCATCTATCCAGTCTTTCCCTGTGATTGAGATTACATTCCCAAGCAACATCCCGGTGAATCTCCTCCGCACCATTTCCAGTCCAGTCATGTCCTTCCGATTGTATAGTGACCAGAACTGCACACAGTATTCCATCTGTGACCTAGCCAATATCATTGTGATGTAACTGTGGGATTTATTTTATAAATATAATATGTACTTTAAGACTATAAAACAACATGAAATAGGAACAGGGTGGCCATTTGATAGGATCATAGTTGATCTGATACTCCTCACCTCCACTTTTTTGCCCTTTCCCCATAATCCTTGATTCTCCTATTGAGCAAGAATCTATCTGTTTCAGCCTCAAAGATACACAAGGGGTCTGACCCCAAAGACCTCTGTGGCACGGAGTTGCAAAGACTCTCAACCTTCTGAGAGAAGAACTTCCTCCTCATCTCAGTCTTAAAATGGCATCCCATTAATCTGAGACTATACTTTCTGGTCCTAGACTGTCCAATGAGGGAAAACACCATCTCAGCACTTACCCTGTCAAGGCCCTTAGAAATCCTAAATGTTTCAGTGAGATCACCTTTCATTTTTCTAAACTCCAATGAATAAAGTCCCAACTTGTTTAACCATTGCTCGTAAAATAAAAGCTCCAAGCCAGGGATCATCTTAGTGAAGCTTCTGTGAAGTGCCTCCAATGAAATGGTATATTTTCCTTACATAAGAGGACCACGTCTGCTCACAGTACTCCAGCTGATGTCTCACCAACATCTTGTTCAGCTTTAGTAAGACTTCCTCGCTTTTGATATTATTTATTGTAAGTTTTGATTTTGTGTGAATAACAAATGGATTTTCTGTGTGTCTGACATTAATAATTAACTTGTAACTATTTCTGAGGCCGTGGTGGTTTTTTTGGAAATAGTTTTTGCACCAAGGCTTCAGAGTGAATGGGTTTTCTGTACCACTGATGGATATTTTTCCACTTAGATTGGGTCATAAAAAACAATCAGGAAAATAATGGGCCTCAATGTTTTTTAGAGTGTTCTGGGACTTGCATTTTTTTAAACTTAAGGGGAATTTTAGGATCAGAGATAAAAGGTACTGCAGATGCTAGCGAATCCAAGATAACAAGCATGGGGCTGGATGAACACAGCAGGTCAAGCAGCATCATAGGAGCAGGATTTCGGTTTTACTTCGATCAACCCTTGGAGTCCTTGGAATAGGATGGCTACTTGATCCATCTTCCTGATCTATAGCACTGCTGTCTCACAGTGCCAGGAACCAGGGTTTGATTCCAACCTTGTGCAACTATGTGGTGTTAGCGTGTAGTCCCTGTGTCCAGTTTTGTGCTGCTGTCTAAAGATGTGCTGGTTAGGTGGATTGGCCATGCTAAATTGTCCATAATGTCCAGGGATGTGTTGGCTAGGTGAATTAGCCATGGTAAATAAAGGATTATAAGTCTGTATGGGATGCTCTTTGGAGGGTCAGTTTAGACTCGATGGACTTGAATGGCTTCTTTCTGCTCTGTAGGGATTCTAGGTATAGTGAACTCGGTTACGTTCAAGAGGGGAGTTAATGTTAGTCTGTGACCATAAGAGTTGAAATTAAACTCTGATGTTAACCTAAAGCTGGATGCCTTGAATCTAATTTGTATGATAGCTTCAGGAAGCATTTATGTGCAGTTCCAGTCTAAAAGTTGAAGTCAGAAGTGGCTTAAACCTACCGAGACATTAGGTACAGTCTTTGGTATAAGTGGTGTTTTAAGTATTGTATCAGGGTGTGTTTAGAGTACAATACAGAATCTATCTTCTTTCTTTTCAATTTTAATATTTTGGGATTGATAGGATTAACCTTTTACTGTGTTTCTTTTAGATTGAATTTGTATTATAAATAAATAATTTGGTTTATTCCATTTTCCTTCATTTCTTTTGTTAACAGACTTAAGTTTTATGTAAATCAAAAGCTGCAGCATTGCATGTTTGTGTTTCAGTGAGACCACTTTGTTAAAACCAAAACAAATCAGAACATGATCTATTAAGCCAGGTTTCAGGCAGAATCTGACTTGTCTAGTAATAACATCCATTAGGGATCTTAACACAATTAGAAGAGTTTTCATGTTATCTTATGTTCCATAATCTACTACAGTTGAATTGTGTCTCCAAACTGAATGCTTTCTGTCTCTTTTTAAATTTAGTTTTACAATGTAATTGCCAAGAATATTTTTCTGATCACTTTGCTTCACAACATTGCCAATTCTCTGCTATGAAGTAATGGTGACTGCAATTCCAACAAATTCAGTTCAATTAACAGGTTTTTAAATTCTTTCATGTGGTGAACATCACTGGCGAGGCCAAAAATTTTGGTTTGTTGCTAACTGGTCTTCTGAAGGAGAGGTGTGCCATTTTCTTGAACCAGTGCAGTCTATCTATTGTAAGTATATTCACAGGGCAGTTAGGAAGGAGATTCAAGCATTTTAAATGCATAATGTTGAAAGAATAATGATTTATTTCCAAGTGAGGACGGTGTGGGGCTTGGAAAGGAACTTGTAGGTCATGTCACTTGCATTTTTTCTGCTTCCCTCATCCTTCAATGTGGTAGAGATTTTGGGTCAATGAGGTCCTGTCCGAGGAAATCTGGTAAGTTGCTACTTTACATCTTCTCTGCAGAGAATACTGTGACCACTGTGTGGTGGAGGGAGTGAAGCTGATCAAATGGATTGATTTGACTTAGATTGTGCTAAGATTCTTGAGCAGTTTTGGTGCTATACATTTCCAGGCAAGTGAAGACCATTCTGTCACACCCTGCTTGCAGAATGCCCAGCTTCTGACCTGTTCTTGCAACGATTGTTTTTATATGCCTAGATCAGTTTAGCTTCTGATCAATACAATTGTTAGGATGTTTATGGATGCAAATCAAGGTGCACAGTAACATTTTTATATTTGAATAAATTTGTTATGATTACCGTATGATAAATAGCATGCTTGTAATCATTAAATGTTCTGTGGTTCAGTCGACTCTGCATCTTTTCCTGTTCTGTGCTGTGCTGCTGAGGCTCTCTCTTTCAAAATTTGTTTTCTTTTAATTCATGGGATGGAATTTAATGGTCACGACAGATGGTGAGGGAGCATTCTCCAGCTGTTGGTCATAGTCATAGGTTTTTTTGAATATTTGTGAAACGGAGGGAGCTGTAGCAGTGATGTGCATCCTCAGCAAAACAGGCATAAAACACCAGCAAAAAGTTTACTCTTCCTTTGTGGATTGTGTAAAAGCTTTTTGACCAGATTAACTGGTAAAAGCTGTTGAAAATGCAGGAAGTGATCAGCTTTGATCAGGGAAATAAAAGGCTGACTAAAGCTCTGTAGATGGGACAGATTGTTTTAATCAGAATGTTATTTGGTAAGACTGAACATGTCATAATCAAGCATGGTGTGAAAAGCTGTTACCATTCAACTATCCCCATTGCTCTTTAACACCAATGTAGAAGACATGAGGAAAGATGCATTAGATGCAGTACAGAAAGGTATCAAAGTGGGACAGCAATTGGTGGAGCGCTGAGATTTGCAAATGGACCAGCATCTATTGGCCAGTACAACATTATATAGGATTTCATAGGACTCAAAAGGACTGATGGCTCAGAAACAGACCATTTGAGCAAACCAGTCCATGAGTGCATTTATCCTCCACATGAGTCTCTTCCCACTTTTATTCATCTAAATTGACCATTTTTTACTTTCTATTCCCCTTTCTCTCATACGCTTGTCCAACTTCCTTTTAAATGTGTGATTCCCCAGCCAGTCCTAGTGATAGTGGGTTCCACATGCTCACCACTTTTTTTTTGTGGGAGGGAGGGGCAAGAATTTTATTTTTTCTGGACTCCCAACTAAATTTCTTCTCGTCACAATCTTATATTAAGTCTTTCCCTGAACGAGGAAATATTCACCCTGTATCCTTCATAGCTTTAAAGAGACTCATTAAGCTTCTTCTTTCTGAGATAAAAGACAGCCTGCCTGACAGCCAACCACTCCTGATATACATGCTCATTCATTTGAACCCTTTTCCTTGAAAGCTTTACTGCACTGTCTCAGTGCCTCCATATCCAGAGTGTAGTACTCTGACATTGGTCTCGTGAAGCTGCCAAATAGGATTAGCATACTTTCCCTAGTTTTCAATCTTAACCATCAAAAATAAAACCCTGTGCTAAATTTCATTTTTTGAATGGTCTTACTGGCCTGTGCTGCATCTATTGGTGATTGATATATTTATCCTTTAACATTCTTTTGTTCCTTTACCCTACCGAGACAGGCTCTTTCCAAATAACAGGTAATTTCCCTCCTATGAAAACATGTCTCATATACTGGGTAATTATTAGTCCCCTCTACAAGGTTACCAGTGCCATCCTGTAATTTATTGTGCTCCTTCTCAGTATTAATTTATCCCACCCTGAATAAAAAGCCTTTACTCACATTTTCTGGTTTCTGGCTTGAAACCAGTGAGCGATCCATGTTAATGTTGTCAGTTGTACTGTTAGGGTTAAGAATAAACAGGCATAGAATATTGATTTATGGAGTATATTCCACACGTATGAGGGCTCTTGTAGCGCAGTGGTAGTAGCCCCAAATGTAGATCAGGAGACCTGGGTTCATTTCGCACCACCTTTAGAGGTATGTAATAACATCTCTAAACAGGTTGATTAGAAAATATCTATTCCTTACACATATGTAGTATTATGGCCAAGTGGTCTAAGACACTGGATTTCACTCCGGTCTGTACTGATTTGTGGGTTCACGTGCCTCTGCTACTAACATTTCACGTGATTTGCCCTGCCAGGCAGTCCCTCAGTGTGAGCTGGCAATGTTTGAGTATTCTGCTCACATAACCTGTGAAAGATTCTATGGACACTTCAACCAGTTTATTATAGACTAGTTTATTACTCATAAAACATCTTCACCCAGGTGCTCTTACAGAATGAAACAAGTGACGAGCTGTGGTTCAAACTTAATTTCATTAAAACACTCACAAGTTAAAGAAATAAACAAGTATTACACAATAAATTAAATGAACTTTTCTCCAAATTAGACTGCCTGTAAAACACACATACAGCCAGCTCTGGTGAACTTGATTGAGCTGCTGCATTCAATTCATTGAGTTCCATCGGCGGGTGCTGTCAGGGTCTTCTAAGTATGAAGCTGGGTATCGCACAGAATATTCACTGGCCAAGTCTTCACTGAGGGAATGTCTTCCAGGTGTCCCTTTTTATACCTCCTTTCTGTGTGCTTCTGGAATGTTCTCTAGCTTCACGTTCAGATAGTATTTATTCAGATAGTATTTATTAATTTCTATTTGCGCTATGAGTTCATTTCTTTGTACTGAATATTACATACATTCAGATACACAGCCTTTCATTTGTCCTTTTATTATTTTTGAACCTTCAGCCTTACCTATTATTTTCCAAGAGATTGTCTTCTCTACCTATCCCTGTCACGATCTGTTTATCATTCCACATATTAGTACCTTTTTCTCTTGCCTTGTATCTACTCTTTGATTTACCATGTCTCCCCAAATTTGATCTGTTGCCCCATGTGATGGTTGTCTTTTTAAATTTGCTTCTTGTTTTTTTTTCTGATCTATGGTCATACTGTGTACAGCTGTAACATAACTCTTTTTTTCATCTCTCTATTCTGTAACCAAGGATTGTACATAGGTACTGTTTTACCTAAGATGGCACTGAGTGGAAACTCATAAACTTTTCACTGTCCTCGTTTAAGTACATGTGACAATAAAGCTGATTCAATTCAATTCAATTCAATTCTATTCAATCAATTAGTGAGATATGCTCTCGACATTCCTAGTTACGTAACTCGGCAGAACTTTGGCCCCAGCACAGCTCAGGTTTATATTGACCTGATGGTATAGTTCCTATTGTGAAGTCTATTTTGCCCTTCTTTTTATGAACAAGGGTTGAGACAGAGATGTCAAGCAGTTTTGCTCAAAGCTATTAAAGTAAACAGCTTGTGAAGACTTGGTTACTTTTTTTAAAGTTTGAACAATAGAAGCAGCCTAAATCTTTGGGGTTAAGCTCCCACAGAACCTGGATTTTTAGTTTTAGCTTTCAGTAGCAGTTGCTGGGATCTTGAAGCTGGATGTGGAAGCTTTTATTCCTCTCTCAGTTACAGCTGAATGCTGGGACTGTCTTCCTGCCGCTAGAATTGGAAGTGAGACAATCTAATTTATTGAATTTGCCCTTGCCTGGGATGTGGATATGGCATATTATTATTATTAGAACAGTTGATTAGTAGGTGTCAATATTATTATTTTGTTAAGCATTTTGATAGAGTTACACTTAAACTAATTCTTTTATTTTCATTTTCTCTGCATTTCAACTGTGCTGTTAATATGTGTGTTTTGCTCAAAGTCAAGTAGTTTGACCAATTGAATTGCACATGGAATGTAGTGCCTTCCACTTACCTTTAAAATAAAAAAAATTAGAGTCTAAGCTTTCTTCTTTATATATTTTTGAGCGTGTTCGGTCTGGTCCATTAGACTATTTTCTCCAGCAGTGGTGTCATTGCCCATGATTAGGAAACTAGTACTCTCTCTGAGTCATGCATACACTTCTGTAATCTGATTTGCCTGTGTGGGCCATGATGACTGAATCTTCTCCATCCCATTGTAATTTAACTTCCTGTCCAACCCTGAGCAGTTGTCCTGAACCGTAGCACCAGGCAGGCAACACAGCCTTTTCAGTTCGCGCCCTTTGTTGCACAAAACTGTGTTTATCCCCTTCACAATATTGTCCTCTATGCCCATTACATTCCTTTTTGATAACTCCACTGGAATGGCTTCTTGTACCATAGTGCCACGGTGAGTTAGCTCAGGCGCCTGCAGGCCTAACTCTCATTCGAACATGCTGAATAAGCCTCAAGATTGTTAGCCAACTGCAAAAGACGGAGGGTCCTGCTCTCCTACCCTCTGAGTTGTCTTAACTGTTCACACTACCCTAGTCACACTACCCTGTCCCTGAACACTGATCAAATCAGAACAATTGATCCTCTATGTTGTGAACACCATCTCATACAAAATATCCTGGTGACTTATTTTTTACTTCGCTCATGAGATTTGGGTGTCTCTGGCCATTCTAGGTACCCTTGAGATTTGTGGTCAACTTCTTTTTTGCACCTCTGCTTTCCATGTGCTGTCGAGCAAGAATGCAGTAAAAGGTGATTTCCAGCATTTTGACCCAGTGACAGTGAAGGATTGGTGATATATTTCCAAGTTAGGATGGTGAGTGGCTTGAAGGGAAACATGCAGGTTGTGGCGTTCCCACGTATCTGCTGATCTTGTCTTTCTAGATGGAAATAATCATATGTTTGGAAGGTACTGTCTAAGGAGCTTTCGACAATGTCTGTAGTGCATCTTGTAGATAGTACATACTGCTGCTACTGACCTTTGTGCTGGAGGTGGTGGATGTAGTGCCAATCAAGCGGACTGCTTTGTCCTGGATGGTGTCAAGCTTCTTGAGTGTTGTTGGAGCTGCATTCATCCAGACAAGTGGGAGTATTCCATCACACTCCTGACTTATGCCTGATTGATGGTGGACAAGCTTTGGGGAGTCAGGAGGTGAATTGCTCACTGTAGGGTTCCTAGCCTCTAATCTATCAACATTTCTTTATTTTACAGCACCTTTAGAATCATGGTCCCAAACTACTTTAATTAAGAAGTGCAAATTGGTAGGCCACACACTCCATAGAAAAACAAAAAGATTTATAGCACAGAAAGAAGCTATTTTGCCCACTATACCTGTGTCAGCTGTAAAAGAGCCATCCATCTTCATCCAAGCTTTCACTTCTTGCTCCACAGCAACCACCTCCCCCCCACCCCCACGCCTAGTGAACATCAACACATGTGCAAATGCAATCGATTTTTGAATGCAAAGAGAGTGTCAGATCAATAACAAGGTTTCACGTTGGGTTGGCTCTCTGATGCAGTCAAGCTGCTGGGGAGTTTCCTGAGGATTAACAAGATTAAAGATCCTAGTATGAGCCATTCAATGGAACTGTTGTTAGTTCTTCAATGGCAGGAGCACCCCCTTTTATTTGGGGTGTCCATCAGCTAAATGCACGTGATAGCCCGAATTTGGCAAAGGAAATTGATTTTTAGAGAGTTTACTGACAAGTGCCTTCATCACCTTGGAAATAAGCCAAAAAGAGGTAAATGTTTGTGAAAACAGTATTGACTTATGCCTTGATATTGGAGCTTCAGAGCTGAGGTTTGTTCAGTGAGCTGAACATGATCTGGTGATAGGACACATTGAATTACAAGCACATGAACAGTAGTTAAATGGAAAATTGTGCTACAGTTTCTGCCTGCTTTCATTTGGCAGGGCAGTTGAGAAGATGAGCAAGGATGCTGAACAACTGCAAAGAAGCAAACAACACAATCACAAGATCATATTGAAACAAAATTTAATAAGTGAGACTACTAACCAAATATCAAGTTAACACTCAATGCAAGCACATCTTCACAACATTGAGCAAATGTTTCGCATCAATGACCTTCCATCAGAGCAATTTTTTCACCAGGAAGTGAAAATGGGGCAATGGGAGAGGCAGTTGCAAATCATTGAGGAAAAAGCAAGGTCAAAAGGGAATTCTGATGGCAGGGAGAGGCCAATAGCATTGTGATGAAGAAAGAAAGAGATTTGGAGAGGAGGGACAAAGTGGCCAGAGAGTGTAACTGGAGATGGTGGAGGTGCTGAACTAGGAACAAGATACATCTTGGTGTTGAAATACATACAGCAAATCAGATATAAAGGTAGAAAAGTGACTGAAGAGATTCATACAATGAATTGTGGAAAAGATGAGCATGGATTTGAGAGGATTAGCTCATGTTTGGCCCAGTTTCCTCTTCGTCTTTGTGATAGCCATGACGATTCATGTCAAAAGTTCCAGCAATTAATTCCTGAACTGTTGATTCTTCCATTTGGATGGGATAAGAAACATTGGTTGCACTTCCAAAGGCATTCATTGCACAGAAAACTGAGGATTAGGAGAATACACAAACTAATGTTTCACAAACAACTGAGTGAAGGAAGAAGATGATAACAGTGCTTTTGAAAAGAAGAGTAACAGTGCCTGAGAAGAGAGAATCATTTACAATCTCAACAAGGATGGTTGCCAGGAAAGGAAGGTAACAGTAACATTTCATTGAAATGGAGCCAGCGATGCATGAGATAGGTCGAATGCATAGGCAGAGCTCATAGAGAAACTAGAATAAGACCTAGATTGAAGAATAAAGTAATGGAACTGTATGTGAAGAAATTGAATATAATGTCATTTCGTCATGAATCAGGTAGGAAAATTCAATAGCCAGTAATTTAGTGGGACTATGATTGAAGGATAATGGGATCAATCTCATGGATACGTTTTGAGAAGATAGAAAGGTATATTGGAGGTAAATAGAGGGAAACTCATGTTTAGGAGCATTGAAGTGATCTAGCTACCCCGTCATAGAAATGGGAGTTCGTGGTGCAGGATGTAGAGATAGGGAAGGAGGTGCACAACTATGTGGAGATGAAATAAGACTATCTCAATGACAGTTTGTATGGGTTAATCTGGGTTAAGTGATTTATAAGATTCCGTAACCTGAGGGTTGGGGCTAGTGGGGTGGGGGGGATAAACTACAGGTAGAAGTAGTTTTGATAAGTTGAGATGAATTGATTCAATTTTGCCAAGTTTATACAGAAATGATTTAATGTGAATGGACAGCGCAGACATGCAGCCATGAGGATAGACTCCATGTTTCTTGGCAGCACTATCAAAGGATGGCCTGTTAATGATGAAAAATAAGGAACCAAGTTTGCAATTCCAGGATAGATAAAGGTTATTGCATGGGTTAAAGAAGAGAACAACTCAAAAACTATAAGCTCTGGTGCAACAGATGAAATCAGAATCAAGATGGAACAGTGCCACGGAGATGGGACAGTGCAAGCAAAAGGCAGAATTTTCCATTGCTAGTCAACTTGATTGTGCACAGAATCCAGGAGGTTGAAGAAAGAAATTAGATTAAGGAGACAGTCAACCAGTATCCTGTCATCTGATTCCACTACCAGGATCCTCTGCCAAGGTTTTGTTGACAAGGACAGCACTGATTGCTCATCACCAATTATCCTTCAGAGGAGATAAGATGCTTTCTTGAACTGCTTGGCCCATATAATGCAGGTATACATATAGTGTTGTTGGGAAGAGTTTCATGATTTTGATCCAGTTCCAGTAATTGGTCAATGATAGAGCTCCATGTCAGAATGGTGTATGACGCGGTGACGATCTTGCAGGTGATGATCATCTCATACATCTGCTACCCTCTGCCTTCTGTGCAATAGATGTCGCAGGAAGGTGCTGTCAAAAGAACCTGGGGTTGCCGGGGTTGGGGGGGTGGTGCGCAGTGGAGGTGGGGAGTGGTGTTGTTGCAGTACAAAACAGGTAGTTATCCTATGATGAGAATCAGGAGGAAAACTAGAATTGAAGTCTATGATCAATCATGCTATGTTAAATGACAAAGCAGGTTTGAGCAAGCATTTATTGAACTCCTGATCTTGTTTATTGTGTGGGTATCTGGCCAATACAAATGGAAAATTAAAGGAAAACGTAAGGTCATGTTTCAGAGCAGGAAATAACAATTCCTGAATGCAAATATAAGAAGAAAGAATCAAACAGAATGGGGCAGCAGTAGGAATGCTGGGGGAGGAGTGGTTGGTAGACAGAAATAAAACACTGTTTCAGCAAATATAGTGAGCGAGAGAGAATGTCCTCACTGCCAAACTCAGTAATACTCAACATACTAATGGTGACTGTCAAAGTGGCTATTCCCAGTACAAAGTGCTCATGGGGATGGGAAATAAGTTGATTTGTTCTTTTTCTTAGCACTTGGCATATAAGAAAACTATCGATAATGGTCAGTATTATGTTTTTTGTATTTATTTCTTTTCAGCTTCCTTTTATGTAAGTAAAGAGGATAGGGAGCAGAAAAGCTGAGACAGTAAAATATATGCACCACAGTGCTGTTAGATCTCCAATGTAGCTTGCAAATGTTGCAACAACACTATCAGTGAGGTGCTTCAATTACATAACAGGTGAGATATTCTAGTTGAAGATTATAACATAGCATTTGTTGTGAAATATATGCACGGTGTTAATTCCAGATTTAATAGTATGCTAAAATCCAGTCATATTTCCTTTCTTCCAGAGTCGTTCCTTCCATTTCAAGGTGCATACATTGTTCTTCTGTTGAAAAGGAAGAAAAAAAGATTTAAATATTATTTGGCCCTTCCTTCAATGTTATGAACCTATTTGTGCTATATGCATACAAGCCAGAAAACATTACCATTGTTAAAAATGGTATGCTACCTATATGATGATTATACTCAAAATAGGACAGATTTGAAGGAATATAATTGTATCCTCTATGACATGGTACATTTCCTGTTCTTAACCTCTGGTTATTAAAGTTTTTATCACTTCTCCATAAGCATGGAATACCTGAATTGCTCATCTAATCGAGAATAAAGATTGATTGTTGTTAGACATGCATTATGTCAGTTTTCTGTCTTTTATATTCAAGAGGCAGAACCATGCATTATTTATATTACAATTTTCTGCTCGCGCTCGGATTCGATGGTTGTATGCTAATGCCATCTGGTGGTACAATACAGTTATTGCAAAATAAAGAAAGGAATTTTCACATTGGCCGCTGACCTCTTCTAAAATGTTTAAAGTTACTGCAACTTTCAAATCAAATTATCTGTCTGAAACACATAAAAAAAAAATACAGGTTTGCTTGAACTACATCTGATCAGTAAACTTGTCATGTCCTCCAGCTGTCCAGAATGCTTTACAACTGAGAGCCTGCTTTTATTGGGCATTTTCAGGAAAGTCAATGAATATTGTAGCCATTTTGTACATAGTAGGACTCCACAAAATGCAAATATGCATCAAATTGTATAACTATGGTGCTTTTAACATTGAAATCAAAGTTCCAACTTATTTCACAGAGGTTTATGAATGAAACAGATGCTAAACCATGCAGGAAATGTTGACCCTAGCAGGAAAATAGGCTTAGATTTTGTGTAGCCCCTACCACTACTACCAGGAAGGATAGAAGTGGCATGTATCTTCCTATCCACCACCAGTCCAAGTCCCACAATTACCAGCTTTCCCACCACATTTGAGTAAATTTTTAAATGTCAAATGACCTGATGATGCACTGCCCATGCCAAAATATGGCTTGCATGGGCAATTGAGAAAGTTGTTTTTTCATGAGATATGGCATGATGGTAGGGAGCAATGAGAGTTACCCAATCACCATGACAGTTTGGGAAGAACAGGTACTGGCAAGTGTAACCTGGAAGAGGCACATCAGTAACAGACCAATACATTACTACCCCGTCTTAGTTATCAATTAAGACTAGTATATCTGTCATCCACACTGACATTGTGATTGACATTATCCTTGTTCAGAAACAGATAAGTTTTTGAAGTGGATAGATGAGGTAATGCCAAATTGGCAGTAATTAATTGTTAACACAGTCCAAAGGGAAATCAACTGATGTCATGGATATGACAGGAAGGAAGTTGTGAAGGTGAACTCACAGTAAGCGCACTGTGAAGTAAGATCACTGGGAGTTGGATAGAACAATTACAATTTTCTGCACATAAAAAGGCACCATCAGCTAACACACTGCACTTTCCAGCGAAGAATAAAAGTAATTGGGACCTTATTCATGGGGCATCCAACCCTGGAACAATGGTGGAAGTACAGTTAAAAAAGGAACAGGGATACAGTTGGTTAGGGAGGAAAAATGAAACAGGCAACAAGAAGGGCAGGATACATGAAAGAAAAGTGCTTGTAAAGTTGAAAATCTTGAGTTTATAACCTCCTTTCCAGGTAGTCTGTTTTGCTGATGTAGCTATATTGGCTAGAGCACTGGCAGAAACCTTTCAACATCTGTGAATAGATGCCTTAGGGACTTTCACGCTCATCTGTACAGGCAAACCAACCAAATCTCATTTCTCAACTACAGTAACATGCTCACAGAATTCAGCTTTCTCAAAGCTCAAGTATTTGGTAACTGTTATCTGAGCTGAGATAACATCACTGACCCCGTTTTATTTATCAATTTTACACAACAAACTGCAAAAGACATGAGATTGCTCAATCAGTTTTTTTTTGCCTTATTACAGTGACTCAGTGGTTAGCACAGCCGTCTCACAGTGCTAGGGACCCGGGTTTGATTCCACTCCCGGGAACTATCTGTATGGAGTTTGCACTTTCTCCCTGTGTCTGCTTGGTCTTCCCCCGGGTGCTCCAGTTCCCTCTACAGTTAAAAGATGTGCAGGCTAGGTGGATTGGCCATGTCAATTGCAGAGTTACAGAGATAGGGTAGTTGGGGGTGGATTCTCTTTAGATGATTGAAGTGTGTTTGATAGGCCAAATGGTCTGCTTCCACACTGTAGGGAGTTCATGATTCGATTCTATGATTCTCTGTTATCACATGGAAACTTCCAAATGTAGCTGCTGGTGACCATCACTGTCCAATATGATTGCTGCAGAACTGCACCAAACCGAAGGATTATCAAGTTTGAAAAGACAGATTAGCAACATATAATTTCCATTTAATTGCCATTAAAATCTACACTTGGGATAAATTGGTAAATTACTGCAGAAAATAATTATTATAATGTTGAACTCTCATGACATCAGTTTCAGTTCTGAAAGGATTTCAGACTTCACTTGGAAGGCACATTCATCCCAATTTTAATTAAAGATCAACCCTCTTGGGTGTTTCATGTACAGTTTAGCTGCTATGAATTTATCTTTGAAATATTTTGCTTGCTGATTAATTGTTTTGTTGATAATTATCCCATTGTTACTTTTCTAAATTTCATGCATCTGTTGGATTTTTCTTCCCCAGTTGGGCGGTGTTTCAGTTTTAAAATTTCTATGCTTGTTTACAAATTCTCCTCAGGTTTCACCCCTTGCTATCTCTGTAATTTCCAGATCCTCAACCCTCTGAAAACTACTACACTCCTCTAATTTGGAACTCAAACATCCCTGACATTGGCTGCTCCACAATTGGTGACAATGTCTTCAGCTACTGGAGTAACCTTCCCTTCTTTGCCTCTCTCCCTCATTTTTCTTCCTTAACATCTCCTAAAAATTCTTTTCTTTTGACCAAACTTTCAAATGCTTACCCTGACAACTCATGTGTAGTTAACAGTCATTTTTAAAATTTGAGTTCTGAGGAAGGGGCCCATGACCTGAAATGTTAACTCTGATTTCTCTCCACAGATGCTGCCAGACCTGCTGAGCTTTTCCAGCAATTAATGTCTTTGCTTCTGATTTTACAGTATCCGCAGTTCTTTTAATTTTTATATTTTAATGTGTAATGCTTCTGTAGAGTGCCTCAAAGCATCAGGCTTAAAGATGCCAGGTTGTTGTTGATGTTGGTTTGCAAATCATTTTAAAAACACATGCCAGATTATGTAAATTATCAATGTTCACACAGGAATAAAACAAAAACACCCTGAAACATTGTATAATCTATTTCTTGAAGTCAAACAAAGCAGCTGTACATGCACTGAATATGGATCAGGCAGTTCCACAGGGAATGGTATCAGAAAATGGATACAGAGGGTTAACAGTGACTGAGTGTGTGTTGTGGATTATGGAGAAGGAACAGCCCTGTTGTTTGGCAATTGAAGGAGTGTTGAGTCCTTGTCCAAACACAGACAGAGAGTTGGAAAATTTTGCAGCATGTTACAGTGGGGAATAGTGGCACTGAATAACGCAGTGTTCTTTCTGTGGGGGAAGGGAGAGGTGAGAAAGGCTGCCGATGTAGGCTGGTTGAAAGGTCTACTTCAGCCCCTGTTTTTCCCTTGTTAAAAATTAAGCTAACTGGGCCTCAGCCCTTGCATCCCTTCACTCTTCTCCATGCCTATATATGCCAAATTTTGGCACCTCATGCACTCCACCCACTCTTATGGCTCTTTAATGCTCCTATGTCTGTTTAATGACATTGTATGTCAACTCATGTCCCATGTCACCTTTGCCCTTACACCTGCAATGATATTGTCCCCAATATCCATCATGGATAGACTTTAGGAATCATGCCAACGAGAAATAAAATAAGTTTCTTTACCCAGTAAAAACTTGACAATACAAAATACTTTCATTCATGAAAACCCAATGCATGTATTTGTATTTCCTCAAGGACTGAATCCTATTTAAAAACAAAATTTGTATTCATATCTCCACATCAAAGACAACTAATCATCTTTGTAAGCAGTGAATCAAACTTACATATGTGCTGGGAAGCAGTTAAGTATGAATATTGCTAGGTCAGTGGCATTTAGGGTAATGTCAATAGGCAGTTATTGAAACTACCAGCAGAATTTTTTTAAACCCACAAACATAGGTATGTATCCCCAGTTTTAAAGGGATGGATATTTAAGTAACTTTACAACTTGACAGTTTCTCAGATACTATCCACTCTTTATGACCATTTATGTCGACTGTAAAATTTAAACTCATCAAATGCAAAATAAGGCCCTTGCTCCATCAGAATGACATTTATTCCGACTCAGCATAGAGTTCAAATGGCCCTACTAAGTATAGGTTTTCCTGGCATGTGAGTCACATCTCACCTCCTTTCCTCTTTCAGTGAAAATACCTTCTGCTGGAAATCAGAGCTGGGCTTTTGGATCGAGGTCTAACCACCATTTTTAACGGTCTAAGTAGTTTCCAGGACTCTGTGCAATCCAAGTCCTTGGTGCTTAGATCTCTACAATGGCCAAAATTTCCAATCAGCCTTGGAACCCTCGCTCTGATGATGACCAGACAGAAAAAATGTCCGTTTATCTACAAAGGATATTCCAAACCGCTGACAGACTCCCGATAGAATTCCATTCGCACAGAAAGCTCCAGATGGGTTAGTGAAGAGAATCAGCACAAGAATTACACCCCCTTATTCACTGCACTAGCTATTGTATTTCTGGTAAATAACTGCTGAAAGATCCCTACAATTCTTGGTGAATGAGTGCATGGGTGAATGAGTGAATGATGGATGAATGTGTTGATGTGTATTTAAGCAGGGTGGGTGAAATAACCAGGGGATAAGGTAGCAGTTAGATATGGTGGTGAATGGTTAAGGTAGTAGGGTGCTGTGATCATGATGGGTCAAGGGTCTGTCAAGACAGATTTAGATGGACAGTTAGGTTAGGGTCGGTGAGGAATGTGTTGGTTGTTTTTGGGGGTTTGGAATACTCAGAGGCTTGGGTTTGCGATCAGGTTTGGGAAGTCAAGTTGAGTTAGGATGGAATCGTGGGGGTCAGGAGAGACAGTTGGGTGTTAATGGGGGAATATGTGGGACCAAAGGGAGAAATGGGGGATGGAGGAATGATCAAGGATGAGTTGGAAATGGAAGTTAGACGAGGATTTTTGAAAGCTGAAACTGACCAAAGTCTCCAACTCCAATTGTGAGGTGGAAACCTTTTCAGAAGGTCCCAGGACTCCAAGGATTTCATGGGAAGTCCAAAAGAACATAAAATTCCCAGAGTCAGCAGGTTGCGAGTTCCATACATTTTTCCAGTCTCCAATGATCTAGGGACTGGAAGACCTAGGCTAAGATATAAGGCTTTTCCTATATCATTTTCACTTGCTAGTATTAATATCTCTCCTGTGCAAAATACAAGAGTTGAGTTTTGTTTTCAAGATCAAAGTCATATTCAGTGATCCTTTATGGGCTCAGCTAATTTTAATTCCTTTAGCCTTCAGATGAAACTCATATTGGAGCTTTATGACCAAGGAGTAATCCATTGTAGATAACAAGCATGGGGCTGGATGAACACAGCAGGTCAAGCAGCATCATAGGAGCAGGAAAACTTGACGTTTCGGGCCTAAACCCTTCATCAGAAAAAGTAATCCACTCTTCCAAGTTAACTGTCCATCCAGTGAAGATAGAATCTACCTTCTGGCATTCTGTTAATCAAAACAAATCATTTCCCTTAAAGAGGGAACCAGTGCTGCATAATCCTGCACAGGCAGAATTTCAGACCTTATCATGTTACATTTCTTGTAACCTTGGGGCATTATGGTTCTAAATCAAATCACTTCTCACGCGTGAGGCCATATGTATAGCTTTACGTAAACCTGGCAAAAAATGCTGTTTGTGGTAAATCTATAACAGGTGAAAACGTTATTTTTCATAATGAGTCAGTTTAACTCTGAAATGGTTTTATGTAAAACTATCGTATAATCCAGTTCTTTTTGCAAGTCATACAAGAAACTTTGGCTTAAGATTAAAAGCAAATGTTGAAGAAAGCTTCAGCAATCGTCTTTGTAGCAAATGCCATTAAACTGTTAGCTTTGGATTGCACTGAATTACTGTCTCACACAGACATCTCTGCAATTTAACATGCCCTTAATGTAAAAGTCCAATGATTTTGCATTTGCTACAGTTACGTTAATACACCTTTTGGCCAAAAATAGCAAAAGTGATGGTATTTGTTGGAACAGTCAGAAATAAAGAAAACAAATCATTCAAGGAATCAAATTGTTATTGACACCTCGTACTTAATTTCCTGTTCTGAAAGAAAGGCTAATTATAAATGCATCAGGGAATGTAAACAAATCATATTTTGTATTTGAGGAGGGAAATCATTTGCATTCCATATTATCACAATGCATACTCCATACATTGTGGACCCATCTATTTTAAACATGATTGTTTTTATCTTAATTATGGTGGGGGCATAGTGTTGGAATTATTTACCAGTTCAATTCAAGTGAGACAAAGTCAAGGTAACCTACGGGAATGTAGATTACCAGTCAGTTCCGAAGGTGGATCTAATCCAAAGAAATAAAGCCAATGTCATCTCCAGGGATAGAAACTTCAGGTCAACTTCAGGCAAGATCAACAACAAAAAGCCATGTTTCTGCTTGGCCTGCTGTGTTCATCCAGCTCCACACCTTGTTATCTCAGATTCTCCAGCATCTGCAGTTCCTACTATCTCTTAAGTAAACAGCCTCTGGCTCCATGTAAAACTTGAAACAATAAACAACACAAACAATAAGCATTTGCCCGTACGGATAAGTTGACAGATCAACTTTCTGGATAAACCTTTGCTTATCTATAAATGACTTACTTAAATTCCTAGGGATTATTATTCGTCAGTAAGCCATTAAAGATTATTTAAAGGGAGGGTGCAATAAAGTATCCAGAAGAGAATGAGGTAAAGGATACAATTAACCAAATTTAAAGGGTCCCAATTTTTTTTAAACTGGCAAGACTTATACCAAACTAGATCCTAAGGAGATCCACATCCATAATTTGAAAAGTAGGTTATACTGAATTTTTCCATTTGAGTACTGCTGCTTGTGTAGACCAGTTTAGGTGGTCTATGTCTGCTCATTGCATTCACATTGGTGTAGTCATCTTTTTTATAAAGCCACATAAAACTGATTTAAGGAATTCTACTACATGTGTTGATGACAGAAAGGCTTTTGTGATTTTAGGTACAAGTTGCTTATTGTAGACTTCTCAGTCTATGACCAGCTTTTGTAGCCAAAATATGGCTGAGCAGTTTCAGGTCAGTAGTAACCTCCAGGATGTGGCTGGTAGGAAATCTGTTATGTTAATGTCATTGAATGTCAAGGACACATATTTGGATTGTCTCTTGTTGAAGATGGCTATTGCTGGGTAATTCTTTGGTCTAGGTGTTACTTGCACGTATCAGCTCAAGCCGGAATGTTTATCAGGTCTTGCTGCATGCAGGCACAGACAGTTTCAACATCAGAGAAAGTACTAATATAACTGATGATGGTACAAACATCAGTGTCTTTCCCACTTCTGAGCTTATGATAGAGGGAAAGTCGTTGAAGAAGCTGAAGATAGTTGGGCCTAGAACATTATACTCAGCAACTCACAGCTCTTGTGGCACTATGGCTCAGGTCCCAACTGCTACAGAAGTATGTCTTAACATCTCTGAATAGGTTGATTGGAAAATATCAATTGTGAACAACTCCTACAGTGATGTCCTGGGAATGAGATGATTGACCTCCAAAATCCACAATCATTTTGCTTTGTACTAGCTATGTCATTTAGAAAGTGTAGATATTTCCCCTGATGCCCATTTACTTCAATTCTGCACAGTCTCCTTGTTACTACTCTCAGTCAAATATTACCCTGATACCAAAGGATATCACAACATTTCTTGAATTTCAGCTCTTTTGTCAATCTGTGAACCAAGGCCGCAATAAGGTCTGAAATTGGCAGAACCCAAATTGATTGTTAATGAACAAATCACTTCTGAGTAAATGCTAGTTGATAACATTGTCAATGACATCTTCTATGACTTTGTAGATGATTGAGAGTTTACTGATATGACGTGCAATGATTGGACGAATTGGATTTGGTATGCACTTTGTGGGCTGGACACAGCTGAACAATTTTTCACATTGTTTGCTAATTGCAAATGTTCCCAAAGCATTGAAACCACTTATCTAGGGGCACAGCTAAATTTGCAAGCCTTCATCACTTCAGCCATGTTGCTGTTGGGGTCCATAGCCTTTGCTGTGTCCAGCGCACTCAGCTTGACATTTCATTGAACGAATTCAATTGGCATCTGTACTGTTCTGGAGCTCAGGAGGAGGACAAGATAAACAATGCACCTAGCATTTCTGGCTGAAGATAGCTGCAAATGTGTCAGCCTTGTCTTTTGTGCTGGGGTCTCCTATCATTGAGGATGGGGATGTGCCTGGAGCCATCCATCATTAATTGTTTAGCTATCAAGCAATATTCGAAGTTCCAACTTTGACCTGATCCATTGGTTGTAAGATTTCTTAGCTCTGCCTGGAGCATTCTGCTTCTTCTGTTTACTATGTCTGTAACCCTGTAGAGAACATTACATGTTGGTACCTCATTGTTAAGTGTGTCTGCTCCTTATACAATTGTCCTACATTTTAACTGAATCAGGGATTGAAACTCATTGTAGAATGAGGGATATGCTAAACTATAAGGTTATAGATTATAGCAAAGTAAAATACTACTGCTGATCATGGTCATGATAGTGACGGCAGAGGAGGCTATTCAGTTTGTCTTGTTCTTGATGGCTTTAAGCAAGAGCAATATAGCTAGTCCCAGTCAGTTGCTCTCTCTGTGTAGCCTTCATATTTCTTTTCTCTCTTAAAATGCATTTCTAACTCCCTTTTGAAACTCACAACTGAACCTACTTCCACGGAACTTTCAAAAAGTGCACTCCAGGTGTTAGCCATTCTCTGTATAAAAAAAAGTTTTCCATATTGCCTTTGGTTCCTTTAAGAATCACCATAAATAATTATCCTCTAGTTATTGACATCTCTGTAAATAGGATCAGTTTTTCCTAATTTACCCTTCTGTTTTCCTCATGATTTTGGAAACATCAATGGAATTTCCTCTCAGCCTTTTCTTTTTCTAAAAGAATAACCCCAGTGTTTTGCTTTTGCAATCCACCTATGTGTCTGAAGTCCTTTAATCTCTGCAAACATTTTTGTAAATCTTTTTCTGCAAACTCTCTAAAAACTTCACATCTTTCCTAAAGTGCAGTGTCCAGAATGGGACACAGAGGGCTGAATCTTAATGTAAATTAACTAAATGTCATTTTTGGTGAGTTTCATGGCGATTCCTCTCTTTGAGGCCCAGCAAATTTCATACACTATTGTTTCAAACACACATCATTATCTATGCATCTCAGCTGATTGGCTCCCTGCTTGCCCAATCTCCGACTCATTGTAGGCAGAATCCCAGGATTCCCAGCACTGCTGCCATATTTAAAAGGTCATTTGCACCTGATGAAGTGCTATCAGTCCAGAGCTACCTTGTGTGTTTCAATTTATATGCCATGGAAATAGCTGTTAAGCCCCCTGTTTTGTAGACAGCAAGCTGGAGGAGTGTAGAGGATGGTCACCCAATCACCCTATAACAGATAAAGGAGCCTTGTGTGAGTTTGCCAGCTGGATCAATAAGGTTCCCGTGGTCCAGAGAAATACCCAGGCGTGTAGGAAGAAGGTCAAATAATTTTCTACTCCACCAGATAAGTACCACACTCTTTTGTCTGCTATCTCACATTCACTCTAATTCTGCTACTGCACACACCTTCCACAAAGGCTCCTGCTGCACCACACTTGCTATTGCATGCAACATCTTCCCACATTCGCTCTCACCCACACAGAGCTCTCTGAACTACTTTCTACTTTGCCTACTCAGAACACCTCACCACCTTTCTCCCATCTGCATCAACACTAACAGCTGTGCTAGCCAATTTCATCTCAGTCAATCCGTCCCTTTGTCTCATTCCAGGACAAAACTTTCCACAACAGGATTGAAGAGACAAGGTGTGTGGTGAGATGCCTGACATTCATTATCTCACCTCCTACAAAGGGAGGATCCTGGTGTGTGCTGGTGAGGACTGTAACTGCTCCTGTAGATCTGTCGAAACCTCCATGCCCCAACATCCAAAGAAGAGGCTTGTTCCATTATTGTGTTATTCTTATTACCACCACTTTAAAACTATTCTCAACATGCCAGAACTCCTGTCCCTTGTTCACGGTGCCTTCTCTCCTGTCTCCTGCAGCAGTTATCTTGGTGCCCAAGTGGCTGGCCTTGCAAGACAACCCTTTCTGAACCTCTGAGGAAGGGAGCATGGATACGTCAATGAATGTACAAGCAAGGCTGCCTCCTGCACCTTCCACTAGGTACTGACAGTAAGTGTGCTGGCTAAATTAGCCAGGAACACTTGCTGGTGAGCACATCACTGTCATTTCTCTGCAGTTTGTTAAGTAAGAAATGCAACAGTTTGTTGGCAACTGCAGAGACCAGGTACCTGCTTGACATCACTTCCTCCTAAATGTATACCACTGCACCACCACCTCAAGTGTGATAAGGTTGGAAGTGTTTGGGGTATTTATAATGAGGCGTGATCCAGTGCTTGTGACTGTCTCAGATTTCTGCTTGACTTCTCTGTTGGATAGTTCTCTCTTTTCTGGTGCAGAGAAATTTGCAGCATTGAAAATATCGATAAAGAAAGAAAAGCCAATGCATCATACAGTGGGGTTATTTTCTATAATTGATGACAAGCTTTTCCACTCATGCAACACACCGTCCCCATCTCAAACTCAACTCTCCAATGTTGTTGACTCTGGCAATCTTCTAACACTGACGTGCATAGATCTGCAACAACTTCTTTAGTTTGAATATATTTCTTAGTCTTTGGACTCTAGCCAAGGACAGAAAATCCCATTTACATTTCCTGCATGATTTGAAGCCATCTCTTCCCTGGTACTCTGTCACACATACTGATGGCTAATGCAACCAAACTGTAGTTCAACAAAGTATTATTCCAGGGAATTAGTCTGCAGGTTGTGCAGAATGGGACATAAAATTGTGGATAGCATCAGCCTTAGTGTCAGTGCGGGATGTGATAAACAACAGTACCTAAAGTTTTTGGTCAATATGAAATGCAACATTCCCACCCTGAAATGCTGGAAATGTGTTACTCTTCTTCCCCTTTCTAAACTGGAGATCACTTCACAGCTTGGAGTGATTGTCCAGGAAAGTAATTTGAGTCAATGCTTAGCGTATTCTATATAGTCGTGATTTGTCAGGTCAAATGTTTGATTTTCTTAAACCTTTATTCGCACGGGCTAACATAGTGATGGAGCGCTTTCAAAGACCAGAACCAAGAGTGAGAAGTTATATATTATTATTATCCTCAAAACAAAGGCTGAGGATTAATTTGTGTTATCTGAATTTGAATAGCATTACCATTTTAAAAATTAACCCTTTTTTGTTTATCTTTTCAAATATACACAAGTGATTTCTAGATTTTGTGGTGGCAGTACTCCATGAATATTCTCCTGAAAAAAAATCAAAGCCGTGCAATATTGAAATCACTCAACACATTTAGAGCATGTGCTGTATCTGTGTTTTTGTTTAGCATCACATTATGGTACAAAATTACACTAGAACTATATACATTGTTTATATAAGGTTGAAAATGACCATGCCCCATGTGTGTTGTATTGGAGTAAATAAGTATTAATGGAAGACAATCTTTCGAGGCCTACTGTCTTTTCCTTGTACTAATCTTTCTCTGAGGTGACGTAGGCAGTATGCAGTCAGACTGTCAGGTAAGAATAAATAAACCTGTGTATTTTGATAACTCTCTTAGCCAGATAAGATTGGTAATAAGATTGGCCAGATATGATAAGGTCGATGATGCAGATGGCAGATGCCATGACTATATTTTTGAGGATTCACCATAAGAAATTATGAACCTTACAGAAGGAAATGCAGTAATTGAAGAAAAAAACGTAGGTTAAATAGAGCAGGGAATAGTAATAAGATGAGGTAATGATAGTGAGGAATCTACAATGAATCAGGGAGAGAGTTGGAAATGAAAAATCTACAGATAGAGGCCTGGCAGCGAGAGTGAGTAATTTGCCAAAAGAGGAAAAGGTCGTGAAACATGAAATGAGAAATCCACATTAACTTAAGAAGTTTGTAATAAAAAGTTTGCCGTAAAAGCTGACACACTCATACACTTATCACGCTCCCAATTTCCATATGTCTCCTTATGCTGCTGCCTTTCCTGATTTTGCCATTTGTCTAAGCAAGGCAATGATCCTATTGAATTGGTCTCCAAGTTCAGGCAGTTAAAAGGAAAGTACTGTGTAGGCTAATCTCTATATATGGTCGCATGTCACGTAACTTCATAGAATCCTGGCCTCATGTTCAAAATATGCTTCCACTTGAAGTAACTGTGCAGTGACTTGATCCTTAGACATGGGCAGTTTAACAGTAATGATTCTAAAATCCATTTTTATGGTTATGAACTTTGTACAATAGCTGGGGAAAATCCAGACACGGCACAGTTATGTGGTAAACACATTATATGGACTGATATGGAGTCCTAGAGTCATAGTCATGGAATTTTACAGTATGGAGAGATATCCTTCCACCCATCGTGTTCATGCCAGTCATCAAACACTGTTTTTACCCTAGTCCTGTTTTCCAACAATTGGCCTGTAGTCTTATATGTTATTGCTTTTCAAGTGATCATTTAAATGGTGTTCAGAATTCACTACATTTTCTAAATGGAAACCTTTGGAATTCTATCTCTTGAGAAAGTTAGCTAACTAAATCTGACCCATAATGATATGACAGGGGTAAACATAGCTGAACATTTATTTAAAATGTGGCTAATAAGCCATTACAAAGTTAATTTTCCCTCTATAGCTTTCTTTATATTTCCTATTGTTTGAAATCTGGCATATCTATATTTTATATGGTTATTTTACAATGCATTAAAGTTGCAGTTATTTTAAACTGCATTTGTAACATTAAATTTGACCTTAGAATCAATATTATTTTAAATCCATATTAATATATTAAAACACAAAACCCATTGTTCCAAAATTACTGCTGCTGATAAGATGAAGAATTTAGATCAGAAGTAAATGAACTCAGATTACACTTCTGAATAATTGAAACCATTTTAAATTTCAACTCAACCATTTTTTACATCATAAGGGACTATGTTGTAAAAATCTTCTATCACAAAATCTCATTACAATTAGTTAAGAATAATTCACATAAATGTTGCTTCAGAAGTCCTGTTTAAGGGAAAAGAGCACGTTGTTGCTCAGAAATATATAATTTCACCTTTCTTCTAAAAATATAAGCTCTCACAGTGTTACCTTGGAGACAAAATATGGCAAAAAAAACCTTTTGAATAATATGCTCCTTCACTCCTCATCTAACTGTCATGCGAGATTCAAGCATTTTGACTGCACAAAGGTGATAAAACAGCAATCCTTTATTCCATTAGCGTCAGAACTTTATAAACGTTAAAGTGGAAGATAAACTTGAGAAACAAACTAGTCACGATGGATATTCATTCCAGATCCACTCAGAGATCATCAGAAGCTTAAAACCAGATTGTCAGTTAGCTGGATAACAGAGTTCCATTGGTGGAACTCCTATTTCTAATTTCCTGTGACCACGTTACCCAGAATACCTACTGTCCTAGACATGAAGATCATCTCCTTAGGCTCTGGGATGCTGCCTAGGTCCCCAGCAACATCCGCCCTATTTTCACTTACCAGTTCTCAAGCCATTGTCAAAGACTTCAGGTTGCCATTTTCATGACCCTGGTTCTTCAATGCTTTCACTCACTGTTAATTTTGCTCTTGTTCCTTGCTCCTGGCCTCTCCATCTCTCTTCCACCAGGAGACCTCTGCCACCCTTTATTCACCACTCACTGCTTCAGGTCTCAGAACCCCCACACCTCAGCCCATAATTTGGGTCACAGATGTTGCCTCTCTGTGGGCCCTAGGCTCAACAGTCCCTCTTTTTTAACCCATGTTTCAGATCTGAAGCTCTGCACTGTGTTCAAACCTCAGAATCCGCACACTTCTTTTAAACAGAGCTTCAGGAGTCACTATACCCTCCGCATCCCCTATTCCAGGTTTCAGGCCCCACATGCACTTCAGCCTGTTCTCCGAGCTTCAGGCTATGCAATCCCTTCTTTAGCCCACTCTCAGGCTCCCACCTCCAAACCATCTTCTTCAGCCAGTGCTTCGGGCCTCAGTCCATGCCTTCAGCCAGCTGAGAGCATCATGTCTCATCCTGAAGGTGGCCCATAAGGCTGACTGAGTCCCGTGCTCACTATTCATCTAAGTTGATGAATTCTGCTGGTAGAAACACAGTGCACTGCAGGAAAAATCTTGCAGTGGTTGGACCCTTGAATCCAGTCCAATGCTCATGTTAGAGACTGGGATACTGAGGTTCCTCTTAAATAACAAATAATGATCTGTAAATTTCAAAAAAAAATATAAGTAACCAAAAAGTATAAATTAATAGAGAATCAGAAAGCATTTGTTAACGTGACAAGTTATATTGTTCATTTTTTTCATGGTAATATTTTACTATAGCTGCATAATATAACTCGTGGGCTTATCTGTGGACAATTTTCTGCTTTTCACTTAATCTGACAATTGCACTTCTGAGGAACATCAAAGAAAAATAAATCATTGGGCAGATGGTATGAAAATCTATATTCCATAATTACTATTCAGTACCAATTCAGACGAAAATTAATTTCCTGGCTTCATCTGCACTCAGACCTGCTGGAATTCTTGCTTCGACTTTTGAGCAGTGGCAGGCAAATTTAGTGCATTGTGAAACATATGAATACTGATGACTACGAAGTTAAGATCCTGCTTTCTGCATCATCAGCAGTTCCCAACTGGTATAGATCCAACACAAAGTGGGAAAACCTCCAGAAAATACAAATTAACTCTGAGGGAAATGGCTGCACATACTTAGGACTGTAAACCAATGATGAAGCAATGTTTGTACATGGATCCCATCTCACATATTTATACTGTACTTATCTTATTACTTTGAAAGCACAAAGTAACTTACAACTTGTAAACCCTTACAACCACTAATATGCATACAGCCAGGGCTCATAAAATAACAATAAATAAATGACCATGCTTTTGATGGTAGGGAGGTCTTGTGGTTGAGTGAACAGTATCTTTACTTCTGCACAGAACACTCTGTATTCCATTCCAGTGTTGTCTATGTTTTGGATACTTCAACCAGTTTATGTATTAAAATTATTTTATCCAATTTCTTCTTGCTGTAAGGTGGACAACAAGACACAGAATTCAGTTTGGGGCTCAACTTAATTTTATTAACAAAATATTTCCAATTAAAAACACCATGTCAGCATTTCCCAAATTCCTGCAATATTTATTCTCTATCTGGCTCCATCTGTCTGTGAAAGTATAATGCATGCAATGATCTATGTGTTTGAGCTGGACTGTTGGAATCTCCTTCCTCTTTGATGTAGGGCTGGCTCTCTTCCATGAAGGTGGGTCCAGCAGGTCAGGGTGGAGCTTCTCGTGAGTCTTTTTGGGTCACCCCACGGTCTTCTGCCACAAGTCTTGCTTCGAGTCTTCCCTCAGGAGGGTGGCTTCCAGGCGTGTGTTCTTATCCCTCCTTTCACGAGACCTTCTACACTGTTCTGTGGCCATTGGTCAATAGTTCATGAGCTGGGTTCAAATCATCCAATGATATTGCACCAACATCCTTCACTGTTGCCATGCCGGGAAGGTGTAAAGTGTACGTCCTCAGGAACTGGCTGGAAGTCAAGCTGAACGTCTGATCAAAACTTCTCCAATACACTACCCTTGGGCGAGTTGTAACTGAGTCCCCATTAACCTTTGTGACCTCTTTGACATTGGTTTCCATTGTTCTCTACAGCCAGTACCTACTGGCTGCTGTTTCATTTAATTTTGTCAATTTTCTGACAGGCCGAATTTCTCCAACTGTGAGTCCTTTTAGAATGTAACGAAGTTTGGGCTTGTGGTCACTTAACCATAGTCCCTCCTATTGAAACCTTGAAGCTTCCAGCAAAAATGGGATCACCAGGCTCAGATCACGCTCTCGTGCAGGAATGTACCAAGTCTCAGACGGATAGCATAACTCCCTGAGTATCTGGGTTCTCCATTGTACATGACAATACCCTGCGCACTAACTATCTTGCACACATCATTAAGTTTAAAGTGCTACAGATAAATAACTAGATACACAAATTGAAAATTAGCTACTATTTACATACACTGACATGCCCTCAAGCCTGTTTGGTGATTAGCAGCGCTCAAGAGAGTAAAATTCATACCATGCAACAACTTGCATAGTTCTTTGCAATGCACTCCATGTTCATTAATTCCTTGTTTCTTGCTGGACGAGCATGGAGTTCATGATTAATTTTTGGATGAATTTCTTCTTCCAGCAGATGAATTTAACCATGAGGAAGGTGAGATGGGTCAAAGTAAACAGGATGGACAACACAGCCCACTGTGGTAGGACACATATGCATGAGTGTATCAGCACATTTGCGCCGCAGTCCCAGAAGTCATCCAACCAATCCGTCACTTTGATTCCCCTGATAGTCCTTTGAATTTGTTCCGTCTGCTGAATAACAGCAGCAAGAACTTTATGTGCATTTGCCAATTGTATCAATACCTGCTCTAATTTGTCTGGTATTAGTTCACTGCCAGTATCATACTTCTCCCAATAATCCCCTAAAGTTTGTTTGAGTTTGTTACTGACACTGAGAAAGATCTCACTGCCCCTGTAGATGTCTATGAGCTCAATGAGGCCTACCCTGGATGGTATGTGTGGCCTTATACAAAAGGTGACGTTTTGGAAGTTACATATGAAGGTCCTGTCCCTGTTGTGTTTTAGGGAAGTCATGATGCAATATTCTCCCTTCCCCTATATGCTACCCTGGGGATGTCTGTGTTCAAGCTCCAAATCTCTTGCTCCAATTTAGAATGGACTTTGTCCAAAAATCACAGAAGGCATGTTGGTTTGAATATAAAGGGTACAGGCACACAATTACTTCTTTTGTCTGGTAACGTTTATCCAGAGTGATACCGACGAGACTTCCCCCTTTCTCAATGGTGTACAGAAGCGTGCTGTCATACTGTGACTATGCTCCCTCTCGGATAATGTCAACATTTTCCATCACAAAGTCTTGTAGCCCATGTTGATTTGGCATTATAAATACAATCCCCAGTACCATCCCAATGACCTTTCCTGGGGACCCATTACAATCGTCATTAAATCAGGTCTTGGTTAGTTGTCATAATAGACAATTTAGAATATTGAGGTGTCTCTTCTTGTGGAAGAGATGCTCTATCTGTTCTTTATTGATCCAATACATGACCTGTCCTTGCTTAGCCTGCCCATGCTTCTCCCTCAAATATCCAATCATCTACTGGCCATAGACGTTGCACACAGTCCCATTCTGTTGCCACCTGGCATCCTCTAACTTCCCTGGATGATCTCATTTATGGTCCTGGTGTGCCCTTCTAGCACTGTTACCAGGTGATAGTCTGTCTGCTTTTCTTTTATTACCCCCTTGGCATCTTTCCAACTGTCCAGATTTTATCCAAGGTCTGTTTGACTTGCTGGGTTAAAAGTCTGAGCATATTATCCAAATTAACCAACTTGAAGGTATTGACTGTGGACACTCCTGCTCCGTAAGCTATTACCGAATCTTTCAAGGTATCCTTTTTGCTACATTCCGCTGGCCAGGACCTGGCCTCCCCCATGTAAATCTCTGTTTTCTGTCCCAATAGCCAATCGGTCAAATACAAATATAAATTCTGAAGTTGGGAAGGACGTCACTCCTCGCAGCTTAGTTCCAGATATTTTTAACACTGCTGGTACCACTTTAACCTTGGTCACCTCATTATTGGTTTCCAGCATTCTCTGTAGCCAATAGCTGCTGGCTGTTCTTTAATTTAGTTTGGCTAATTTTCTCTCAGGCACAATTTCTCCTCTGTGGGTCAATTTCAAATGTCCAATTCTGGGGTCATTGTCATTTGATCACACCAAGACTTGATGGCCACAGAAGATGCTTTTCTAATGCAGCTAAAAAATGTAATTGTCTCTCTGCAAATCCTTCTAATGTGTGCATGGTGAGTAGTGAGGGGAGCTGGTCAGCTATAATTGATGCCAAGTAGCCTCTCATACTGTTGCCTCTAGATTTCACTGGTGACTTGTTCTAGGAAATGTAAGCTTTGGAAACAGATATAAATATGTTCTGAAGAAGAGTCCCGACCCAAAACCGCGACTTTCCTTCTCCCCTGATGCTGTCTGACCTGCTGTGTTCCTCCAGCTCTACACTGTGTTGTCTCTGACTCCAGCATCTGCAGTTCTTGCTATCTCTAAGTATGTGCTTCAATGTTTCTTGTATCTCTAGACGTGGGACTTCGTCCAAGTCTAATTTTTGGTGCCAGTTGAGTTAATAAAACCACTACCAGGACAGAAGCAGAAAGTCCCTTCTCTTCCTTGGATAAATCCATTGGATTTTTTTATGTTCGCTTTAACTCCTCTTTTCAAAGATTGCACCTCTGATAATGCAGTCAGTGTCAGACTTCCATCATTCAGCTTGACACTGGAGCTTAAACCAATGACCAATTTCTTTAAAATGGTACCACTGAGCCAAATCATCATTATATCAGTTCAATGCCACTTTTCAAGCACCAAAGATGCTAACTTGAAATAGTAATATCTTCAATATTGAGGATAAGTCCAAGAAATACATTTTGTTCCAGACATCCTGAGGAGAGGTTTTCACTGACAGTGATCTGATGTGAAAGCAAAATAGTATTAACAAACTGACAAAAAACATTTTCCAATGAGTAAATATGCTGTGGGAAACTGAGGAATAACTGATTCAGCTCATTGAGGTCTGTCTTGGCGAATGTATTTTCTGCTCTATTATGTTGGTTGGTCCAAATAGTACATTAGATTGTACAATTTCAAGAAACAAATAATGTTAATCACAAATTGAGTTTCCAGAAATTATTGTACTAATTGAAGCAAAAAAAAATGTTACCACAATGGGGTTTGTTTATGCACAATCTGGTCATGTTCTGGACCAAATCACAGATCTTTGAGGAGGCTATTAGACTTAAGCTGCTATGCTTAGATACAAGGAAATTACATTCTCCACGCTTTTCTTTAAAATTAGTTAAAAGAAACAGCTACAGTACACAAATATAATGAGCAATTATGAGTTTCCTCAAAGTAATTTTCATTTTAATAGTTTATTTGTAAGTGCGCTAATAAACCTTTTATGTGATCTACTCTTTTCTAGCCATCTAAAACTGCCAAGATACCACTTAATGTTTTTAAAGCAGATTTTCTTTCAAAAATTTAGTTCTGAGCTGGTGTCAAATTGTATTGATTTATGGCAAATTTAACACTTAGAACATAGAACAGCGCAGGAATGGGCCTTTTGGCCCATGATACTGTGACAGACATGATGCCAAATGAAACTAATCCCTCCTGCCTGCCTTTGGCCCATATCCCTCCATTCCTTGCATATTCATGTGCTAATCTAAAAATCCCTTAAATGCCCCTATCATATCTGCCTCCACAACCACCCCGGCAGTGCATTCCAGACTCCTACCACTCTCAGTAGTACTTGCCCCTCATGTCTCCTTTCCACTATCTCCCTTTAACCTTAAATGTATGCCCCTTTGTATTAGACATTTCAACCTTGGGAAAACGATTCTGACTGTCCACCTATCTATGCATCTCATAATTTAATAGACTTCTATCAAGTCTCCCCTCAACCTCTGCCGTTCAAGAAAACAATCCAAGTTTTTCTAGCCTTTACTTATAGTTTGTATCCTCTAATCCAGGCAGCATCTTGGTAAACTACTTCTGCCCCCTCTCCAAAACCTCCACATCCTTGCTGCTTTACACAAACAGCAGAAGTCCCAGTATGGATCCCTGAGGAACATCATTAGTCACGAACCTCCAGCCTGAAAAACACCCTTCCACCACTACCCTTTGCCTTCGCTGAGCAAGCCAATTCTGAATCCACATGGCCAAGTCACTGTGGATCCCGTGTATCTTAATCTTCTGGATGAAACTACCATGAGGGACTGTGTCGAAAGCCTGACTAAAATCCATGTGGACAACATCCATTGCTATATCCTCATTGATCACCTTCATCACCTCCTCAAAAAATTCAATCAGCTTAGTAAAACATGACCTGCCCTGCACAAACTAATGCTGACTGTCCCTAATTAGGCCATGCTTTTCCAAATGTGCATAAACCCTATCCCTAAGAATTCTCTCCTATAGCTTCCCAACCACTGATGTGAGACTCACCAGTCTGTAGTTTCCTAGATTATCCCTATTTCCCTTCTTGAACAGAAGAACAACATTAGCTACTTGCCAGTCCTCCAGAACCTCTCCAGTGGATAACGAGGATACAAAGATCTTGGTCAAGGCCCCAGCAATCTCTTCTCTTGCCTCTTTCAATAACCTGGGGTAGATACCATTAGGCCCTGAGGACTTATCCACGTTAATGCACTTCAAGAGGTCCAACACTGCTTCTTTCTTGATCTGCAAATGTCCTAGCATATTAGCATGCTCCACACAAATCTCGCTATCCTCCATATCCTTTTCCTGGGTGAATGCTGATGCAAAGTACTCTTTTAAGATCTCACTCACATTCTCTGCCTCCAAGCACAAGTTCACTCTTTTATCCACAAATTTTCCTAGCTCCTCCCTAGTTATCCTCTTGTTTTTAATCTATCTATAGAATGCCTTGGGATTCTCCTTAACCCAACTTGCCAAGGTCATTTCATTGCCCTTTCTTGCTCTACTAATTCCCTGCTTGAGTACTTCCTGCTTTCCTTATATTCCTCATGGGCCCTGTCCGATTTTAGCTTCCTAAACCTTACATATGCTTCTTTTTTCCCTTTTGACTAAATTCACAACTATCCTCATTATCCTAACTTTGCCATCCTCATCCTTCTTCATTACTGGAACATGCCAGTCTTGAACTCTCCCCAGCAGGTCTGTAAACAGTTCCCACATGTCAAATGTGGACTTGCCTGATAACAGCTCCTCCCAATTAACACTCCCTAGCTCTTGCCTAATATTGACGTAATTTGCCCTCCCCCAATTTAGTACTTTTCCTCAAGGTCCTGACTTATCTTTGTCCATAGCTATCTTACAACTAAAGGAGTTGTGATCACTGTTACCAGAATGCTCTCCCACTGAATTATCAGTCACCTGACAATGCTCATTAGCCACTACAAGGTCCAGTATGGTCCCTCCTCTAGTTGGACTATCCATGTACTGCTTCAAGAAACACTTTTGGATGCACTTAGCCAATTCTGCCCCATCTAAGCCTCTTGCTCTAAAGGAGTCACAGTCAATATTGAGGAAGTTCAACTCACCCATTATGACAACTCTGTTAATTTTGCACCTTTCCATAATCTGGCTTTTGTTTCTCAATGTCATTGCCATTGCTTCTCAATGTCTCGGTGGCTGTTGGAGGATTTATAGTATAATCCTATCCAAGTGTTTGCACCCATTTTATTTTTGAGCTGTATCCATATTGCCTCAGTGGATGAGCCCTCCAGCACGTCTTCTCTGATGTAACATTCACCCTGATTAATGATGCAACTACTCCAGCTTTTTTACCTTCCTCTCTATCTCATCTAAGACAATGAAACCCTGGAACATTGAGCAGCCAGTCCTGTTCCCCTCTGAACCAAGTCTCTGTAATGGACACAACATCATAGTCTGATGTACTGATCCAGGCTCTAACCTCATCTGCCTTACCTACAATACTCCTTGCATTGAACTAAACACAGTTCAGCCCAGTTGTACCATTGTGTTCATTTACCCATCTCTGTCTGTCCTTTTTTTTCCAACTTACTGGTCTTATCATTTACCTTCCCCTCAATCCCTCCACTTGTTGACCACTGCTCTGGTTCCCAGCCCCCTCCACTCTAGTTTAAATCCTCCTGAGTAGCACTAGTGAACCTCCCTGCTAGCATATTGGTTCACCTCCAGTTTAGGTACAACTCCTCCCCCTTGTACAGGTCACCCTGCCTCAAAAGAGGTCCCATTGATCCAAGAACCTGAAACCTTGTCCCCTACACCAGATCCTTAGCAATGCATTCATCTGTCCTATCTTTCTATTCCTTGCCTCACTAGCACGTGGCACTGGTGGTAACCCAGAGATCACTACACTCTAGGTCCTGCTTCTCAGCCTCTTTCCTAACTCCCTGTACTCAATCCTCAGGACCTCATCCCTCTTTCTACCTATGCCTTTGGTATCAATGTGCACCACAGTCTCTGGCTCCTCGCCCTCCCACTTAAGCATTTCATGCAACCGCTCAGAGACATCCTTGACTGTGGCACCAGGGAAGTCACACACCATCCTGAAGTATCGGACATAGCTACAGAAATGCCTGTCTGTGCCCCTAACTAGTGAGACTCCTACCACTATTGTTCACTTGGACTTTGTCCAACCCAGCTCTACAGCAGAGTCAGTTGTGGTGCCACAGGCCTGGCTGCTGCATTTATACTCCCCTGAGATGCTATCCTCTGTCCCCCAGCACCCCTACCCTCCCCTCCCCTCCCAACATTATCCAAAATGGTATACCTGTTAGAGAGGGGGATAGCCACAGGAGACTCCTGGTCTTCCTGCTTGCCTGTCCTGGCAGTCACCCATCTACCTGATTGAACCTCTGGCATGATCACCTCTCTATGACTAGTGTCTGTAATACTCTCTGCCTCCCAAGTGCTCCTCAGTGTGTCCAACTGCCACTCCAACCAAACAACACAGTTTATGAGGAGCTGCAGCCAGTCACAATTGCTACAGACATAGTCATCAGAGACACTAGACTGCCCCCTGATCTCCCACATCTGGCAAGAAAAGCACACAACACCACCATCACCAAAGCCCAGTATTCACCTAAGCTTGCTCACTACTATTCCTCGATACTGAGTATTTCCTCACTCCACTGAATGGTCATAGTGACTGCACCAACCTCTCCCAGAATGCTCAACATCCTCTATTGGATGCTATTCCTCCTGCTTATCACTGGGGGAGGGGGTGGGTTCTCCCTTACTCCACTGACTGGTCATAATGACGATCGTAATTTGGCAATATTTAAATTTGTTTAAGGCAAATCTTGAGAAAGAAGGATATTTTTCAAACTGTTGCAATTTTAGGCACAAATTGCAGTCGGATCTCCGGTTGTTGCCAGGTTGAAAACCCCCAGCTTGGAAAATTAGAGGGCATCAATTAAGCACATGTTTGAGTTTGACTGTGATATTGCCTGCACTCAAATAGCTACCAGCACTTGTGTCAAAAGGACGCTGACTTGGGCCCAGCATCTCTGAAATGTTAACAAGCCAGAGAAATGATGAAAAGATATCAATAAATACTAAAATCAATGGCAGGAATAAATGTTTTGCAGCATGAACAAAGATATGTGCTATTTATTCCAAGGAATCTCAAAAATAAAACAAAAAGAGCAAATAATCATTATTTCATTTGCAAAAATATCTGACATAGACTTTAATAATTTCATTATGCTTCAAATGAATATTTTTGTATTTTTAGATGACTTCAGATGATTTGTCTAGAAATTTATTAGATTTCATACTTCTCTGGGACAGTACACCATACACTACTGTAATGTAATTTTTATTCAGTTATTCCTATCTTTGATTAACATTTCAGTTTCTGGCTTTAAAATTCCCACTGTCACTTTCACATTTCCAGAGTTGTCAAGGGCTATAAAGGAAGGGAATGTCACAGAACCCATGGGATATGAACAAAAAGTCGCAGAGGAAATCCCTGAACAAAGAGGCAAACCTGCATTATGGAATGAATCTGAGACAAGATGGGTACATAAATATGAAAATGAAATTGTTTTCTATGGGGACCATTGACAGCAATATCTGTGCAGATTACAGGGGTTGAAAATCTGTGTCTGTGTTACCTAAACAAAGATAGGTTGAGTTTAAAATATAAATACTTGAAATACATTTTAATTTTCTGCACAATCAGGAGACTTCAATCTTAAAAATCTCCTGGAATCTATGACATCTAACTCAACATAATAGCATATTGTTCTGTCCTCCTACTCTTCTGTTTTAGAAGAGGTAGCTCTCAAAATGCTTAAACGCCACTAAGATATTTCCAAGTGATGCTGACTTAGTTCAGAATGAGAAAGATGATGATATTTTCGATTGGTTTCGCCAACTAATAGATGCATGCTGGAGAGTGACCTGTAAAGCCATTTTATACTATGTTCGGGTTTCTGTTGTTATGTTAAAATACATGAGAGTCACCATGCACCAGATGCATTGAAGTGGCTTGTTGGGTTCTGTAGAGATTGATAACATTCAAAATATATTTGTACTTCCACTTAATATCTGAAAAGAATGTCAAGATAAAATTTCACGTGTTCTAATTCTTACTGTAACAAATGGCTTAAAAACTCTACTAATTAAATACGTGTTTCCTAGAAGAAAGGTAGGCCTGGATTTTCACCATGAGAATGCATATCCATCATGGCAAAATGGTAATGGTGTCAAGAAATCACAATTGCATCCTGAAGATGGCATTTCCCATTTTCATGGAGGCAGCAAATGGAGGCATTTTGAGATGCCTGCATGTACAGTTTATGGCATCGATCACTTATCATCATCAGACTTCCTTACCTTTCTCAACAGCTGTTTTACCTATACCAAGCATTGGCCCTTCCTTAAATGTGCCTCAGCTACCAGATACAATTGAGTAATTTACCTTTCCAACTGGGTACCCTGGCTATCCAAACAAATTAGAAGCAACATCTGCAGGAGACCTTGGTGAGTTTGGAAAGGAAGAAGAGGCCCCCAAGGACAGAAGGATGGTCTCTTCAGCTTCTTTAAATTTAAGATAAAAATAGTCTAACAAACACCTCTTCTATTCTGAAGACATCCTCTGCCTCCAACAATAAACCTCAACCAGGCTTTAAATGGCACCACAAGCAGCCCACTGCTTGTGTGTGGGTAGCTTTGAGGCCCAAATACCCCTCTTCACAATTCTAGAACAGTAATCCAGATGCAAAATAGAGTTGAGGATCCTGCTTGCCCGCCAACTGTATGAAATTCTACTCTTCCTTGGAGTTATACCATCCTCAGAAAGGGCTAAAAGATCCATTTTTTGAAGTTTAATAGACTTTAATTATGTAAGTGTATCCCAAGAGTTGGAGGAAAGCACAGGAAATGGAGATGGGGATATATCAGCCGGGATCTAATCAAATGAGCAGGAAACCTGAGGAACTGAATTCCTGCCCCTATGATCCCAACAGAAGACAGTAAATTCACATGACGATGTTAAATTAATTATTCAAACTTAGAGCATCTATGCTAAATAATTTCTTGAACATTGCTAAAGTGATGACACAGAGTCAATGCTTTATGTTTTGTACCAATCAGGATTGTGACAGAAGAAACCAAACTAAGAAAGGGAACAACAATTTCCAAGAACATAAATTGCTGGAGAAATTTGGTAGGTCTGGCAGCATTTGTGGAGAGAACATAGAGTCAATGTTCTGAGTCTGGTGACCTTCCTTCGGGCTGGACTCAACTTTAACTCCACTCTCTCTCTTCAAATGCTTTTAGATCTGTTGAGCTTTTCAGCAGTTTGTCCGTTTTTCAGATTTCCGGCATCCACGTTTCATTGTTTTATTTTAACAATTTATACAACACAAGATAATGATGCTGATTGGTGGGATCACAGTAGGCATGGATACACAGCAGTAACAATGTGTGTAAAACAAAAAGTTTTTTTAAGCAATGTTGGAGTTCTACTGTACTAAGTGATCAGGTAATTTATTTGAATTTAATTTTACTGCCAAGAATGGTCTTTGCGTCCTCTGTGAGCCAGACTAAGTACTTCCCCAGTAAACATCTAGTTCTTGAGACCTGAGGTTGATCACAGGACATTTGTCACTGTATTACCTTGTTAATACATATAGCAGGCCCTGTCACATGATCTTCTTTGGTACACAGGGTTTACCAGAGCACCATTCAGTTCAAGTTAAAACTCATTTGATACGTGGAGTGAATATTCATGTAGCTATAAGAACGTTGCTCAGTCAAAACAGCATACTTGCAGTAATTGTAAACTTTACTGTTCACCTCAAAATTACAAAAAAAAAGACACCTGCCCAAATGCTCAACAAATATGTTGATCTTCAAACACAGCTGATTACTTTCTGCATGACTATCCTCTATTCATCAATTAGCCTTACATTCCCAGACTGATTACTAAGCATGTCCCAGGCCCTCAACTCCATACCGATAGGTAGAAACACCTGATGACAGAATAATGTGCTGCTTAAAAATACGACTTGGATTTATTTAGTGCTTTTCACAAACTACCAGATGTCTTTTTTGTGCTGTACACTCAATGAGGCTGTCTTGAAGTGTAATGACTGATGGAAGGCAGGCAATGTGACAACCAATTTGAACACAACAAGCTCCCAAAAACAGTGGTGTGATAATGACTAAGACTCTGGCAACAGCTCTCCTGTTTGCCTTCAAAACAGTGCAGTAATTTTTTTACATGCAGCCAAGCAGGCAGATGTAACATTCAACCTCTCAACAGAGGACAGCATCTCCAACAGTGCAACACTCCCTTAAGCCCTAGATTGAATCAATAAAGGTCGTGAATCTGATTCAACATCTGCATCTCAACTATGAATGTCATAAATTATTAATTTAGAATGAGCCAAAGGTGTTAAGTGCATTGGACGTATGCTGTTAACACCCTTTATATCTCAAGAACTGTGAGAACAGGATCTTAATATTTTTGCAAGTAGCTACCTGGCATCTTGCTTGGGTAAAATAATGCCAAGAGCTCGGTTCGTTATAATTTGTATAAAAAATACAATATTCTGCGCCACAGGTTAAACAGATGCAACATGAAGTGGTTTACAATCAATTAGAGCAGACTGAAAAATTTGCTAACTGTAGTCAATTTCAGACCTGTGTAAACCGCAACCTACAAGAAATTACACAATAAGCATTTCATTATTGTCACAGTATGTTGTAATAGCAAATTATTTATGCCATAACCTATACACTTGTACATTTGAAATTCTTCTGAAATTTCCTCGTTTAGAAATAGCTCTTTGGACTGATTCGTTATCGGAAGCAATTTCAACCCAAACTATCTATTAAAAGCTGATGAGCTAGGTACAATGTTGATACTCTCCAATCGATATTGAAGGGCATTGCCATTGACTTTGCCATCTCAGATAGTTTTGTTGATAATTACAGCTAAGACCATGTCTGAATACTTTCTTGTTTAGCTCCCCATCTTGTAACACCCTTCCACCACCCCCCACACACACTAAAAATCCCCCTGTTTTTGGCCATGGATAAAAGCTAATAAGTCCTTTTTAACGGATAAAATAAAACAAGGAACTGCAGATGCTGGAGATCTGAAACAAAAACAGAAATTGCTGATGAACTCAGCAGGTCTGACGTCATCTGTGAAAAGAAAGCAGAGTTAATGCTTCGAGTCAGGTGACTTTTCCTCAGAACATGAGTTCTGTTTTTGTCCCTTACTAACAGTGCTGTTACGTACCTACCCTCCATGGACTGCAGTAATTCAAATATTTTTCTGACCACTGCCTTCTCAAGGATATTTAGGGATGGTCATTAAATGTTGGCCTAGCCATTGATGCCTCATCCCATGATGGAAGAAAAAAAACTGTAACAATAGTTTCAAAATCCCAATTCTCCTGCCTTTGGCCCTCAATTTGTCACAAACATTCCTGCAGCTACCAATCTGATTTATCACACTTTCATCTTCACCTTTCATATGCAAGCCCCAAATAAAACCTGTACTTTGTCTCATCTTTACTATTTCCTCATCCCTGCTCCTTTAAGTCTGAGGAACACAGACTTCGGAAGTTAAGTTGGACAATTCATTCAGCTATTCATTGTCAGTTCTGACTAGATCACATCAATCACTACCTCATTTACTCATTATCCAGGGTGATTCTGTCTTGCAAAAACAACTCTCAGCATTTTTTTTCCTCCACTGCAAAGCACCTTCTTTAACTCCACTTCGAGATAACTTCTGCCCTCTCCAACAATAGATGTGAGGACCTGATGGACTTTACTGACATCAAAACAATTCAGTCATATGCCTCTGTCCCATCCTTTTCCCTTACACTATATTACAATAGTGATAAATACAGACCATTGAATTTTTACTTCCCATTGTCTGATGTTTATACCTGAGACCTTTCAAGGACCAAAGTTTTTTTTTAAAGGAAGAAACATGAACTTAAAATGGCTATAGTGATCACCTAACCACAAATTGAGGCAAACTTTGGGAGAACCACTTAGAATAAATGAAACTGTCTGCACTGAAATTATCGTGTTTATTTAGATACATTTGAAACACAAAAATAAGCCAGCACTAAGAAACTTGAATTTTTTGTTTAATTCATATATGTATGGTAAATTCATATACACTGCCAGTCTACTAGCATGGAAAGATAATGAAGCTAGAATGTGGAAGGCACACTGAACTTTTTTTCAACTATTGCCTTTGAGTAGCAAATCAGAGGGGGGGAAAAATAAATTTGTGACAAGAACTGGAATTCTCTCCCTACCTGTTTCTCTGATCCTCTTGGAATATGGTATCCAGTAGAAAAGTAAATTAGGACTATAGCTATTCACCAAGAATGCAACAATATCAAAAGATTTTGCCACCATTGATGATATAAGTCACCCATTACTAGTTGTCTCAGGTTAAGAATCAAGCACTCTAGAACTCGGAAGACTGCTTTAATGTGTAACCGTAGTGGGTCGGTGCTAGACACATTCCCTTTTAAACTCAATATCTGTTTTTGTGTCTTTGCTGTTTTGGTTTTATTATTTTTGTCAGAGTAGTAAGTAATAAATGTTTTCTTTTTCGTAACTGGCTCCTTCATTTTCGATTGAATAACATTTTAATTGAAGCTGTGTGCTTATAAGAAATAAAAATATTTGTACGACCGAACGAGAAGGGACCAAAAAAGAGGGCCATAGCAACTAATCCATCTGTTGTTACTTTACACCCCAACTAACTTTAGTCTCTGTTCAAGTCAATGCAAGCATTTAGTCAATCTCATGGTCTTCCCACTCAAGAATTTTGATTATATTCCCCTGAGATTAATTATATTATTTTTAAATGTATAATTAGTGGCTGTCCACGGTAGTTAGAATTTTTTTTCCTCTGAACGATAACATTAGAAAAAGTAAAACTGTAAAGAGTATTCAACTAAGTCAGAATGCTTTAGAACCAAAGCAACTTGAATCCAGAACCAATCTGTTTTATGTGAACCTTTATGCTTCAAATTGGGTGTCCTTACAATGGTACATGAAGAAATGTTCCACAATAGCAGTTTTAATTGTTGAAGTCGCTGCTGTTTATAATATACATTCTTTTCAGAGTTTCAATAGGATTATGTATGAAAGATATAAACCTATCATTATCAAAGGTTCAGCTTTGATTTAAACTGATGGTACCCAAACAGAACACATTAGTGGGACGTTAAGCTAGTGGCATAGCATATCAAAGCTGTTGATGTGACTTTGTCCACCATTATTTTAAATTCTGGGCTTTCAGTTGCATCAGGATTGCTTCACCAATGGGCATACAGTTCATTGTTATAGTTAAAAACCCGGGGTACTATGACATGCTTAAAATCCAATTGCATAAGCCAGGCTTCCTCTGCCTGAGGTTAAATCCATTGACCATCACTGCTAACTTCCTTGCTGCTGCTTGTTCACCAGGGAAATTTGGTTCACTTGGGTCCCTGATCTCAACCTCCTGCAGCCTGACATCTGACACCTGCCTCCAAAATACATTGGATTTGGGTTGGTGTCAGACACTCAACACGGTCATGAAGCATGCAGGCTAAAATTGCTCCAAACCTGATGCAAACCTGCTCAATCACATTCACACTCTGAGTTAAAATCCAGGCTTTAATTTTTGCCTTTGCTGAGTCAGCGCCGTTGTCTTACATACAAGTAACAAGTGAATCAACATAAATTATCTCAAAAACCAAGTGCTGGCAAATGCCATAGTTAAATCCAGTTCTTGACATCTATTCCATCAACATAAATAAACAGATGATAAATAATTTTCATTTCAAATCAATGAATTCATAACCCAACCAGAGTAGCTTTAACCTGTTGGCATGCATTCTGGACAGTAACATATTCAGAGATTGAATTGTATGATGGTGGAATTTGATCATTTAAAAATATTAACTGGGCTTAATGAAAAGAATTAGTGGTGTTACACTGCCTTCAAGTGGTAGAAAAGTAAAATTTCACTCAAAGCTTTCAGACATTTGCAATGGCTTACTTGAGTTTGGGGGTCAATAAGTTTCATTCAGTATTCAAGTCAACAGTTTCCATTTTCATAAGTTATAACATAAATCTCTAAATTTCTGAAAGGTAGGACTTGAATGAACAAATGTTCTACCTATGTCTTTTGCACCAAATGTTTTACTTATTCAACATTAGCATCTTTCTGGTAGAATCATAGAATTATACGAATTTATAGTCAGAATGAGGCCATTCAATCCATTGTGTCACTGTTAAAATAGAAATAGTGGAAAATACATCGACAATTCAGCATTCGAGATCATGTCGACTTCTAAATTCAGTTTTAAATGGAAGCAAATATCACGTGCATAAATTCATAATGTGGGCAGGGTTACAGCAATAACACAGTTTGTTCCAGCCACAGCTTTTCGGGAACACTTATTTGCTTTTTGCAACTTGTTGTGCAGAAGAGTTTCCAAGATACTTCTGCAATTGGATTTTCTAATGTTCTGGAACTGAAAATGTACTTTTTCAATTTAATCAATGAAAAGCAACACACAGTCATTCCTTAAGGTAAACCATTAGAGCAGGAAGAGACTATATAGCACCTCAGGCCTGCATTATTTTTTGGTAAGATCATGTCTGAACTTTTACATCAAATCCACTTTCCAGTTTTCTGCCTATTAATTCATTTCCTTGTTGTCCTAGAATTTGTCAAGACCATTTCTTTTATGCAATACTCCAAATCCAGTTAGAATTGAAACTTTTATATCCTATTCCAGTGATTTCATATTTTGTAGTAAGTGGAATGTAAGGCTTTTCTTTGAACATTGGAATCAGGCATCAATGCTGTTATCTCATATAATCAGCTTCCCTTTGCTCACTTTTGTGTAAAAATTGAGCAGGCATATTATTAACATGCCAATCATTTTGGAATCTGTGACTATGCATGAGAATGGCATTGACTTCTTGAGACGTGGTTTTTAAAATCTCATTTTTCTTTATTCATTTGGTGACATAAATCACAACAATCTGCATTATCAGACTAAATTCTACTATGACAGGACATCTAGTAATGTCTTCCATCATTCAGGCCTGCTGTGCACACCTAGATCTTTTAAATCATAGAATCCCTACAGTGTGGAAACAGGCCCTTTGGCCCAATAAGTCCACACCGAACCTCAGAGCATCCCACCCAGACCCACACCCCCAACAACCCACCTCTCCCTGAACACTATGGGCAATTTGCATGGCCAATCCACCTAACCTGCACATCTTTGGACTGTGGGAGGAAACTGGAGCATCTGGAGAAAACCCACACAGATATGGGGAGAATGTGCGAACTCCACACAGACAGACACCCAAGGCTGGAATTGAACCCAGGTCCCTGGTGCTGTGAAGCAGCAGTGCTAACCACTGAGCCACCGTGCTGCCCCAATTATTAAGTATTGTTAAGTATTGTTAATTGTTAAGTATTGCAAATTGACGGAAGTGTAAATTGAAGAAAACTGAACATCTGAGACCTGATGAATGAATAACGGAATCAATTGTGCAACTGAATAATCTACTCCCATTCTTATTTCTTAACTTCTTATGGCCCTAATCATTCAGATTGAACATCTGTATAGTAAACACTTCAAGGACTAAGAAGGAAATGTAAATTATCATGTGAATACATTCTCAAATCAGTTTCAGAAAAGAAAATTAAATAAAGAAAGGGAACCCTGAAAGTGCAAGATGCAAGTCTTCCTCCTGAGAATAGCTATTTTTGCACAAGTCCCAATCTGCTCCAAATCCACTGCCTGAGCTATAGGCCATCGTCTCTCACAGCTATCAATGGATCTTGTTCTCTCCATCCGGCATCCTAAACTGTAACCTAATCCTCACATTCCCTTTCACACCAGCACCTGATCTAGGTCTGGGCATAAAATGTGAACTCAGCTTTAATCTTGCTTATCAGACAGATACCCATTTGTTGAATTAGAGAGCAAAAGGACCTCTAAGAGATTTACAGCGGGTTCATTGTTAATCTGTAGTTTAGCAAAAGCATCAGTTTCCAGGTATTCCTTGAGGACCCTTTCCTTGTGCCAAAACCATCATCCCACTTGGGACTAACCCAGTTCTTTCTTTGTCAAAAATAATTAACAATTTAACCAAAAGGCTCACAGCAGGGGCACTGCAATTATAACCAAAAATCCACCACCAAATGGGAGAAATTAGGGGTGACGAAATCAAGATATTATGAGAATGGAAAATAATTCTCTCTAGCTCCCCATGGTGCCCACTTATCATTAAGCATTTCAAGGCTACGTGACAATACCACATGCTCCCTCTCTAAGTACACCATGGTGACCATGAAAGAGAGGCAGGCAGTCAGGAATAATGGCTCCCTCCATGGCCCGCTGTCTAGCAAGAAGCCAGTTTTGTTTCATATTTTAACCATGTAAGGCCTATTTAATCGTCCAATTAATTAAATAACAATTACCAAACACTGCCAACCAGAGACAGTGCCACAAAAACTAAAAGTCAAGCAAGGATAGGGAAAGAGGCAGGGATTAAACCAAAAGGGAGTTGGTGGGGAAATAATGCACTGCTGCCTCTGCAGGGCCCACGTCCATCTGAAAGCATCAAGAATACTGGTGGACACTCCTGCACCCACAGAAAGAGAATTGATGGGCAAGATTTCACTTTTTAATTTTTCCTACTTTGACAAACTGAAATCAACATTCAAAAATCTCATATAACAAAGTGTGGAGCTGGATGAACACAGCAGGCCAAGCAGCAACATAGGAGCAGGAAAGCTTGACGTTTCGAGCCTAGACCCTAGACCTAGATCAGAAATGGGGGAGGGGAAGAGGGTTCTGAAATAAGTAGGGAGAGAGGGGGAGGCGGATAGAAGATGGATAGAGGGGAGGATAGGTGGAGAGGAGACAGACAGGTCAAAGAGGCAGGAATGGAGCCAGTAAAGGTGAGTGTAGGTGGGGACGTAGGGAGGAGATAGGTCAGTCCAGGGAGGATGGACAGGTAAAGGAGGTGGGATGAGGCTAGTGGGTAGGAGATGGGAGTGGGGCTTGAGGTGGGAGGAGGGGATAGGTGAGAGGAAGAACAGGTTAGGGAGGCAGGGACAAGCTGGGCTGGTTTTGGGATGCAGTCGGGGGAGGGGAGATTTTGAAGCTTGTGAAGTCCACATTGATACCATTGGGCTGCAGGGTTCCCAAGCGGAATGTGAGATGCTGTTCCTGCAGCCTTCGGGTGGCAGCATTGTGGCAATGCAGGAGGCCCAGGATGGACATGTCGTCTGAGGAATGGGAGGGGTAGTTGAAATGGTTCGCGACTGGGAGGTGCAGTTGTTTGTTGCGAACCGAGCATAGGTGTTCCACAAGCGATCCCCAAGCCTCCGCTTGATTTCCCCGATGTAGACGAGGCCACAACGGGAACAGAGGATACAGTATACCACATTAGCAGATGTGCAGGTGAACGTCTGTTTGATGTGGAAGGTCTTCTCGGGACCTGGGATGGGGGTGAGGGGCAAGGTGTAGGGGCAGGTGTAGCACTTCCTGTGGTTGCAGGGAAAAGTGCCAGGGGTGGTAGGGCTGGAGGGGAGTATGGAGCAGACAAGGGAGTCACGGAGAGAATGGTTCCTCCGGAAAGCAGATAAGGGTGGGGATGGAAAAATGTTTTTGGTAGAGGGGGCAGATTGCAGATGGTGGAAGTGTTGGAGGATGACGTGTTGTATCCGGAGGTTGGTGGGGTGGTACATGAGGACGAGAGGGATTCTGTTTTGGTTGTTATTGCGGGGAGGGGGTGCGAGGGATGTGTTGTGGGAAATGCGAGAGACACGGTTGAGGGCGTCTTCGACCGCTGTGGAGGGGAAGTTGCGGTCCTTGAAAAACAAGGACATATGTCCAGGAGTGGAATGCCTCCTCTCGGGAGGGGATGTGGCGGAGGTGAAGGAATTGGGAATAGCGGATGGCCTTTTTGCAGGAAGGTGGATGACAGGAGGTGTATTCCAGGTAGCTGTGGGAGTCGGTGGGCTTGAAATGGATATCGGTTTCCAGGTGGATGGCAAAGATGAAGACAGAGGTCCAGGAAGGAGGGAGAGGTATCAGAGATGGTCCAGGTGAACTTAAGGTTGGGGTGGAAGGTGTTAGTGAAGTGGATGAACTGTTCGAGCTCCTCATGGGAGCACGAGGCGGAGCTGATGCAGTCATTGATGTAACAGAGGAAGAGGTGGCGAATCGGGCCCGTGTAGCTTTGGAAGAGGGTTTGTTCCACGTAACCTACAAAGAGGCAGGTACCCATGGTCACCCATTCAAAAATCTCATGTTTGTTCAAGTATGCACCATTATCATAAAAACTTTTGTTTTAATTTCCCTTGCCTAGCATTTAGTTGTTTAGCTGCTACCTTTGTCCTCTTGTCTTCAGTCCTGCTCCTTTACAGCTCAGTTGAGCATTTTAGCTTCAATACTTCATGGAGAACCATACCTTTAACTTATGTGTATTACATAACCTTTTGAAATGCAATCAAATGCACATGATATTCACAATTCACATTTTGGTATTTGTCCCATGCATTAAATCTGCACAAAACTGTCTGCAGTCTGTTCCACACACTTTCTAATGTGCTACTGAAAGTTAAGCCTTATTCCATAAAATGTGTTTTTCTTGGATGCGAATGAGTGAAGAGTGTTATTTTTGGCATATCGATAGTTGTTATCCTCGTTTGCATTATTGTCAACAATGTTTTATAATTCCTTTCCCTGTAATGGAAGAAAAGTGCTCTTTTCTGCTCACATATTCTAATATTAAATCCAATCTTTCAACCCTCTTTATCCCCTTTAACTGGTGAATTAACGACTGAGTGCATCAAGTACAGACAAGATACACGCAGTTGAAGTAGTGTTGATGACACAGATGGGCTATGTCAGCTTTGTATGGTGATTTCAAATTAACTGAATACAAAAAGTTGACCCCCCCGATAGAAGTCAATGCACAGCAGAAATTATATACTAAGATATTTTGTGTCGCTTTTGATAGGCTTTGATGAAATCTTTTACAGCATTTCAAACTTTTAAAAAAGCTAGTTGTTACAGCACTAAGTTAAGCATTTAATCAAGCCTAGGATGTGTTAAAACAGATATTTTCTTTGTTCATCTCAATTGCTGTAACTGCTTTCGCCCATTCACATCAGCACTGCTAAGCACAAGAATGCATCTTGAATAAATCCAAATAGAAATCAATTCCTTTTCAAGATTATTGAGGCTATCTTTCAATTCCCAGCACATCTTTTAAATTGCTTATTAATTAATTCTCATCCAGTGATCAAACAGAATGTCAGGAGGTATGGAATGTTGCCTTTGCTGGATGTATACCTTCTAGACCTGTGTCTAGTTTTTAAAAATCATTACTTCCTTTATACAATCACAAGATAGGTTCAGATAAATAAGCTATAAAGAGATACTTCTACCTTTATCATGTCCTGAAGTCACAGAGGCAAAAAGTACAGAGAAGGCTTTTCTTCCAATCAAGTCCATGTCAGCCATAAAAAATACAAAGTTCTGGAGAAACGCAACAGGTTTGGCAATATCTGTAGAGAGAGGAGCAGTGTTCATGTTTTGCGTCTAATATGACATTTTTTCAGAGTTCTGAAGAACTGTGAACTCATGTGAGCTCAAAATGTTATTTTTTTTTCTCGTTTCTCTTTTCAGAAGTGCTACTAGATGTGCTGAGCTTCTTAAGCGCTTACTGCTTTTATTTCAGATCTCCAGCATCTATAGTATTTTGTTTTCATTTGCATCAGTATCAGCAATCAGAAATCTAATTAATCCCATGCGCTATACTGTACCTACAGCCTTGCAAGTTTATTTCCCTCAGGGGCCCATTCTAATTTCCTTTCGAAATCCTTGATCATTTCCAGTTTCACTGCCTTCTTTGGCTAAGAGTTCTAGGTTTTTATCACTTGTTATGTAGAAATAAATTCTTTCTATCTCATCCCTGCTAAATCTCTTGCCCAAAACATTGGATTGGGATTTCAACCAAGGGTCAAGATCTACAAAAGGGGGTTAGTTCTGGGTCCTGACCCCTGTATGAAATGCTTTAGGCACATCCACCTTCAACATCAATGCTCCAGAAAATTAAGGGAGTGAGCTTGTCATTTAATCAGGATTCCAATTTGGAATCCACTGGAAGACCAATGGGGGACCTTGGCACTCATTAATTGAGACCTTCTCTGGCTGAACTGGGAATTGTTTATTTAAATGTAGGGATTATGAGGGACAAGTAACCAGTAAATTGATTATTATGTTTTATTAAACCACAGTGTCATACAGATCTACAGCATAGATAAAAGCCCTTCAGCCCATCAAGTCTGTGTCAGTTAAAAACAAGCACTTACATATTCTAATTCCATATTCCAGCTCTTGGTCTACAGCCCTGTGAGCCTTGGTATCGCAAGTGCACATCTAAATATTTCTTAAACGCTTGACCATGTTCCAAGATCCTGGAGACGCGGCCGTTCATGGGGACAGCCAAGAGTCCGGGAGACTCTTGTGGAGCGGGGCAAGGAACACAAATTCCAGCTCTCAACTTTTGTACTCCTGGTCCTTTTACCATTAACTAATATGAGCAGCATTACTTTGCCTACCTTATTTAAATCTGCCATAATTGTACTCGTCTATCAGACCTCCCCTCAGTCTGGTTCATTCGCAAACCTCCCATTACCTCTGTCAATGCACACTCTTTAGAACATTAAGAATATATTGCCTCACACCATCCTTTCCGCCAAAATGTATCAGTAAAGCTTTGTCTGTATTAAATTCCACCTGCCATTTGCCTGCTCATTCTGCAGTCCTTTTTACATCCTCTGCTATTCCATAGATATCATTGTCATTGTTTTTCACATCTTCAAATTTAGCATCATTGGCAAATGAAGGTATTTTATTCTGTATTCCAATACCCAAGGCATTTAAGCCCGGCAAAAAATAACAATAGTCTTAAATTATTCTCGAATTCTTACCTTCATTATTCTATCTGGAAGTTCATTCCATATGTTGATCACTCCCTGCATAAAGATCATTCTTGCATCATTCCACTAGAAACCTGTGTCCTCACCTCACTTTATTTTGCAATAAAGCTGTGGGTCTACCCTTCCTGTAATATTTACAGTGACATCACCTCCTTCCAAGGCTGCATATCTCTAAATTTTCTGGGTTTTTTTCAGGTCAATGGTGCTGAGGATCAGAGATGAAGCTTGTCTCTGAATTAATTCCTGTGTTGCAGTGATGATAAATAGTGCTGCACCCACGATCTGGTCTGCCCAGAGTATGTTACTGTCTCAGTTTGAAGTTGTAATCTACTGCTTTGTTCTGTACAGTGCTAAACAATGTTGTTTGTTTTGTTGGTTTGACCAGGGTGATTTCCACATCTTTAGCACTAACTCTATCTAGATTCCATTTAATTTGATCCTGAATTGTGGTGACACCATTTATGGAACATTTATATCCCCTGTGTATACCAACTCACATCATTAGTGTTAAATCCCACCAGTGATTAGACTTTGTACTTCATCCAATTTATTTTGCATTTTCCAAGCTGCTTCCAAATCTCCAGCTGTGCCTCCTATTTTGAAACCATCTGCAAATTGTAATACAATAATTTAAGCTCTGAGTCCATGTTATTGATATAAATTGCAAACTATTTTAGGTTACAACACTGGCATTTGGCACTTCTCACTCAGCTTTACCACTGAGTGCAATCCAGAGGGTAAGCAGGTTCTTATACATACAAAGTTCCTTCCATTTTCTAAATGGTCTTGATACAAAATGCCTGGGTCCAATAAATATACTGACAGTTGAAGTAAGCTTGAACTTTCAATCTTAGAAATGTTTTCTACAGAGTGAACTAAGTAGCTATAATCCACAAAGGACCATCTCTCTCTATTAGAGTTAGTTATATGAAGATTAAGGGTAACCACTACACAATTATGGGGAAACAAGCTGTTTATGTTGTTATATTGGTTAATGAGCTGCTGTAGCTGTTATGGAAATTTGCTGTTGGCATTTTTTTTTCCCTCTGCACTAGCCATTCAGCCAACAAATCAAATCGACACTCCAAAATATCAGTAAACTAAAGGGAATTCTTGCCAAGCAAGTCAGAGCAGGTACCTGGTGATTTTAGCTCTGCACTGGCTGTGAACAGCTTCCGTGTTGTTTAACACTCAACAGCATCCCAGGGCATGATCCATAAGCACCAACCACAAACACACCTCACCCACTGACATTGGCATCAGACATTTGCTAACCCTTCATGATCCTCATGGCACCGTTCCAATCAACTTGCATTACATTTAGCAAGCACAGACATGTATTGTAAGGCACACCGACAACTATCAGTGAAAGGCTGCTGCAAGGACACTTTGCGGGCAACACCAGGCACCCAGCTCACAGCTTAGACCAGATTACCTCCGAGGGCTGCTAGCTTGGTCTCTTTGTTGTTTGCTTACTCAATGCCTACTTGCATGGTTCGCAGCATCTGTGCCTCATCTTGCTGTGCCATTGAGCATAGTTATGCAACCAGGCAACTTGCCTTGCTGCCCAGCAGGACTCAGTTAAGGAGGCAGACATCTTGCTGTCTAGTGTTGGGCGAAGTCAATCTCACGCTCACTACATGTTCCAGCTTACGTGGCAAGCACTCTATAATCAGTACGCATGTCTCAAAGGCTTAGGGGAGTAATCCCCTCACCGAAGTCTATGGAGACACCCAGCAGGTGGGTAAGGTTTCCAGCACAGGGGCATCCTGTAAAGCAAGCTCTGGGCATTGGCTCTTATCAGAGGTTTATTCAGGGTGATCTCAGTAAGGATGTCCACAGCTCTGCAGTCCAGGAAGTGACTAATCATCAGTCCTATGGCTCCATAGCAGCCAGTCCAGGAGAGTGGACTAACATGATCAGGCAGATATAAGCCTGAGTTCCACCAGTTCTGAGGAAGTGTCACCAGATCCGAAATGTTAACTCTGATATTTTCTTCACAGATGCTGCCAGACCTTCTGAGCTTTTCCAGCAACTTCTGTTTTTGTTCCTGATTTGCAGCATCCGCAGTTCTTTTAGTTTTTACCTGGCACTGTGGATTAGTGTCTGGTTTGGGAATCTTCTGCAGCATGTGGAGAAAAGGTAAGTTCATTGGGTCAACCCTGAAAAGCTAAGGAGAAGGAGGGGTGTTCAAGGAGCCAGCTGCTGTGGGAAGGGTAGTCAAGAAGGTAGCCATCATTGGAAATGGGAGTTGCAGGCTGAGGGGAAGGTGGAATAAAAATTATGAAGGGAGGCAACTGTAATTGTAAGGGGTGATGTGGGACACAGTAAAGCATGGATGGAAATGGTGCAATGCAGGAGGGGACTTGTCCACAATCAGCAACACCCTAGCTTTATGTGGAGGAAGCATACAATCATATAGTCACTTCATATGCCAAGGGCTACAGGGGAAAGTTGAACAGGTGAAGGTGTAACTGAATTAGGTGCAAAGTCTATGGGGTTCTCATGAAGTGTTATCAGGAAAGGAACAGAAACAGAAATTGTTGGCAAAACTCAGCAAGTCTGGCAGTATCTGCATGAAGAAAGCAGAGTTAACATTTCTAGTATGGTGACTCTCTATCTGAACTGCTGAATTTCTCCAGCAATGTCTGTTTTTGTTTCAGATCTCCAGCATCCACACTTCTTTTTTTATATGGGGAAAGGAGTCTGGAGGTTGGGAGCTCCTGAACACATAGAGGTGGCCGAAAAGCACTGAGTGTTGCCTTCTGTCGTCATGGAAATCAAAAATAAGCAATGGGAACAAAATGGCTGTGACCACACCTGAAGTAGGTGGGGCTAAGCGTCTCGCTTTGTGAGGGAGTGAGCACCAGGATGTACCAATGTGAGGTAATTTAATTGGACACAACATGACACACATTTTATGCACGGTACAGAACACAGACCTGTGGGGGTCCCTAATCCCTGGATATTCTCATGCATTGGCTCCCTGTGTGCTGTACATCTCTGCCCCATATATCACTGACCACTTCTTTCACACCAGCACTTTTGGATATAAAGATAAGGGAAAGGGATGTTTTAGAATGTGGAGCAATGGTGTCAGCAGAATCCAGGGCCCCATATGCGCCATTTTATCTTGCTTCCACATTCTACACTAGGCTCTCAACATAGACATTAATCCATGGTGCATCCTGAGTGGACATGCAGTTAACCATCTTGCTGGAATGGTAATGCTACACAGACAAAGAAACAGATGTAGTGCAAGACAAGTCAAATTTATACCAATGTGATTCTTTACATACAATGTGTAAGTCACTTGTGCCCACAATGTGCCAGGAGCAAGTGGATGCTTCTTGGCTTTGACTTCCAGTCAGACGGTCGGGGTGGGGGGCGGGCAAGCAGGAAGCAAGTGAAGGGCCAGCAGTGACTTGACAGGAATTTTTTGAAGGGCCTGTATGCCTCCTGGCTCTGGGTCCTTATGAGTAAGTGGTAACTGAAGTATGTGTCAGTTTCCTGATTCATCCATAACCACGCCTTTACTCCTGAGGACTCATGGCTGGAGTGGTGGAGATATGTGTGCCTCTCCAGTGGACCCTGAGATTGCTCGACCAACCTCTCCATGGCAGCTGTCAGCCAGCTCGTGGAGGCAGACAGATGATCACATGCTCAAAGCAGCTGAATCCCCTTAGTGTTGTCGTACCCCAGCTACTTCTGGTCTATGGAGTCAATTGCAACCCACATACTGTTTCTGTTCATCCCTCTGCGTGCGGATGAAGTCCATCATTACTGTCATCACAGGGCCCTCTCCTGCCTGGAGCTGAGCAGGTAACCGGTCTCCAGCAGTCTTCCAAGTGCCACAAGCCTGGAATGTTTCTTCCTTAGCCAGCTGCCCGGTTGTTGCAGAGAAATGTGCTCGAGCTTGCACTCCCATACTTTTCAAGGATTCTGTAACCACTGATCTGTCAGTATCTGAACTGGTGGTGGGTGCAGGAGGCAGTCTTGACGATGCTTCACCTGGAATTCTCATCCAAAGAGGTCGAGGAGATGGCTAAGTCTTGGACAACTAATTGGGAGCTGCAAGGTTCCAGGGAGAGAAAGTGTACTGACCACTGATTAGAAGTGGTGTGCAATGAATGACACGCACCGTAGGGTTACTGTAAGAGTTGGCCATGGAATGAAAAGTAGTGCTTACTCAGATGTAGCAAAGTGTGGAGCTGGAGGAACACAGCAGGCCAGGCAGCATCAACGAAACAGGAAAGCTGACGTTTCAGGTCAAGATGCTTCTTGTACATGGATGTCTCTGGATCCCCACAAGAGATATCCCCAGTCTTCTGCAGCGACAGGCTGGATCGGTCCTCAGAGTTGGTGAGGGGACTGATGTTGGGCTCCTTTCTGCCTTATTCCTCCTGAAATGTGAGAAATGAATGGATCGAGTGAGATGAAAGTAGGTTGCACAGCTGTTTGTGCTGATGTAGGTGGTGGAAAAGTGGTGATACGTCCCAAGTGAGTGTTTGGGTTGTGCAGTGGCCATGCTAGAGTGTTAGGCAGGTTTGAGGATGGAAGTGAGAGCGAGCGAGGGAAGCTTCTGCAGGCAATAGTGAGAGTGGCAGAGCATTAGCCTTGCTGGGTGGCGGTTGTAGTAGGAGAGAAAGACTAAGTGCAAAACTTTAGAGGGAAGAGTATTATAGTTATCTTAACAGAGGCTGTCACTGGCCTTTTTGCAGCACTGGTGCCCCTTCCTTGTGGAGTCTGCACAGACCCAGGTGGCGATTTTGGACAAGGCTGCAAGGATCTGGCACTGTGATCCTTTTGTTGGTCCTACAGGAAGAAGACACCACTCCTCTGCACCACACCCTCCACCAGGAACTCCAAGTCGCTCTCAGGGAATCATGATGCCAACTTCTCCTTTTCTGAAATCTTGACACCTGATGTCCATCATTGGGTAAGGCAGTGTCAGAATGCCAGTGCTCATCTAGGTGCACAGCGCCCATTTCAATATGGCGTGGGCACCAAGTATGTTGACCTTTAAGCAGATATCTAATGAGTGATGGGTTGCTCTTGGATTGGTGCTTGGTGAGATGGAGATAGAATCAGATGAGAGGAACAGCAATTGTGCTGGTCAGGTCGTTATGAGGCACGTTTGGTAAGATACAGCAAGAAATCTCACAAGGGTTTGTCGCAAAAACCCTCCAAAATTCTTGATACAACTCACACTTAGCTCTACATAAAATTCAGCCACAAGAAATTTGAAGAAACTAGCAGGCCACTGCTTATATCAAAGAGGAGCTTAGAAGTCATCTTGTCAGCTAATCCCGCGACATAATCACCTCAGATTTAAAGTGTATGGTTTACATTTATAAAGGTACAAGAGAAAATAACCAGAATGAAAGGAAATCACATAAAACGTGCTATATGCACGTCACTTGCTACAGGAAACCATTCAAATTGTTGACAGAGACATAAGTTGAGGATGTGTAATTAAATCAATACATTGTGGATTCAAACTTCATTGCAAAGTGTGAAGAAATAATCCTATTGGACACTTGAGTGCAGCGTCAGGAATTGCTGCACTGTTGGAAAGTGCCATCTTTTGTTTGAAGCTATCTATTTCAGTGCTTCAGGTGAAACTAAACTATTAAATTAGATGTTCTTGCGTTGATTCCCCTTATGTTCAATTTATGGAGAATTCCTGCTCATTGATTGCTTGCCTGCAGAATAACAGTGACAGATTAAAAATGATTTATTGAACTGCTTCTAGATGCACCAAGGGCATGATCTTATTAAAATATAAGTCTTTTCATTTAATTTTATTCCTGTGTTTTTTCTACTCTGAAGGAGAATGAATAGGTGACTAATTAAATGGAGTATTTCTCTACAGATCTAAGTTTCAGAATGTGTTTTCTATATTTTCTGTGTACATTTGCAGCACAAGTTTGTCCTTTCTAAGGTTTACTTCGCATTCCATTATGGTATTACTTTAATTATCATTTCATCTGGTAATAATTGATATTATTTCAGTGCATTTCTCCCACTCCACTCTCTGGATGTTTGCTCACGGTTAGTTCTCCTATTTGTTATTCAAGATGGCTATTTATGCATACGTTGTAGTGAAGATGAACTAGAACGTTCTTCTTAATTCAGCAAAGAATTTGGGCCAAAGTCTTGATTGTAAATGGGGATCAGCTTAAGTGCCTCCTGTTATTTGTAAACCTGCTTTAAAAAACTGGCTGCATGGAACAGATCCAATGACAATGATTTCTCCAGCAGGGTAAACCAACTGTAAGTATAACATGGTGTTACAGGAACATCAGGTATTTATGTAAAATGTGTAAGTCGAGAGTTTGGTTCTTCCCTTTTCCTGGGGCTGACATTGTAGAGACGTGTGAAGTGACAGTATGACACTCACTATTTTACAGATAAATCAGCAAAAGCTGTAATCGGGGTCAAGAATTGCAAAAAACTTTCAGTACTTTCAGAATGTGCTATGATTCTAAAGCAATTCTCTGCCCCAATAGTTTTAAGGTTGTTGATACTTTGGAAGTGCATAAACTCAAAAGCAAGACACCTAAATGAAGATATATGACACAATGAGAAAGGTAATCCATTTGTATTTTATGTTAAGTGTTATTCAAAGCTGAGGCTGCTGGCTTTATCATAACCTTTTCATGTGGCTGTCTCATTAGTCTCTTTTCAGGATCCATTTCCTGTCTAGATAATAACAGTCCAACTAATGACAGCACAATCTCATGAACGAGTAGCCTGGGAACTTGTGGAAATGGAAAATACATTGATATTCTTGTGGTGTAATGCAGCTCTGCGTTGTGAGATCTAATTAGTTTAGATTTGTTGAGGAGACTGACTAACCTCCCTTTGTGACTGAAACCTCAACCACTTAGGTTAAATAGAGTCGAGTTTTTTTTTCCATTTCTTTACCCATACAATTTGTAACAGTCTCCCATCCATTAAGTATTATTCCATAGATTTAACATCATTGGGGGATGGTGATTTGGCAGTGTTCACAGAGACAAAAAATGCAAGTGGTGAGATATGGAGCACGTTCTTATCCAGACACAAAAGAGTCTTAGTTTAGGGATGACTTATGTTTAATTGTATCATGAAAATGGATCTGCTCTATCCAAACAATGTGCCTTAATAACTTCACATAAAAGTGTCCTTTCTGCTCTAAGGTACCTTTGTCATGAGTTCTGAGGGTGGAACCTTCACGCTACTTTTATTTACTGATATACACAATTGCAGGCTCCCTGCTTAAAGGCAAGAACCTTATAGTAGAAGTTACAATCACACATTGAAAAACAAAAGAGTAATTTTTAACATTTAATTATATGTGGATAAACACAAAACAAAGTGTTACGTAGAGAGTTTGTATCAGGAAATGACCCCGCCTTTGTGCAGCTTGAAAGGCCAGAATACAGAAGCTCATATTCCTTAAAGAAATACATGATTACTAACACTGAACTCTTTCATCAGATTGTTTCCTTCTAATCACAACACCCCTTTCTCTTTCAATTTTACAATCAAGTGTTCCAATTGATTTAATCTTGTTGTTTCATACTTGGCATCTGACGAACTGATTTTTTTTTCAGTCTGACAATATCACTTTTGATTTTGCTCTCTCTCTGTCTTGATCTGGGTTAGATGTTAAAACTGCTGAGCAACAATGGAAAGGAAATTGGGAGGGCATGTGTAATAGTCAGCTGATCTGCCACCATATGAGTCTCTACAACAGACCGAAGTTAAAATTAACCCTTGGATCTCATTTTCATCTCTCTGTTTCCACTTACAATGCACATTTTCTGTCTGTTTTGCTTTCCACCAACAATAGATTGCCTTCAAAATTTGGAGCTAGAAACAGTCTAACACTGTGTTTTGCTTTGGACTCATCCGTTTGGGGGATGGGTCTAGTCAGCTCAGTTGACTAGATGGCTTGCAGTGGTTCAGAATAATTAATGCTACAGGACGAAGAGGAGTGCTAAGATCGCTTGGCTGGGTTGCAGGTTTGTGACGCAGGTTGACACCAATTCCTACACCTGCTGTGGTTACCATGAAGAACTATCCTTCTTAAACTCTCCCCTCACTTGACACGTGGTGATCCTCAAGTTAAGGCACCACTCGTCATCTCTCTCTAATGAAAGAGCAGTACAATGCCCCAATAGGACGCTGGTGACTTTACTAACAGTGGAATTTCTTGCTCCTCCAGCCTCCCTGCTTTACCCCAGACCATAGCATGAACAAAGGTTCGGCAACCCTCAAATAATCAAAGATGCTACCTAAAGAAGAATCACTGATGCTGATACTTGAAGGGTAGAGGCACTTTCTGTTTTCAATGTTCTATCAACATATTGCCTAAAACAACTTAACCTAAAAGTAAATAAAGCAGATTAATGTTATTCCATGCCTTCATTATCCTCAATTTACAGAAAAAAAATGTGAAAGTGACAGCAAGAATTTTCTGGTATTTTGAACAATTTCACAACGTTGGCTCAAATTTTGAGCTATTGTCTAAATAACAAAGATTTCCATTCATCGCTGTGAAATTAAAATACTTTCTAAAATGAACAAATCAAAATTTAAATAGCAAACACTGTCTGAAATGATGAAGGAAAGTTATTGAATAGTGTGGATAATTTTGCATAACGCTTATGAGCGAATGCTGGCTAGTTCCTCAGATACAAGGTTATAATAAGCCCAATCCTTTTAAATGGGCTCATGATTTATTCACATAGAAAATTTTTCTTCCTAATGTGAGTTCAATGTGAATAAATAGTTCCAGTCCAACATTTTTTGGTTTTCATTAAACTTTTAGAGTTCTTTTTGTTTTTAAACATTGTTTTCCAAAGCTAAAAGAATATATCGAGCTGGCATTAAACTTTGCCACGTCGTCAGCTTAATCTGAATTCTAATAATTGTGATGCTTTGACAATTTCATTTCATGAGCCAAATGCAGATGCAAAGATTACATATTCGTAGACTGTTATCATTAGAAGCAGTGCTACAACTCATTATGTTTCTCTCATTCCACTTCTTTTATTCATTAATGTGATGTGAGCATCACTGGCTATGCCAGTATTTATTGCCCATCTGTAGTTGCCCTTGAGAAGTTAAAACAAAAATTACTGGAGAAATTCAGCAGGTCTGGCAGTGTCTGTGGAGAGAAAACAAAGTTAACATTTCAAGAGGCTGAAGACTCTTTTTCAGTTTTCCAGCAATTTCTATTTTGCTTTGGATTTCCAGAATTCTTTGTTTAGTGTTATGCCCTTGAGAAGATATTGTTGAACTGCCTCCTTGAACCACTGCAGTTCGTTTGTTGTAGGCAGGCCCACGTGCCATTAGGGGTGGAGTTTAAAGATTTTGACCCAGTGACAATAATGGTGATTTATTTCCAACTCAGGATGGTGAGTGGCTTGGAGGGGAAATTACAGATCATGGTACTCCCATTATAATGGGAATTAAATAAGATTTTATAAAAAAGGGTTCCAACAGCAGTAAGACAAACTAGTTTTGTAAGGCACATTTCAGGAAGCATGACCCTTGAACACCCTTGAGGCTTGTGCCAGCCTTGGAAGCATCTAGAGAGTATAAACAGAAGAGAAAGACTTGGAATGGAAGTTTTGTGTTTATTTTACAAGAATGAAATGTTAGCAATGTGTATAAACATTGATGATTTTCTGTATATCACGGACAGACATGGGATACAGACATCAGGCAGAGATTGGACCGAGATTGGACAGATGTGAAACAGAGACAGGCAGAGCTGTGACACAGTATTAGTCAGAATTCTGTTTAGCCAGACTAAGGCTAAGAATAAAAACAAAGTTAACATATCTGACTGCACCTGTCACCTGTACAGTGCCATGTATCTGCTGTCCTTGTCCTTCTAGTTAGTAGCAGTTGTATATTTAGAAAATGGTATCAGAGGAACCTCGATGAGTTGCTACAGTGAATATTTTATAGATGATACATGCTACCGCTGCCACTGAGTGTTGGTGCCAATCAAGCAGGCTGCTTAGTCCTGGACGGTGTCGAACTTCTTGAACTTTGTTGGAACTGTACTCATCCAGGTAAGTGGAGAGTATTTCATCACACTCAAAACTGAGCATGCATGGGGCATGGTGGCTGTCAGCAGCTGCAGAGCTGTATTCAACCACCGTCTGTAACCTCGCAGTCCAGCATACACCTTACCCTACCATAACCATCAAACCAGGCCATCATGCCTGAACAGCATAGGAGTGCATATCAGGAACAGCACTTGGCATACCTAAAAATGAAGTGACACTCTGGTGAATCTACAACATCGGACTACTTGCAAGCAATAAACAATAAAGTAGCATGCAATAAACAGGGATAAATAATCCCACAAGCAGTAGATCAGATTTAAGCACTGCAGTCCTGTCATACTAAATTGTGATTGATGTTGGACAATTAAACAACCGGCAGGCAACAGCAACTCTACAAATCCCTACATCCTCAGACATGGGAGAGCTCAGCACATCAGCAGAAAAGAACTGAACTTCGGGAGTGAGGTGATATTGACTGCCCTTGTTATTAAATCAGCATTCGATCAAGTATGACGTCACAGACTCTAGTAAAACTGGAGACATAAAACATAGAGCAGTACAGCGTAGGAACTGGCCCTTTGGCCCACAGTGTTGTGCCGAACGTGACGCCAAATGAAACTAATCCCTTCTGCTTGCCCTTGGCCCATATCCCTCCATTCCTTGCATATTCATGAGCTTATCTAAAAGTCCCTTAAACACCCCTATTGTATCTGCCTCCACCACCACCCCTAGCAGTGCATTCCACACTCCAACTATTCTCTGTGTAAAAAAAACTTGCTCCTCGCATGTCCTTTGAACTTTCTCCCCGTCACTATGATGCATGGACTCTAATAATAGGCACTTCAACACTGGGAGAAAGATACTGATTGTCAACGCTTTCTATGCATCTCACAATTTTATAGACTTCTATCAAAGCAGCATTTTCAAAGTCAGAAGTCACTACAGGATCTAGTCCAACAGGTTTATTTGAAATCACAAACTTTCACAGCACAGCCCCTTCATCAGGTGTGCCCCAAAAGCTTGTGATTTCAAATAAGCCTGTTAGACTATATCCTGGTGTCATATGACTTCTGACTTTGTCCACTCTGATCCAACACCGGCACCCTTACATCATGGTAACTTTTTCACATAGAGGGTTGTTCGTGTATGGAATGAACTACCAGAGGAAGTGGTGGAGGATGGTACAGTTACAAAATTTAAAAGGAATCTGAATGGGTACATGAATAGGAAGGGTTTAGAAGGATATGGGCCAAATGCTGGCAAATGAGACTAGATTAATTTAGGATATCTGGTAGACATGGACGAGTTGGACCAAAGGGGCTGTTTCCGAGCTGTATATCTCTATGACACTATGACTCTAAGTCTCCCCTCAGCCTCTGCTGCTCCAGAGAAAACAACACAAGTTTTTCAAGCATCTCCTTATAGCCCATGCCCTCTAATCCAAGCAACATTCTGATAAACTTCTTCTGCAGCCTCCCTAGAGACTCCACATCCTTCCTGTAACGTGGCAACCAGAATTGAACACAATACTCTAAGTGTGGCCTGACCAAACTCTTATAAAACTGCAACATGACATCCTGAGTCTTGTACTCAATTCCCCAACCAATAAAGACAAGCATGCCATACGCCTTCTTTACCACTCTGTCTACTTGCATGGCCACTCCCAGGGAGCAATGGACTTGAAACCCAAGATCCCTCTGTGCATCAATGCTATTTAGGGTCCTGCCATTAACTGTATACTTTTCCTTAACATTTGATCTCCCAAAGTGCAGCACCTCACACTCACCAGGATTAAACCACATCTGTCATTTCTCTGTATGTGCTGTTATATCTGTCATATCTGATCAATATCCTGCTGTATCCTTTGAGACAATGGGAATCAGTGGAAACTGTCCACCCATTGGCATCACACATAGCACAAAGGAAGTGGTTATGGCTATTGGAGGTAAATACATCTTTGGGCCTGTAAGTGAAAAGTGTTTTCAATATTCAAAATTGTTTCCAATATTTATTACTGAATTCACTACAATTAACATCCTGAAGGTCACACTGACCTGCAACTGACCTGCAATAGCGACATAAACGCCGAGCCCGCAAGAGCAGGTGTGATGCTAGGAATCCTGCAGCAAGTAGATCAGATCTTGTATTATTCTTGTTTTATTCTTTTGTTTTGTAAGTTTAATACAGAGTAAGTGCAGGGAGTCAGGCTTTCCTTCCTCAAAACAGCTGGCGTCCTTTGTTGGATGAACACAGCAGGCCAAGCAGCATCAGAGGAGCAGGAAAGCCAATGTTTCGCGTCTAGACCCAGAAGGGTGTAGACCCAAAACGTCAGCTTTCCTGCTCCTCTGATGCTGCTTGGCCTGCTGTGTTCATCCAGCTCTACACTTTGTTATCTCAGATTCTCCAGCATTGGCAGTTCCTACTATCTCGACGTCCTGTGTTCTTGCTCTTTGCCCAGCAATTTGACTTGAAGGAAATCATGCCACACAGGATTGAAATTCCCAAATTCCAGGCCAGTTTTGCCCACCTCACATTGGCAAAGTGTGAAATGTCCAATCTCTGCACTCCTAACCTCAGAGCAAAAATCCAAGCCTTAGCAGTAATTCTGAGGACTGGGAGGTATAAAGAATACAACAACGTAGAACCAAGAAACTGATAAGGAAATGTTGAATAGAAAATGAAAGCAACCTAGCAAAAAGGGCATAAAACTAGACTGTAAAAGCTTTTAAAGTACACGAAGAAGGAAAGAAAAATGGCTGAAACAAATGTAGGTCCATTATATAGGCATGTAGGCATTAGACTGGGGAATAGAGAAATGGCAGATGAGCTAAATGGTTAGTTTGTGCCTGTTTTCACTGAGGGAGATGTAGGAAATCTCCCAGAAGTAGAGATCCAGGAAGAATGAGGCGTTGAAGGAAATTTTCATCAGTAAGAAGATTCCATTGGTGAAATTAATGGGGCTGAACATTGATAAACCTCCAGGATCTGAGCAGGCAGACAGGATCTTGTTCGACTTAAAATCTTAGCCAAGAGAAGGCAACTTTAACAGTACACACTCTCTTACCTTGCACTAGAGGGTTAGCCTTGACGTCCGTGTTTATGTAGGAATTCTGGAGTTCCAGAGTCTGTGCCGTGGAATAGGACTTAAATCTGGAACTTAATAACTCAAATGTAAAACTGCTCGCAACTGTGCCATAGTTACAATTGGCATTCTAATGTGCATATTTCACGCTGTTATGGTCCACTTTCTTATATTTCAGTTTGTTGCAGGACAATTTTGTATAGCTAATGAAAGGCTAAATTGAAATATGCTACTGTCAACTAAAGATAATAAAATAAAAATGCTTAGTGTTCCTACTGACTCTCCTGTTCTACAAATAGGTCAGGGTGAACCGAAATATAATCTGCAATGCGCAGATGACAATATGATTAAGTAGCCAATTGAAGAAGGCATTTGTTATGTTTTTGAGTTTTCTGTAATGCTGTTTTCTTCTGGAAGTGTTTTCCCACAGTTTATGTAAATGTACTACAGTTTGAATTCTCACCTTGACTGCTGATTGGTGGAGGCAGATGGGTTTAAAACAAACAGCCCAGTGGAACAGCAGGGCAGTTTAAGTCTCACCCTACAAGATGGGCCAAAAGGGAGGTCAGAACCAAAAGACTGGAAGGAGTATACACCCCCCCTCACAGTACAGTTGTGCTCACCAGAATCAGCTAAAACAACTACTGTGATCAGCAGCAGAAACTGCTCACAATAATGTTCCCTCTAAGCTGCATTGGTGATTGGTGTAAATGCATTGACTTCTGATTCTGGAAGTTGCTGATGCGCTAGGACCTTGGAAAACTGAGCAGCGGTAGGAACATTTAGAGGGAATGTGGCTCAGGAGTGACATCAAAGTGGAGTAACTTTTTTTTAGTCCAACTTGTTGAATATGTTATTCCACAGCAGGGGCCACTTGAATCCAAAGCTTCTAGTCTTGAGGTAAAGAGACAGCTTCTGGATCATTAGGTCAGCTAACATATGAACAGTTCTGAAGAAGGGTCGCTGGACCTGAGACATTAACTCTGATTTCTCTCCACAGATGCTGCCGGACCTGCTGAGCTTTTTCAGCAATTTCTGTTTTTGTTTCTGGTCTCCAGATCTGCAGTTAGAACATAAGAACTAGGAGCAGGAGTAGGCCATCCGGCCCCTCGAGCCTGCCCGCCATTCAATAAGATCATGGCTGATCTTTTTGAGACTTAGCTCCACTTACCCGCCCACTCACCATAACCCTTAATTCCTTTACTGTTCAAGAATTTATCTAGCCTTGCCTTAAAAACGTTCAGTGGGATAGCTCGAACCACTTCACTGGGCAGGGAATTCCACAGATTCACAACCCTTTGGGTGAAGAAATTCCTCCTGACCTTAGTCCTACATCTGCTTCCCTTTATTTTGAGGCAATACCCTCTAGTCCTAGTTTCACTTGCTAGCGGACACAACTTCCCTGCCTCCACCTTATCTGTTCCCTTCATAATCTTATATGTTTCTATAAGATCTCCCCTCATTCTTCTGAAGTTCTTTTCTGTTGTCAAATATGAACAGGATTCATCAATTATAATTTTAAATATTTTGTGATAATTTTGATTTTGGTATATCTGGATACAAACTGGAGCAGCAATACTCTAAAATCAATAAGTTCCTCTGTCCAGATCGAGAGCTAGAACTTTGTGTTTCTGGAGTAGCAAATTTTGATGTGAGATACGCATTTGTTTTGGCATACCCAAACACAGCCTTCTTATCTCCAATGGAATTAGCCTTGAGTTGGGATGGTCATTAGCCCACTTTCCCACCCTATTGTCAGCTGAATGTTCCAGGGGCCAATTAAGGACCAGTCAAGGGCCTCTGCTTCCACTGTTAGGCTTAATTCAGCAGCAGGTGGGTCTGTCACCGTATGGCATATCTGATACATCAACCTGGCAGACAGCTTGAGAACTGGGGTGAGACGGGGGATTATCCTTGATCAAAGGCACTCTGTGCCTGATTATGGGATTAAACATAGAGCAGTGTTGTGCCAGATGAGAACTACACCCTTGCCCTTGGTTCTGACTCACTGCCTCCCTCATCTGGCAAAACCTAGCCCCAGGACATATCAACATACAAACAAAGGGGAGGAATTATTCATCCTCTCGAGTCTGCTCCACTGTTCAATAAATCATGTTTGATCTGATTGTAACCTCAAACCCACATGTACACCTCTCCCCAATAATGCCTCATTCCTTTGCTTATCAAAAAGCTTACTATCTCTGCTTAACAATATTGAAGGACTCTGCTTTCAACACCTTTTCAGAAAGAGAGTTCCAAAGACTCATGATCTTCTGAGAGAAAAAATTTACAGCGGCTCTGTTTTAAATGTGCAGCCCCTTATTTTTGAACACAGGATCCTAGTCCATGAATGTCCTCTAATACGAAACCTTATGTCTACATCCTACTTGGTAAGAGCCCTCGGGATTTTATGTTTCAATCAAGTTACCATTTACTCTTCTGAACTCCAGAGGATGCCAAGCTAAGCCTTTGATCATAACTCAACATGCCCATTCCATGTATCAATCTAGTAAAGAAGTGCTTTTGGCCTTTACATCTAGAGTGGAGTTTAAGGATGCAGAAATTATGCTGCAGTTATTTAAAACCCTGGTTAGGCCTCACTTGGAGTACTGTGACCAGATCTAGGTATCACACCTGAGGAAGGATATATTGGCCTTCAAGGGAGTAAAACATAGGTTCAGAAGAATGTTACCTGGATTTCAAAGGTTAATATATAAGGCATGATTACACCATTTAGGCCAGTTTTCTCTAGAATTTAGAAAGTTAAGGGGTGATCTGATCGATATTTTCAAAATATTAACAGGGAAGGACGGGTAGATAAAGGTAAAGTATTTCCTATGGTTGGGGATTCTAGAACTAGTGTGAGAATTAAGGTCAGACCATCTGGGAGAGATGTTAGGAAGCACTTCTATGCACAAAGGTTTTAGACACTCACCACCCCATGTGGGAAAAAATTGCCCTGCTGGATTCTTATCATTCCCCTCTCACCTTAAACCTATGCCTTCTCATTTCAAGCTCCCCTACCATGGGGAAAAGCTGTTGGCTATGTATCTTATCTACGCCTCTCATACTTTTATAAACTTCTATAAGGTATAAACTTCTATAAACTTCCTCAGTCTCCTATGTTCCAGGGAAAAAAGTCACAGCCTAACCAGCCTCTCCTTTTAACTCAAACCTTCCAATCCAGTTATCATTCTAGTAAATCTTTTCTGCACTCTTTCTAGTTTAATAATATCCTTTCTATAGTAGAGCGATCATAATTGCACGCAGTACTCTAAATGTGACCTTATGATCATCTTCCACAGCTGCAACAAGATGTACCAACCTCTAACTCAATGCTCTGACTGATGAAAGCAAGCATGCTGAAAGCTTTCTTCACCACCTGTCTACCTGTGACTCCAATTTCAAGGAGCTATGAATCTGCACTCCTAGATCTCTTTGTTCTATAAATCTCCCAAGGCACTACCATTGACTGTGTAAATTCTGCTCTGGTTTGACCTACCAAAATGTAATACCTCAAATTAATCTAAATTAAACACCATCTAATATTCCTCAGCCCATGGCTCAGTTGTTCAAGATCTCAATTTATTCCCAGATAACCTTCTTCACTGTCAACTATACCCACCAATTCACAGAATCCCTACAGTGTAGAAACAGGCCATTTGGCTCAACAAGTCCACACTGACTGTCTGAAGAGCATCCCACCCAGACTCACCCCATCCTTGTAATTCTGCATTTCCCATTGCCAATCCACCTAATCTACACATCCCTGGACACTATGGGCAATTTAGCATGGCCAATCTACCTAACTTGCGCATCTTTAGACTGTAGGAAGAAACCAGAGCACCCAGAGGAAGCCCACGCAGACAAGGGGAGAATTTGTAAACTCCACACAGACAGTCGCCCGAGGGTGGAATCGAAACTTGGTCCCTGTCGCTGTGAGACGGCAGTGGGGTACCGCTCAGCCACCGTGCCACCCCAATTTCGGTGTCATCTTTCTACTTTCCTTCTTTTGTATTCAAATTCACTAGCAATGAAATGTAACATTCCATTAGCTTGCTTAATTATTTGTTTTACCGCATATCAATCTTTTGTGATTCATGTAATAGGACACACACATCTGTTGTATCCTATAGCTCTACAATCACCTATAATCTCAATAGCATGCTCCTTTTTGTTATTGCTTCTGCCAAAATGAACATGTTCACAATTTTCCACATTATACTCCATTTTTCACATCTTTGCTCATTCACATAATCAATCAGTATCTTTTTGTAGCCTCATATGTCCCCTTCACTGCTCACTTGCATACCTTTCTATATGCCACCAGCAAATTTGACCATACCATCCATTCCTTCATCTAAGTCATGTAAATTGGAAGCACTGTGGCAAACCACTCATTATATATTTCCCAGGTGAAAAAGCCCATTTATGCTTACTCTTTGCTTCCTGTTAGCCAGCCTATCTTCTATCTATGCCAATATGCTACCCCCGCACCCCCACACCATGATCTATTAATTTCTGCAATGTCCTTTGATGTGACATCTAATCAAATGTTTTGTGAAAATCAAAGCACAATACATCGACTGGTTCTCCTTTACCCTCAGTATATTTTCCCTTCTCAAAGTACTCCAATAGATTGGCCAAACATGATTTCCCTTTCACAAAACCATGCTGACTCTTCTTGATCACCTTAAAGTTTTCGAAGTATGTGTGTAGCAAACTGAACTGTAGTTTTTACATTCTGTCTCCCTTTTTGAATAAAATATTACATTCTTCCAATCTGATGGAACTTCTTAATATCAATTGAGTATTGAAAAATTAATTATCTCACTGATCAATTCTTAGGATGAAGTCGATCAGGACTCAATCATTTCTCAGCCCACAGTTCCAACAAATTATTCAGTACCACTGCTCTGCTGATTGTGGTTTTCCTGAGTTCTTCCATCTCTCCCATTTCATGACTTAATTCTGCTTCAGGGGTACTAAATGTATCCTCTGTAGTGAAGACTGTTGCAAGCTACTGTTATGGACTATACCAAACACTCTCAAAATATAAGAAGATAGCCTAAACCCCAAATTTATCTTATTTTAAAGGTAAGTGCCAGTGTTGCATTCCTGTTGCAAATTGATCACACTACCAGTCTTGAAACAAAACACATTTTATATATACACTTTGTTAAAATAAAACAACAGAAAGAATTGGAATAAATTCACTCTACTGAAAACTTAACAGAATAATAAAATATTTAAATACTAAATAGTAACTGTTCCAATATAGTAACATCCTTGAAACACACGCTTGGTAAAGGCAAATTCAGTAAAATAGATTGACTTGCATGCAACCCTAGCAACAGGAAGAGAATTCCCAGCTTTAAGCTGTAACAGAGAGAGAGGGAAAGCAGTTTCCACATCCAACTTCAAGACCTCAGCAACTTCTACTGACTGCTAAAGCTATACAATAAACAGGTTCCGATGGAGCTTGATCCCACTTATTCAGGCTGCTTCTAATTTTCTACACTTAAAAAAACCTCAATGCCTCACAACCTATTTCTATTATTAGCTTTGGAGCTGACTGCTTGGCATCTCTTCCCTAACATTTCTTCTTAAACAAAAGGACTAAATACACATCTTAAAGCCATTTGTTAATTGTTAATTGTTAATCTTTGTTAATTCTTTTCTTTTCAAAATAAACACAGAAAATTTTATTATCTGTTTTTTATATTTCCAGTTTACTGTATCTCATACTCCAGTTTTTCCTCATTATTAATCTTTTAGTCATTCATTCCTTCTTTTATCCTTTCTAATCTTATGACATGCCACCTAACTTTGTGAAATATTATGCTATTCATGTAAGTTTTATGCTATATTTAACCTTTCTTAGCCTTGGATTGAGGGTTTGCCCCTTTGATCTTTTCTGCCTGTTTGGAATGCAACTATTTTGCGATTTCTGAAACAGCCCATTTAAATGTCTGTCACTGATTCACTATTGACCTATCCTTTAATCCGATTCACCAATTCTTTTTAGCCAGCTCTGTTTTCATGCCATTATATTTCCCCTATATAAATTTGAAAACATGGTCTGAAATCCACTCCTCTCCCTCTCTCTCAAATTGTGCCAGGACACAGCATTTGGAACCTTGTTACTAAATAAAGCTTCACTGGCGCCCTTGCCAATACACAACCAAGTTCAGCAGACATTCCATGGAAGTATCTATGTGGGTTTCTCACTGTCTGTCCAGCCAGCTAACAAGGCCCCTACTACCTGAATGACATTCTGGGCACAGTTTTCTTCGAACTAGTCGTTAATATAATCTTATCTCATTCACCTTTCATAATTGTGTGATATCTGACCCTACACTGAATTACAAGAATTGAAGAAAGCTAGCAAGAAAGTTAACAAAACAGAGTCCAGCATTTCTGCTTTTTGATTAATTGACTCGAGTTCAAATATAGTGATGGATGTGTAGTTCATAAATATGCTCTACAGCTGGTGCACCGATATATTGTTGGAATTCAATGACAAGATGGGTGGCTGTGATCTAAAAGTCTCCAAAAGTAGATCAGTCCTGACCAGGTTGTGTTAACAGTTGCTTTCTTTGCATTGTTAAGACAAGCTATTAATTAATAATTACTTACAAAGAAGTGGCTGACTGACATTGAAAATAGAACTGATAATACAGCCATGTTCAATGTCATTGAGGAGGCACTGTTCTAGAAAACAAACTGTCAGCAGTATTTCATTGTATGGTATAAAGCAATGAAAACTAACTTTACCAGTTTTATCAAAATATCCTGTACAAGTTTGTCCTGACAGCATGTGGCTCAAAACTATGTAACTGCGATATTTTTATGTTTTCTGATTTTAATCTTCTAATTTCTGGAATATCGAGGAGATAAAATAATTTTAACTGTTTGTATAATTTTCCACATATATCAGGTCATGGGTGTTACGAAAGTGTGAACGGATTATACCATTATCAAATACATATTGTATACGTATAATTGTCACATATGAGGTTCAATTTGCAATATATGCTTACAATGGTTGCAAGTACATTTTTAGTATACGCAGTTAAGCTAAGAAAACAAAGAAAACAACAGTCTGTTGGGATTTGACAGGATAAATGGTCTTCTGAAAGAATGATGCAGGCAAATCAATGGCTTGTTTTCTACTATTTTCCAATTTGTTTTCAGTGGAAAAGAAACTTAGATGTGGGTTGAGATTAGTTGCCAATTTGCCATCATTTATTTTTGTCTATCTTGAAGACCAAGTTAATCTCTATTGGTCTCAAGATGTAGGACAGAATTTTGGATCAGATTCCAATGTTGGTGTCAAGTGAGGGTAGCAATTCCGCACTATGAGATCACTTAACAGTGATTTCACTGGAATTGGCCAATTAGTGTTCAGAGGGCAGGCTCACTGTCCAATGTAGGATGGTGAAAATGGCCTCCAAGCTGAGAGTCAGGGTGGGGAGGGTCACTTTCCAATGCGGGTGCAATAGTAGTCTACCCTTTCAGGCAAGAGAGAGACTGAGAGAGACTATGAGTCTATCTTAGGGTACCTTCTTTGAAAAATTTTATACTTCTGCATTAAAAAACAGAATTGGTAACTGAGTACACCGCTGTGGTGGAGGATCTACCATCTCCCTCACACCATGCACCTCTCATTCCCCAACATTGCCTCACCCATTTAAACACTCAGTGTTTGGGCTCTAAAGTTAACAGCTTAATGTCAAGGAATTGTTGATCAAGGAACAGCCAGCAGATGTTTTCACAGGATCCACTAAACTCAGAATCCAAATGGAAGACAGAATCCATTGGGATTAGCAAGATTAGGGTCAGACATTTCTTTCCTACTGTCAGCAAGATGGAAACCTGTAACAGTTTGGAGCAAAAGATGTGTATAAATGTAATTTTTATCAATTACAGAGACCTTTTTGTTTCCAGTCAACAACTGGTGTGACTGGTTCTAATGGAACTAAACAGTTACAGCTGGGAAAAGTTTTACAACAGAGAGAAGTGTGCTGTTCTTCCCCAGTTCATGATTCATCTCTCTGTTCTCAGCAGTCAAACCTCATGGTAAATCTGAAGAAATCCACTTAATCATCCCTGCAATAATCTGTGACTTTTAAGTATTAAATCAGAGAAATGAATAAGATATCAAAAGCAAAATACTGCTGATGCTGGAAATCTGAAACTGACAGAGGAAATGCAGAAAAGAATGCAACAGTTCTGGCAGCATCTTTGGAGAGAGAAACAGAATTAATGTTTTGAGTCTGGCACAACTCTCCTTTGGAACTACTTTTATAGGTAGATCAACTGCCTGTATCTCTTACCAAACAGTAGAAGCATCCAGAAAAAGATGACTGAAGAAATATGCTGGCTGGCAGAAGTGTCATAAGGACCATTTCAACAACAGAACGTGGGAACAAAGACCACTGAAATGTTTTTTCCAGATTTTCCCTTGTGTCTATACCTATGTTATTTTGTCTGTTTGTTTGTCTGTGTGTGTAAAAGAGAGTTTGTAAGGGGATAAGATTCTAATTAGTAATGTTAGTGCTTCAGGTAGCTACATGCCTGTGGCTGCAGTCTAATAATGTGTAATAAATACCTTTTTATTCAATACAGAAGCCTGGCCTATGCTTTCTATCAACATGCATCTGAAAGTCAGGTAATTTGGGAAATTTACATACTTTATTGAATCTTTAACTTTGTAATGACTCCAGGAACAGTGGAGTTTGATTTCCAGCATGCTACCCCAGTAAGTCGTAACAAAATATTGAACTTATCTGTTGTTTTAACTACATAATTTTTGAAGTAGCAGACATTTAAGGGGTCAGCAGTGCTACTCTAGACAACATCCACTGACAAAATAAACATCTCTAGCTCCAAAAAACAAAGGAAAACTGCTCGATGAAATATAGATACCGACCTTAAAAATGTGCATTCTGCAAGTAAAAACCTCCTTCCATCAAAACAATGAAACAAAAGTTACATTTCAGTAAAATTTACTCGGGAGTATTTCAATAAAAATAGGGAAATCTTGCTACAATTGTACAAGGCACAATTGAAACTGCAGCTGGAATACTATGAGCAGGTTTTTAAATTCAATTGTGTGATACAGGCATATTTGGCTGGGCCAGCATTTACTGCCATCCCTAGTTGCCCTTGATAAGAAGGTGGTGATCTGCCTTCTTGAACTGTTGCATCCAAGAGTTGCATGAACCAGCTGAGAATCAATCACATTGTTTTGAGCCTGGAGTCTCATGTAGGCTAGATCAGGTGAGGATGGCAGATAGCCTTCCCTGAAGGATATTAGTGAACCAGATGAGTTATTCCTGCTAATCAACAATGGTTTCATGATTACCATCAGATTCTGAATTCCAGATATTTGTTGAATTCAAATTCCACCACCTGCCGTGATGGGATATGAACCCAGATCTCCAAGGCATTAGCTAAATTACCAGATTAACAGTCTAGCGATAGTACCAGTAGACGAACACTTCCCTTTATCGAAGGAATAATATACTGGCATTGGAGACAGTCCAGGGACTGTTAAGTAGGTCAATCCTGGTTATGGAGAGCCTGTATTCAGAGGAGAGATTAAGTAGTTTGGGCCTGAACTCTTTGGAGTTTAGAAGAATGAGAGACAACCTTATTGAATCATTCAATTTTCTTAGGAGACTTGACAAGATGGATGTAGAAACATTCTTTTCCCCTTGTGGGAGAGTAAAGGACCAGAGCGCAAAATCTCAGTGTAAGAATCATAGGGTCACAAAGTCAAAGAGATTTACAGCATGGAAACAGACCCTATGGTCCAACTCGTCCATGCCAACCAGATTAAATTAATCTAGTCCCATTTGCCAGCATTTTTCCCATATCGCTGCAAACCCTTCCAATTCATATATCCATCCAGATGCCCTTCAAATGTTGTAATTGTACCAGTCTCCTCCACTTTCTCTGGAAGCTCATTCCATACACATACCATCCTCTGCGTGAAAAAGCTGCTCCTCAGGCCCCTTTTAAATCTTTCCCTATAACATTAAACCAATGCCCTCTAATTTTGGACTTCTCCACCACAGGGAAAAGACCTTGTCTAGTTACCCTATCCATGCCCCTCATGATATTATAAACGTCCATTAGGTCACTACTCAGCCTCCGACACTCCAGGGAAAATAGCCCCAGCCTATTCAGCCTTTCACTACAGCTCAAGCCCTCCAGCCCTAGCAACATCCTTGTAAATATTTTCTTAATCTGCTCAAGTCTCACAACATACTTCTTATTGCAAGGAGACAAGAATTGCGCATAGTAGTCCAAAGGTGGCCTAATCAATGTCTTATACAGCTGCAACATGACAGCCCAACTCCTATACTCAATGCACTGACTAATAAAGGCAAGCGTACCAAACATCTTCACCACTATCTTAGCTACCTGAGACTCCACTTTCAAGGAACTATGAACCTGCACTCCAAGGTCTCTTTGTTCAGCAACTCTCCCCTGGACCTTACCATTAAGTGTATAAGTCCTGCCCTGATTTCCCTTTCCAAAATACAGCACCTCACATTTATCTAAATTGAACCCCATCTGCCACTGCTCAGCCCATTGGCCCATCTGATCAAGATCCCTTTGTACTCTGAGCTAACCTTCTCCACTGTCCACTACACCTAAAATTTTGGTGTCATCTGCAAGCTTAAAACCATACCTCCTATGTTCGCATCCAAAGCATTTATATAAATGATGAAAAACAATGGACCCAGCACCAATCCTTGAGGTGCACGACTGTTCACCGGCCTCCATTCCGAAAAGCAACCCTCCACCGCCATCCTCTGTCTTCTAACTTTGAGCCAGCTCTGTATCCATATGACTAGTTCTCCCTTGGTAACCAGCCTACAATGAGGAAACATGTCGAATGCCTTACTGAAGTCCATATAGATCATGTCCACCACCCTGCCTTCATCAATCCTCTTTGTTATTTTTTTCAAAGAACTCAATCAAGTTCGTGAGACACGATTTCCCACGCACAAAGCCATGTTGACTATCTCTAATCAGTCCTTGCCTTTCCCAAGACATCTAAATTCTGTCCCTTGAGATTCCCTCCAATAATTTGTACATCACCGATGTTCACTGGCTTTTCCTTACCACGTTTCTTAAATAGTGGCAACACATTAACCAACATCCAGTCTCCCTGTGGCTAACTCAGCGAGTGGTCATCATTCTAAGACAGAGAGGAGGAATTTCAACTCTTAGGGGACAGTGAATTTGTGGAATTCTTTACAGAAGAAGATGGGTCATTGGTATGTTCAAGGCTGAAATAGAAAGATTTTAATCAGTGAGGAAATCAGGGATTATAGGCAAATGTAGGAAAATGGATTTGAGGATTATCCATGATCGAATTGAATAGCAGAGCAGACTCAATGGACCAAATGGCCTGCTTTTGCTCTTACATCTTATGATCTTAAAGAAAAGAAGCTGCTCACAAGCCCTCGACCACTGGCTAATCAATAACGTATCACTACGAAGGGTTCCAAGCTGATAATTCTATTTTTAAACTTTTGGACTCCATCTTAAAAACAAGGGCATTCATCATGTGAAATGCCATGGTTGTTTGTATTTAAGTCATTACTGACTGAATATTCTCTTATCTGTTCTATTCTTATTCCTCTTTTTATTTTTGTAATTGTATTTGTGTTGTAATAGATCCTCCATGTCTATGTATGAAATAAATCCTACTTCCTGTTTAACTTTACCATAATATTGTAATGATCTTTGCAAATTACAGACCCCCACACCGAGGGAGCAGGGATAATGTACCCCCAATGTTAAAACTAGGGAAAAGCATTAAATGACATCCTGAATATGGACAGGCAGTGAGAAAAGGGAGTGAAGTATGTTTTAAAACACACAATCTGTCCTTAACAGGCAGGGCAAAGAAGAAAATGCCTGTTTCAACAAGACAACCGTTATCTTTGAAAAGGATCTCCAGATATTTCAATTAATAAATTGCATCTTTCATCAGAAATGACATCCCAAATGAAGGCAATCCAGGAGATAAAATGCCTTCAAGCTTAAAGAGATTTACAGACCACACACAAATAATCCAAGTCAAATTCTTCAACACTGAGATCTTCTAAGTCCAAAGAGAATGGTAAACCCTCCAGGGTCACCTGAATCTGTGTAGTCAGCGACTTGAGGGGAGATGGAGTAGTGGAGATTGCGATTATAAATGCAATATTCATCATGGTTCAATAGGCTTGAGGGTTAGACATTGCTTAAGGTTATAAAAGTCTGAAAGTGATAAGTGCCTTGAACACCAACCACTCGGACACTCTGACCATGTCGTACAGGCTCGGTGGGGCAACAGCTCAGGATATCAAAGACGTAAGATCAATCGTCTGGGACTTTTTCATAGACTTCATAACAATGACCCAGATATTCCAATCAGGATCAGAAATCTTATTTAGCTTTCATGATTATGTTAGAGCTTAACCACTTAACATTCAATGTCTTTTGCATTGGAGATTCCTGGATAGGGGCCTTCTTTTACAAACCTGTTCAGAAATCCATGAATCTAGAAGTGAAGAACATCCTTAAAGAAATCTCATTCCCTTTTGCAACAGTCCACGTGCCATAATCTCACGTAAACATACAGCATCACAAACAGCCACTTACCAGTTCCTGTGAAACAGTGAGAAAATTGCAAGGTTAGAGTGACAGTTGGTTAAGAAAATAAAAGCAAAATACTGCAAATGCTGGAAATCTGAAATGAAAAGAGAAAATGCGGGAGAAGTTCAGTAGGTCTGGGGACATCTGTGCAGAGTGAAACAGAGTCAACATTTCAAGTCTGAGATGACTGTTTTAGGGTGACACGAGGGTAGGTGCCAGGTTGCCAAACACTAGGGCACTTGGTAATACGTACCTGACGGCTAGGGCGCTAGGTTAGTGATGGAGTACTTAGATTAGGACAGGTTTAGGACCAGATGTGGGAGAGTCTGGTGTCATCCAGGTAAGTGGCGGGCCAGTGGGTTTGGGGTGTATCAGTGACAGAGGTATGAAGGAGTCGGGATTGGTAGCAGCAGAGGAGAGTAGTCTGGCCAGCAGGGGCTCACCTTCAGCTTCTGTCCCCTGTAGCAGGACATTTAGATCCCTAAAACAATTAGCCCAATTTCTAGGATCTTTAATGCATTAAAATGATAATGACAAATGGTTTGAGACAATAAAACCAGGGAGGAGACATTTGTTAAAATGGTGAGAGGCCAATATATGCAGTATTATATCTGGGTGACATCTTAAACTCTCTGATGCATATCATTGTTGGGGAGCAGGGTTTTAAATCAGGTATTTATTGAATTGCAAGGACTCTCTGTTTGTAAGGGCATAGATTTCACTGGCATCTTTTTCCTCCATCACAAGAACTCTTCCAAACTGTGATGCATTTTTGTTATCGATTCTTAACATGAATAGAAGCTGCAGAGGGCCTGCGTTAGGAGGTTGAGTGTGAACTAAAGGGGCTCCAATGTTTGTTTGTCGGGTGCCGCTTGCTGTGTGGTCCTCTTGCAAAATGCGTAACATTAATTGGAATTTGGCTTCTGTGTCAGGTTTTCAAAGACTTGTCTAACTTGTCAGCAGCAAAAAAAAAGTGCTCACAATTATTGGATTAGAGAAGCAGAAAATCCAGTCGCTACCTCGCAAGGCGAAACTTGAAAGACAACTATAAAAGGAGAAAATATTCAATTAAGAAGCAGTTTGTTGCTGTTCAAATAAACTTTTTTCCTTATTTGGCTGCTCATCTCCTAACGTAAACAATTTGGTTCTAATGTGGATATCATTGTTTTAAGCAATAATGATGATAGGAGAAAATAATAAAAATAATAAATTATCAGAAATATGTCTGCTATTTTATCAGGTTTGTAGTTGTGGGGAGATGTCAGGTCTTAAGGAGGTGACACCAGCAACCAGGGCTGCCAGGTCCAGACAACCTGAGGACAGACTGTGTTGAGTCTAAGAGTGCCAGGCAGGGTGCTAGAACTGTGGGTTCAGATTGGCAGGTTGTGGAAAGAGGCAGTGCTGTATTTACATTGTAATCATGAATGTTTGAGGATCATTCCACCTGGGGCCTCCACAGTAAGCATAATCACTTTTGTTTCTTCGACAATTGCATTTCCCCTTTAAGGCATTTGTGTGCTTACCATATTTGCTTGGATAAGAGTGAAGTAATATTAGCTATGCCTAGAGCTGAGGTTCCATGGTTTAAACCATGGGATTCTGCTGTCAGACAGAAAGGGTTTCCTTCTCCTTTCATCCTTCTCACTGGACGTCCCAGGAATATTGGCTGTATGTCTAAGATGTTTATTGCGTTAAACGACTAGTGATCCATGCTGTCGGCCCACTGCAAGCACTCCCCCTCTAAAACACTTGCTGACCTGACCCTGATAGACCAGACCTCTGCACCCCAACTCCACCCATTCCATTCCAGGACACGACATCCCACCCCTGAACGTGATGCCCCTCTGGGCAAGTCATTCCCATCCTTCCTGCAATCTTCGCTATATTACGCGTCTTCACTCACCATGCCAACCCCACCCCACACTCCAATACTGGGGACCACTTTCCGGTAGCTAGCACATGGGTTGATCCACCATCAGCAAAGGTTATTGTAAAATGGCCTTCCGGATAGGCAGCTTGTCCAATTCCAGTTGCACAGTCGGTAAAATTCCCTGATAACGTTATACAGTCAAGATCCAAATCAGCTCCCCATCATTACACCAACCAGCATCTCCCCCTGTCTGTTCCCTACCCGTACTTCCTGGGTGCTAGTAAAATTCTATTTGTGATTTAAAAGTCATCCTGTGTGCTAGGAGGAGCACTTGTGCTCTATTTCTGATAAATGATGCACCAACTTCTTCTGGAAATTGCAGCATTCTTTTCTTTACAATGTTTTAATAATGAGACTCTCTGCAAATATTGCCTTTAGATATGAAACTTTTCTCCTAAGATTAATAACTGGGTATTATGACCATGTGGTGGAAAGATTAGTGCATGGAATTTTATGCAATTCCTTTATTATTTTAGCCAAGATGTCAATTTGCAAACTAAATGGTGCAATGCTATAGTGGTTACTACATGGTAGGCACTGGAAATTGAACGTTGTCCAATGTAATTTAGATTGTACTCTTAATTATTCTTCTAATCCTCTCAAATGAATCTGTGGACTAGAAAATTCTGCCTTAAGATAATCCTTTTCTGGAGTAGTAGATGAGAATGGATAAAGTTGCCGAGAGTTCAAGTCTTTGCAATGCTGTGGGTCCCTGTCAGTAACTTGGCACATCACTAGGGGAACACTTTACAGCGGATTTTCTCTAAAGCCTTACATTTCTGACCAAAGAAGTCAGATTTCATTAAATACTGACTTCATCATTAATGTTGCAATTCTCAAATCATGCTTTGTCACTTGATACATTCATTCTGTAGCCAATTATCCACACTTTAGGTGAGATCTCTGACACCTTTCCCTCAATTTGTTGTATGATGCAACCGATGAAGCAATAAAAAATGTTGAATCCAGACAGAAAAGAACAACGTCATTTATTCAGCAACTTATAAAGCTTTTCAGAAACAAACCACTTCAGCTGCAATGGGTTATTTTAAGTGCTGTGGCTGTTATTGTGCAGACTATCGCTGCAGTTGGAAATGGTGAGGTTCAGGACTTTCCCTGTGGGCTTCAGGATTCTGCCACCAGCTTCAAAAGAGTGTCAAAACTGTGGGAGAAACAATCACTCGATGTGAGTTTCCCTGGAGCAGCCATTTAATGGCCAGACAGCAGGCTGGTTGCAAATTAAGGATGGTGGGCAGACTCCCAAAGCTGCAGGGCCAATCAGAGGTTATTCGGGTTAAAAACAGCAGCTTGATTCTATGCTTCATGAGGCAAAGAGTGCATCAAATACAGACACTCACTCACAAGCGTTTCCAAAATGTAACTCAGAATCATGGCCTTTGTAGATGGGTGAACACTACATAAGTGTATGACTGTGCTTGTGTGTGTGTGTTAGTGTGTGTGTGTGGGGGCGGGGGGTATGGATGCGTGTGTGTGTTAGTGTGTGAGAGTGTGTTAGTGTGGGTGTGTGTGTGTTAGTGTTTGTGTACATGTTAGTGTGTTAGTGTGGGGGGGTGTGTGTTAGTATGGGTGTGTGCGTGTGTGTTAGTGTGGGTGTGTGTCTTTGTGTGACTCTGTGTGTGTGTGTGTGTGTGCGCGTGCGTGTGTGGTGTGTGACTCTGTGTGTGTGTGTGTGTGTGTGTGGATGAATGGGGTGGTGGAAGATCCCTACAAGGCAGACTCCAGCTACCGCTGAAGCCAGACAGATGCAGGAAGAGATCTGCTCGAACCTGGCCTTTCCATCCTCTGTTAAGCTGGCCTTCTCCACTTCAAGTCATCTGAAGGCTTACTGGAAAACACTGGTTGGACTCCTTTCGCTTGGTCGTAAGAAGCCAGTAACAAGCTTAATTGGCAACTGGTCACCTGTGGGGGGTAAGCCCTTCACTGCCAACAAAAATCCAGATTCGGGGCAAATGGCCCAGGGGCAGGATGAAGCCTGCCATACAGGCCTCCAGCTCAATTTTCAGGCTTGCAAACAAGTGTTCCTAGTCCTGATGGGGTTAGAAGTCCAGCCCTATATTGCATATAGCAGAATTCTACCATCACAACAATGCTGACTTTCTAGTTATCCTGATCTTGTTGGAATTCCTTTTGCTTTTTCTAAGAATAATGCCAAAGGTTCTTAAACTTACACTTGAAACACTGGAATAATCAAATGTGAATTTGGCCTTACAGATCTTTGAAAGCACAACACTGGAACACTTTCTTCTGTACCTGACCCAGACAAATTTTCTTTATATTGTCAGTTTCTGGTTTGAAACTGCAACACACAACTGCTGCTGAGAAGAAAATGGACACATTTTACTTAAATACAAGAGGCACAACTTGTTATTTTCAGATTTCCAATATTCTAAGTTGCTTTGCAACAGCCACAACATTGTTCATTTGTATAGCGTGTTTAATGTAAGAAAGCATCCCACAGAACTTCACAGGAGCATGAAAGAAAACAAAATTTGACATAAAGCCATAGAGAAAATATTTTAAGCGAAATTACCAAAAGCTTGGTCACACAGGGAAGAGACAACAAAAGTGAAAGAGGGGCAGAAAAGGGAGATAGAGGGGCAATAAAGTGGGGTAAGACAATCAACAAAGTTGAACAGCGCAGATTGGTAGGGGAATACTGTTGCAAAGGGGAGAAAGCAGTTTTAATCCTTTTAACAAGGAATATTATATTGTATGAACTGGATTATCATAATGAACACTGTCAATTGAATAAGTTAATACTGAACAGCTTTATTTCATAAAGCTTTTCATTTATCTCAGAATCTGTACAGTATGGAAGCAGGCCATTTGACCCTGCCAAGAGCATGCCATCCAGACATGGCCCATCCCTGTTACCCATACATTTGCCACAGCTAATCTACTTAACCTGCACATCCCTGAACACTTTGGACAATTTAGCATGGCCAATCCAACTAAACTGCACACCTTTGGACTGTGGGAAGAAACTGGAGTAACAGGAGGAAGCCTATGCAGATACATGGATAATGTGCAAACTCCACTCAGACAGTCCCCCAAGGCTGGAATTGAACCCTGGCACTGTGAGGCAACAGTGTTAACCACTAAGCCACCATGGCTGCCCTATATTTGATTGTTATTAAAAAATGTCTCGCATGCAGTGAATTATTTGAAGTGTGGTGAATGTGTTAGAGACACTCGTTGACCTCCCAGTCAGTGGCAAGCATGTTAACAGTGGGTTTTTTTGGGTTGTGTGTCAGTCTTTCAAAAAAAAAATCGTTGCTAACTTATGTCTGTTATCATGGACGATTTTGAATGCAATGGTAGCTTGAAATTTATGCTCTCCATTTGTATAATAGCTCAATGGAGCAATAATTTTTTGAAGATATTGATGATTTTTTAAAATTCTGCTTCATGCATCAACACAAATACAGAAGGTAATGTTACTACATGACTGCATCACTAAACATAGGGGTCGTAGAATTAAAAAGTAGCCCCTGAAAGTCACAAAAATAGTCTGTGAGAAATCTCAAAAGATGAGTAGCTTGACCCTCAGGTGGTAGACAAAACATGTGAATATGAGAAATGGGAACAGGCATCGGTCATTCAGCATATCATTTCCACTCTGTCATTTAATGAGATCAGGGCTAATCTACTTCAACACCATTTTCCTGAACTATCCCTCCTTCTCTTTATGTTTTTAATATATAGAAATATATCAATCTTTGCCTTGAGCATTCTCAGTGGTTAAGCCTCCTCAACCTTTTTTTTTTCCTTTAATCATTCACGGGATGAGGGCATCGCTGGCTCAGCAGCATTTATTGCCTATCCCTAATTGCCCAGAGGACAGTTAAGAGTCATCCACATTGCTGTGGGTCTGGAATCACATGTAGCCAGACCAGGTAAGGATGGCAGTTTCCTTCCCTAAAGGACATTAGTGAACCAGATGGGTTTTTCCTGACAATCGACAATGGATTCACAATCATTAGATTCTTAACTCCAGATATTTATTGAATTCAAATTCCATCATTTGCCATGGCAGGATTCAAACCCGGGTCCCCAGAACATTATCTGGGTCTCTGGATTAACAGTCCAGCGATAATACCACTAGGCCATCGCCCTCCCTTTGAGGTAGAGAATCCCAAAGATTCACCATTCCTTTGAATGAAGACATTTCCCCTCATCTCAGTCCTAAATGTCCTGCCCATTATTCTGAGACTGTGTTCCCCTGGTTCTAGACTCCCTCAATCAAGAGAAATATCCTTCCTGCATTTACCTGTCAATTGTTGTAAACATTTTGTCTGTTTGAATGAAATAAAGTTTTATGTTTCTAAAAGATAGAGAATCTAGACACAGTCAACTTAATCATTCCTCTTAGGACAATTCCTCCATCCCAGAAATTAGTTTGGTGAACTATCATCACACTCCTTTCACTGCATGAAGATTTTTTTAAAGATATCTTTTTTCAGATATCAGAATTGCAGGTATGGCTTCAACAAGCCTTAATATATTGGCTGCAAAATATTTTTATTCATACGCTCAAGTCCACTTTCAATAAACATTTAGGAAGGGAATGTCAGAGTTTAAAATGTGGGCAGTTGCCTGTGGTGCTATGATTAATATCAGGGATACTCAAAAAAACAGAATTAGAGAGTCACGGAAATCTCAGATGTATGTGAGGCTGGAGGAGATTACACAAGTCGGGACCAATGAAGTAATACAGGGATTTGAAAACAAAGATGAGGTTTTCAAAATTGAGACAGCAACAGAGCTTCAGATGACATCAAGATTATATAGATAGAATATGAGAGGTTGACCAAAACTACATGAGAACAGACAAGTCTCGGGGGAACAAAGGCATGCATCAGGGATTCAACAGCAGAATAACTGAATTAAGGACAAAGTTGAATGGTGGAAATAGATGGCTATAGTGAATACACCACTGTGTGATCAATAGCTCATTTCATGCTCATGACTGATACGAAGGCACAGCTTTAAGACCCTCCTGAAACTCAGGTCTAGCTTTATTTACATAATTTTTAACAACTCCAGATGCAATCTCAGGTGGATGATACTACTGAGATGAAAGGAAATTTGAAAAAAAAACAAGAACAAATAAAGGGAAGTATTGCTTGAACAGTAACAAAAATAAAGATCAGGAAGCTTGAGAACAGCATTAATGGACAATTTGAGCAGCTTAATGAATATCATTTAATGATCAAGATTCTGGAAAGCAATATTAGAATCTTGAGTAACAATTTATTTGAGAGATTGTCATCAAGTTGTGCTTTATGCCCAAATAATAATGTTGAATCCATCATGGAAACATGACTGGACCATTTCATCAGAGACTTTTTAAAACACAGACTAAAAATTATCTGAGCCCACAGCCAAGGTGATAAACTAATTTGCATTACTAGGCATTTGACATTCCAATGAACACTGTAGTAAAGATAGCATGTGTGCAGAAACCCATTAAAGACAATTGTAGAAGCATTATAAGTAGCTCCTGGGATCTTTAGAGAAACAAGGACTGGGCACCATACTAGTCCAAACTGATGTAAGTGTGTTTATTACCTATTTATACCCTATAAAAGTCACAGTTCAGCTGAACATTCTTCCATCATTTCTGAGGTCCATGGGATCTACCATCACTGAAGATGTAGTCTAACTATCAGTGTACATTTATTAATCCCATAAACGTTAAGAGTGAATCCTCCACCTGAACGGAAAGTGAAAGACCTCCCATCTCATGCCTCATTCGCAAGGCATCTATGCTTTTAGCAACTGTTGGCAACAAACCATTAAGCCTAACCACAGAAGAACCCAGCTAAGAAGAGGAACTCCCAAATCTGATCTAATCAAGTTACAATGGGAACGCACAATCATGTTTAAATTACTGGTAGTGGTATTGTGACAATCCTTTTTTTTTGTGTTTTAAGGATGCATTTTCTGCAGACCAAAACAAACAGCTCAGAAGCTGAGAGAGATCCACATGACTCTGTCTTTCCCATTATTTTTCTCCATCCAACTTGTACATATTGGATAAAAACCAAAAGAACTGTGGATGCTGTAAATCAAGAACAAAGACAGAAGTTTCTGGAAAAGGGCAGCAGGTCTGGCCACATCTGTGAAGAGAAAATCAGAATTAATGTTTTGGATCTGGTGACCCTTCCTCAGAACTGAGGAACCTCCCCAGTTCTGCGGAAGGGTCACCGGACCCGAAATGTTAACTCTGATTTTCTCTTCACAGATGTTGCCAAAACTGCTGAACTTTTCCAACAACTTCTGTTTATATTGTACATATTGGACCCTGCTTGCTATTGTATAATTCCACCTTCAGCAAACTGAGACCTTAAAGAATGAACTCAACTCCACAACTGTGCATGCAGAAGGACAAATTAATCCATCTGCAGGTTAAAGCCACCTCAATGCTGAAGACAGAAAACCACAAGATTCAGCCTGAAGCCAGTTGAGACATTAAATGACGGAATCGGTATTCTTTTACTTTTCTTTATGGGCTCTAATCAACATATCCTTACCCAGTCTGTTATCTGTATTTGAGTGCATGTGAACTTCGTATGTATGCATGTGAAATTCATGTGTGTGCATGTGCGTTTGCACTTGTATGTGTTTGTGCATGTGCATGTGAGCAGGTATGAACTTCATGCTCTTGTGAACATCTTGTTTACACACGTTTGCAAACATCGAAGTGTGGTTAATTATTTTACTTAGGTTAGCTTAAGTATAACAAAGCTAAACTCTTTCTTTCTTAGGCTCAAGAAAACCTGTCTCATTGTTTCTTTTATGACTATGGTGAGTAAACAGTTCAATACTCACTGAATCAACAATTAATATCTGTAGTGTGAAACATTTATGTGATTGTGTAAATATGATTGACATAGAATCCCTACAGTGCAGAAAAAGGGCATTCAGCCCATCAAGTCTGTACTCAGCCTCGAAAGAGCATCCCACCCAGACCCATTTTATCCTATAATCCTGCATTTACCATGGTTAATCCACCTAACCTGCATATCTCTACACAGTATGGACAATTTAACACAGCTAATCTACCTAATCTGCACATCTTTGAACTGCAGGAGGAAGCCCACGCAGCTATGGGAAGCATGTGCAAACAAGGCTGGAATTGAACCCTAGTCCCTAACACTGTGAGGCAGCAGTGCCTGCTACTGAGCCACAATGCCACTCCATAGCCTATATTATCATTAGGAAATGACTTAAGATCACCTAATACAAGGAGATACTTCTCTCCAGCAGCCTCATAGGAGTGAAGTCTTGACCTGGAAATGTCTAATATTTCACATATTTAAATAAAAGGTAATTACCCTGATATTTCCATAGCCATATAGTCATTGTAGAAACATAGACTGGAGTAGCATGTTGAGATCATGAGGGAATTCAAAAATTCCAATGAACAATTTCCCCACATCAGGAACACTCTGAAGAAACCCTTTAAAGTCAAAGAGTCTGGAAGGTTCTGACTCATTTAAATTTAACGGTTACGCAAGAAATATTAGAGGATTTAAAACCTATTCTAACTCCTGGATAATCATTAAACTGAATCACTCAGCTGCAGTGCCTGACCCCTGGCATTCTAATTGACATGATATCCCGGACATGAAACTAACACCACCTGATACCATTTGGCTTTAACCTAAATGCCTCATGATAGACCTGCCACTTCCTCTTAATCCTAATCCTCCCAGAGCCCTCAGCCTGACGCATCCAACACCGTATGACCTGAGCTGACATATCCCCAGTGCGAACTGACAGGTACCCTCCCCCGAACCCAACCCCAATGGACTTAACACCTGGCCCACACCACTACCCCCTCCCCTCCAACACCGACCAACCCGACTCCACCCTAACCGAATTCCACCCATAGAAACACAGGACTCTTTAAATTTCAACTATAGCCTCTGGTTCTGGACCCAACCACCATTGGGAACAATCTTCCTGCATCTAACCTGTTCAGTCCCATCAGAATTTTGGAGGTTTCTATGATAAATGAGTGTCTTGAGAGATGGTACAGGAGGGAGGGGTTCAGATTTTTGGGACATTGGGACCGGTTCTGGGGCAGGTGGGATGATTACAAATCGGTCTACACCTGGGCAGGACTGGAACCAATGTCCTAGGGGGTGATTTTGCTAATGCTGTTGGGAAGGGTTTAAACGAATGTGGCAGGAGGATGGGAACGAAATGAGGAGGTTAGTGGACAGTAAGGAGGTAGTAACTAAAGGCTGTAAGGAACTAGATAAAGAAGTCAGTGTGACTAAGGGGAAGAGTAGGCAGAGAGCAGATGATGAACGCAAAGGGAGAGGTCATCTGGGGTGCATTTGTTTTAATGCGAGAAGTGAAGTAGGTAAGGCAGGTGAACTTAGGGCTTGTATTAGTACCTGGGAGTATGATGTTATTGCTATTACTGAGACTTGGTTGAGGGAAGGGCAAGATTGGCAACTAAATATCCCAGGATATAGATGCTTCAGATGGGATAGAGAGGGAGGTAAAAGGGGTGGAGGAGTTGCATGACTGGTCAAAGAGGCTATCACAGCTGTGCTGTAGGAGGGCACTATGGAGGACTCGAGCAGTGAGGCAATATGGGCAGAGCTCAGAAATAAGAAGGGCGCAGTAACAATGTTGGGGCTGTACTGCAAGCCTCCCAACAGCAAGCGTGAGATAGAGGTACAAATATGTAGACAGATTATGGAAAGATGTAGGAGCAACAGGGTGGTGGTGATGGGAGATTTTAATTTTCCCAATATTGACTGGGATTCGCTTAGTGTTAGGGGTTTAGATGGAGCAGAATTTGTAAGGACCATCCAGGAGGGTTTTCTAGAGCAGTATGTAAATAATCCAACTTGGAAAAGGGCCATGCTGGACCTGGTGTTGGGGAATGAGCCCAGCCAGGTGCTTGAAGTTTCAGTAGGGGATTACTTTGGGAATAGTGATCACAATTCTGTAAGATTTAGAATACTGATGGACAAAGACGAGAATGGTCCCAAGGGAAGAGTGCTAAATTGGGGGAAGGCCAACTATAGCAAAACTCGACAGGAGCTGGGGAATGTGAATTGGGAGCAGCTGTTTGAGGGTAAATCCACTTTTGATATGTGGGAGGCTTTTAAGAGAGGTTGATTTGAGAGCAGGACAGACATGTCCCCGTGAAAATGAGTGATAGAAAGGTCAAGATTAGGGAACCAGGAATGACAGGTGAAATTGTGAGGCTAGAAAAGAGGAAAAAGGCAGCATACAAAAGGTCCAGGCGACTAAAAACAGACAAAGCTTTGGAAGAATATCGGGGAAGTAGGACCAATCTGAAACGTGGAATTAAGGGGGCTAAAAGGTGTCATGAAAATCTTTAGCAAACAGGGTTAAGGAAAATCCCAAAGCCTTTTATTTGTACATAAGGAGCAAGAGGGTAACTAGAGAAAGGGTTGGCCCACTCAAGGACAAAGGAGGGAAGTTATGGGAGGAGTCAGAGAAAATGAGTGAGATTCTTAATGGGTACTTTGTATTCATCGAGGAGAGGGACATGATGGATGTTGAGGTTAGGGACAGATGTTTGACTACTCTAGGTCAAGTTGGCATAAGTAGGGGGGAAGTGTTGAGTATTCTAAAAGGCATTAGGGTGGACAAGTCCCCAGGTCCAGATGGGATCTATCCCAGGTTGCTGAGGGAAGAGAGAGAGGAAATAGCTGGGGCCTTAACAGATATCTTTGCAGCATCCTTGAAAACGGGTGAGGTCCCGGAGGACTAGAGAATTGCTAATGTTGTCCCCTTGCTTAAGAAGGGTAGCAAGGATAATCTAGGTAATTATAGACCGGTGAGCCTAATGTCAGTGGTGGGGAGGCTGCTGGAGAAGATACTGAGAGATAGGGTCTATTTACATTTGGAAGAAAATGGGCTTATTAGTAACAGGCAGCATGGTTTTGTGCAGGGAAGGTCATATCTTACCAACTTGATAGAATTCTTTGAGGAAGTGACAAAGTTGATAGATGAGGGAAAGGCTGTGGATGTCATATACATGGACTTCAGTAAGGCGTTTGATACGGTTCCCCATGGTAGGCTGATGGAGAAAGTGAAGTCGCATGGGGTCCAGGGTGTACTAGCTAGATGGATAGAGAACTGGCTGGGCAACAGGAGACAGAGAGTTGTAGTGGAAGAGAGTTTCTCAAAATGGCGAACTGTGACCAGTGGTGTTCCACAGGGATCGGTATTGGGACCACTGCTGTTTGTGATATACATAAATGATCTGGAGGAAGGTATAGATCGTCTGATTAGCAAGTTTGCAGATGACACTAAGATTGCTGGAGTAGGAGATAGTGAAGGAGACTGTCGGAGAATGCAGCATAATATAGATAGATTGGAGAGCTGGGCGGAGAAATAGCAGATGGAGTTCAATCCGGGCAAATGCGAGGTGCTCCATTTTGGAAGATCCAATTCAAGAGCAAACTATACGGTAAATGGAAAAGTCCTGGGGAAAATTGATGCACAGAGAGATCTGGGTGTTCAGGTCCATTGTACCCTGAAGGTGGCAACGCAGGTGGATAGAGTGGTCAAGAAGGCATATGACACACTTTCGTTCATCAGACGGGGTATTGAGTACAAGAGTTGGCAGGTCATGTTACTGTTGTATAGGACTTTGGTTCAACCACATTTGGAATACTGCGTACAGTTCTGGTCGCCACATTACCAAAACGCTGTAGATGCTTTGGAGAGGGTGCAAAGGAGGTTCACCAGGATGTTGTTTGGTATGGAGGGTGCTAGCTATGAAGAGATGTTGAGTAGATTAGGATTATTTACATTAGAAAGATGGAGGTTGAGGGGGGACCTGATTGAGGTCTATAAAATCATGAGAGGTATAGACAGGGTGGATAGCAAGAAGCTTTTTCCCAGAGTGGGGACTCAATTGCTAGGGGTCATGATTTCAAGGTGAGAGGGGAAAGGTTTAAGGGAGATATGCGTGGAAACTTCTTCACATAGAGGGCGGTGGGTGCCTGGAACGCGTTGCCAGCGGAGGTGGTAGAGATGGGCACAATAGTGTCATTTAAGATGTATCTAGACAGATACATGAATGGGCAGGGAGCAGAGGGATACAGATCCTTGGAAAATAGGCAACAGGTTTAGATAGAGGATCTGGATCAGCACAGGCTTGGAGGGCCGAAGGGCCTGTTCCTGTGCTGTAATTTTTTTTTGTTCTTTGATATCTGTCTGATTGTTCTAAACTCCAATGAGTACAATCCTAACCGGCTCAATATGTCAGAATTGAGATCATGCTTGCTTGATGTCTTCTAGAAGTGTGCCAATGTAATGGGTGGGATTGTCTGATCTTGCTAATGGCAGTGTTAAATTCGGCTTTGTGGTAGCATAACCAAATTCCATGGCCTCGCCACTTCCTCCAGAATTGCGTTCTGGGTAGGAACGTCTGGACTTATCCTTCTTAACCCGCCACCAGTTAATGGTCACTTAAGGGCCTCGACTCACCACCGTTGGATAAACCCACTGCAGGCAAGCATTTGGTCATGCACTGTGCCCGGGCGGCAAATTTATGAATGGTCAGTTCTGATTCAGAGTTCTTCTTCCTGAATCTGACTGTTTCTGTGGTGTTTGCAGATGAAAGGATGCTGCCATCAGCTCTCTTTAATCTGACTGGATCTAACAGCCTATTTGGCTTACAGTGGTAGGAGATCAACTGCTAAGAAGTCTTAACAAGAAAGAGTTTCTGTCTGAACACAATGTAGTTGATTCCATGCCAGCAATTAGGTACAAGTTACATTGTTTCAATAAACATCGTTACTAAGACTACAAATCAAACTGGACGTAGGCCTTTACTTTCTGAGATCCTAAGATGTTCTGCAATATTCTCACCTAAACCAGTAATGCCATCATTAGATTGGGTGGAGCCAAATGTAGTGTCCAATAATAACTCTTTCAGGACCTTTATCATGTTCAATAGTTTCTTCCAAAGAATGCCATGGACAGATTTTCAAAGTAAAACTTACGTCACACAAACAAAAGCATCGGAAACTACCTAACATCCTTCACATCCTCAGTGCTTCCCACAGCATGCCATAGTCAATGAATTAGTTGGAAAATTCAATTGCTTTTCTTTTGTATGCAAGTACCTCATCCAAATTGTATTCAGCAAGGTTCTACAAATAGTAAGGAGATGAATGTTTGGTTAACTTGTTTTTTAATGAATTTAGAAATGTGTTTAACTTTGGCTAGGGAGCTCTGTGTTCTTCAAATGTTCCAGGAATCATTCATGCTTACCCGAACAGGCAGGCAGGATCTCAATTTCATGACTCACGACTCTTGGCCATCTAACAATGCAGCAGTCTATCAGTGTTACACAGGCTTGACTTCATGCCCCAATCAGAAGTGAAGCGTGTATTCACAACCTGCTGAGTCTGAGGCAAAATTCCTAAGGCTGACTCGGAGTACAAAGCATCTTATCCTGTTCACAATCCATTATTTTGACCTTAATTGCTAAAAATGAAGTCTAGTTTCTTGTCAAGAAATTTATTTGAGTATAAAGGCATGTCTTGACAGAGGTCTTGGGTTAGATTTTATGAAGTATGATAGTACCTATACTCCCTCACCCTCAGCATAAAGGGTGCCAGGGTCAGCCTGTCCATGATCCCATTGACAATAGTATTCATTGCCTAAAGGTAAATCTTCTGCCCTTCCTCAGGAGAAAGTCCCACCTTAGAGACCCATTGGCCAATCGAGTGTCCTGCCACAACAATAAATAGCACCACTAAGCCCAAATTAGCACCCAATCACATTTGAGAGAAAGCACATGAGGTAAATAAGAAATTTATTGATGTATCAATTTGAAATGATGTGGGAGGAGGCTAGTGTAAATAAAATCAACAGCTTTAACGTGTTGGGTCAAATCATCTGTTTATTTGATGTAAAATTCTATCTAATCCTGGATAGATTTGAGGGAAATCCTTAATAGAAAATGTAAGCTGCAGCCAAAGAGACTTTTTATCCCCACAGGAAATGGAAGACGATTCTTGTTTGTAAATAAGAGAAAAATGCGAATCCTGTTGAAATTGCTGGAGATGCGCAGATTCTTTTCCTAAGTTCCTAATATTGGGCATATGATGTTTGCCTGAACTTTGTCCCTGCACCTAGAAACCGGGAGCTGTTTTATGTTGGCAGAATTATTATTATATTCATGAAAATAAAGCTGTGAAAGAAAAATTGGACTGAACAACACAATTGCATCATTAGCAGTTCACCTGAGTGTGTTGCAAATCATGAGGGACAATCAAGCAGGCTCAAGAATTTAGCAGCAAGAACCCTAGCACCATATGGGGTCTTTTGTAGTTAAGGTTTTCAGCCATTAGCTTCAAGAGATTAATTTACTGGCCATAGGCTGTGCTCCTATTAATTTGCCACAACAACTTTAAGGGATGGAAATAATGCAGGAAAATGGCATTTAAACGGTTGAATAGTCTTGAGATGTAATGCTAGGTAGGTTTGAAGACTGAATGGCCTTCTCCTGTTTCTATGTTCCTACATTCACAATGTATCATATTGCAATAAATTCTCAAGCAAATTTTGATATAAATCCACCATGGGAAGGATATATGCAGTGATTGGAACCAGGTGGACGTTGTTGACTATGAGGCTCTTGATTGGGGTTATTAACCTGGGCCAATCAGGAAGCCCTAGCTGACCAATACAAACAGGGGTTTGGCCAAGCTGGGCATTAATAGGTCCAGGCAGCAGGCTGTGGAGGGGGTCATTGGGCTGACTGCCAGCCCCTCTTCCATGGCGACATGCAGGCCCGGGTGTCCCTGGAGAAGGAGCATGCGGTGTCCACCAATACTATTGATGCCTTTTGGGAGAGGCGGGCACCACAGGGTGTGCAGTGCTTTATTTTCCCCTTGAAGTCTATCTTGATTTGATCCCTAACATCCCCCTCACTTTTTCTTTCATGTAGGCTTTGCCCCAAGGGGCTCTGCTTGAAACTTATGCTTTTCCTGGTGGTGGTATGCTAATAAAGTTATCTCCACATCTGTTGTTTTCACTGTGTTTTGTGCCTATACACACACACACACACACACACACACACACATGAGTGCCGGGGAAAGTAAGCATTATTGCTGTGTGGCAGTAGTGTAGGGGTGTTTTAAAAAATATATAACCAGGAGATTAGAATCTTCTCAGTTGAGGACTGACTCCAAGCCACAGCCAGTGTATTGTGCACTAGTGAATAAAGGGTGACTTGGTGTCAGAACACTGTCCAGGAAGCAAAGCGGCTAATGCAGGTGTCCTGAGCCACCTCCCACTGGAAGATACTCCATTGGTCATGCATCCCCTGGAAGAGTCCATTCTGGTTTTAACCTTCCTGGACGCTCTTCCTGTCACCACTGACAACATCCAACTGTGGACACCAAAAGAGCCTATCCTTGAAAAACTAAAGCAGCTGGTAGCAATGGGCAAAACAGACGGGCCATCGCAACCGGGATCGAATCCTTGCTGGACCCGGCGAGACCAGATCACTCTAGAGGGCGGCATATTACTTTGGAGAGCAAAAATGATCGTCCCAAATAAAGGTCGCTTCCAGATACTGGCCAAAATCCACCAGAGTCATCCACGGGTTCCCACGATGAAGAGGCTAGCAAGAAGCTATGTCTGGTGGCCAGAGTTGGATGTTGACATAACTGCTTTGGGGGGGCAGTGCCCAGAGTGCTAACGAGGACAAAAATTGCCATCAGCGGTTGCCTCACATTCATGGGAATGGCAGGGTAAACCCTGGACTCGGTAACATGTCAACTATGCCAGTCCTTTCATGGCTCAATGTTCCTAGTCTTGGAGAATGCCCATTCACAGTGCTTGGATGTGCATAAAAACTATTTCAGAAACTCAGGAATGACAACGGAGAAGGTGATAACATTGTTTGCTGTACACAGACTCTCGGAAGTATTGGTCATGGACAAGGGGACATCATTTACCAGTGGGGGATTTGAGTATTTCCTGAAGTTGAATGGTATTCGGCACATAAGGACCGCTCCATATCATCCATCGTAACAATGGTCTGGTGGAAAGAGCAGTCCATATATTGAAGGCAGGCTTAAAAGAAGCAGCCTACAGTGTCACTTGATTCTAAACTGTTCCAGTTCCTATTCGATTATAGGACTACCCACTACTCAGCATCAGGGATAGCTCCAGCAGAGTTGCTGATGGGGAGAATCCTCCACACCAGGTTAATACTGATACTCCCAGACCTCGCGGCGGGGAGTGATATGGGAACAGGAATACCAATGCCGGCCAAATGCCTCCTCTAAGCAACAAAGAATACTTAATTTGGGGGATGAAGTTTGGTGCCAGAACCATTGAAATGGCCCTGTATAGTACAAGACAAGGTGGACGCGGGGTCAGGTCCCATGATTTACAAAGTTCAGGTAGGTTAAGCAGTCCTAAACAAACATGTGGACCACCCGAAAGCTGTTACCTTGTAAACAGGGCAGAAGCAAACACGCCTGGCCCATCAGAACAGCCAGAATGTAGGTTCTCCCGTAGGTTCTTCCCCTGCAACTAGTGTCGAAAGTAGAAACTTCGGAGTCGAGGATGGATGCAGCCTTGATACCATTGCCGCCAGAAGAAGAGGAGGAAGCCTTCTGAAGACACTCCCGATGAAAGAGACAGGCTATAGATCGGCACATGCCTCTTGTGTCAGAGTCCAAATCAGAGGAACGATACCAGGGACAAATGGGTCACAGAAAAAGCTATAAGAGAAAGACCAGGCCTATATCACTGGACTTGGTGGGGGAAAGATACAGTGATTGGAACCAGGTGGACCTTGTTGAGTATGAGGTCCTTAATTGGGGTTGTTAACCAAGGCCAATCAGGAAGTCCTGGCCAACTAATATAAACAGGGGATATTTTGCTTCCCTCTCACTTGTTTTTCCCCATATAGCCATAGACCCTAGGGGCTCTTCTTGATACCAATTCATAGGTCACATGGGTATTTTTCCTGATGGTGGTATGTTAATAAAGTTATTTGCATACCTTTTGTTTTACTGTGTCTCACACCTGCATAAGCACAACAAGGGTGCTGTGGAAAATAAACACTATTAAAAAAAAAAGAGATTAAAAAAAACCCAGGAGAGTAGAATCAGTTGAGGATTGAAACTGAGAGAAAGAAAATCAAACGAAAAAGGATCAAACAAATAAAAAACTGGAGAAAAAAAGAAAAAATATAACTAGGAGGTTAGAATATCCTCAGGAGAACTGACTCTGAGCTTAATAAAAACCAAAGAACTGCAGATACTGTAAATCAGGAACAAAATCAAAAACAAAGTTGCTGGAAAAGCTCAGCAGGTCTGGCAGCATCTGTGAAGAAAAAAAACAAAGTTAACGCTTCGGGTCCAGTGAGCCTTCCTCAGCGGACCCTTCCTCGGGTCACCAGACCTGAAACGTTAACTTTGTTTCTTCCTTCACAGATGCTGCCAGACCTGCTGAGCTTTTCCAGCAACTTTGTTTTTGTTCCTGACTCTGAGCTTGCTGGCCACAGCCTGTGCACTGAGAAGATAAAGGGTGACTTGGTGATGCGACCCTACCTCTGTAAAAAAAAATCAAAAAATATAAATGGGGATTTAGAATCTCCTCAGTTCAGAGGACTGACTCCAAGCCAGTGTACTGTGCACAAGAAAATAAAAGATGAGTTGGTGACGGCACACTAGCCTCTGTGCAGTTATTTCAATAGGAGAGTACAGTGATCTAACTTATGGCACAATTCCCCAATTCCAGAAAATGCTTACTTTTAAAAGGTACCTCTGTTTAGGACAGTGAGCCGAAACTCAGTTTGACCCATTCTTTTAAGTTGCAATGACTAAGCAAATCAGTTTTTTTTAGCTGAGAATGATCACAAGGAGATACCATTTAAAAAATAAATTCCAGCAATGACCAGTTATAGTCAAACATGTCTCATGAGAAAGAACCATAGAATTTACAAACCAGGTACTCCCAGCTTTGCACATCAAACATGGGATTCTGATGTGGAGTTCAGTGAGTCTTCTAAATGAGCTTGCCTCTTAAAAATTACCGGATATAAAATTTGGTAGGACCTTTCTATCATAATTCCTGATAGGGTTCTGGTGTGCACAATTTCATGCAAACAGCAGAAATTTATAAACTCTAAATTGTCTAACTCTATGTTGCTCCTTACAACATTTAATATTCTTGCATTTCCGCTTAGAATTTCCTCTTGCTAAAGGTCACTGGATATTTCCTTAATTGCTTCAAGAATATTATTTCAGACATACAGTTGTCAATTAAACACTACAACATTAGCCAATGAACACACACACCACAATTGTTATATTGTGATTCTGAAAGTCTTCATGTTGGAGCACATTAAGCTCCATCCAATCTTCTGAAGTTACGAAGGCTTGGGTCGGAAAAGGCAGAACACCTTCGGATATCATAAGCTAAAGACTTTTATTGACAGATCTTCTGATAGTCGTAAGTCTCTAATTTATTCACGTAATTTATACCTGATTGCCATCATAAAATAAATTACAGCTTGTTTAAGAAAGGCACCTTCTCTCATTAAGACTCATGATTGGTTTACCTTTACCATTGCAAGTCAAGTTGTGAAAGTGGTTGGTGGCAGCAAATTATCTCTCCTACAAGCTGGTAATAGTTGGCATTACAATGCATACAACAATAACCTTCTCATGATATAACTCATTTTGACTATTTATTACTATTATCAGAGGTCATTCAGAGGGTAAATTGACATGAACTTTATCTTGACCCACGAGGTAAACCCACTATGGTCAATCTCTGTCATTAGCATTATGCAGTTAATTCAACATCCGATAAAATCACCGAAATAGAAATAAACATTATTGGTTCCACAATGGAATTTGAAACAAAAATGAGAGACAAAACCTTATTGAAATTCTTATTAAAAAGCATTCTTTGTCTCCCTTTGAACAGTATATCAGTGAAGATCAAGTTAAACAGAAGAATTTAGGAAATACATAGCAACAGTGTCTGCATAAAAAAATTGAAATGGTTTAATTTGTCATAACTATTTTGAGCAAACAATCAAATCTATATTTTCACTTTTTGCAGATGCCAACAGACCCGTTGTATGTTTTCAGCTTTTGTTGGGTTATTTTCATTGTTGTAACTCCTTGGAGGAGTCCCTTTCCAACCTTGCTCATTTTTTCTAGTTTTGTTTTATTATTTCCCTCTTTGCCAATTGCCTTTTTTAGATCTACAGTCAAGACTGAAGATCTGTTCCTAGTAATCCACCAATTTTACAAGTACATTTATGGGGTGTATGAATCCAGCACACAGCAGGTTTAATTTTGATCCAGCCCACTAAGCATAGGAAGCTCATAGGATTGAATGGAATGATGGCTTTATGTTTTGCCTAACATTGCAACCCATTTAATTTAACAGAGAGTTGTAAAATAAAGGTTACACATGATCACATTATTTTCCTAATGAGTGGATTAGGTTAAAATTGCTCCCAGAATGATAGATCCATTTATTTTCCTTGTTTCTGAATTTACACAATGATTGCATTCCAAAATCTTAACAGATGTTCCAGCAATCTCAAATTGTATGCTGGATTTCCTTTCATGATAACATCTCTCATTTTCTGTACAAATATTTATTTTTCGTCCATTAGTCTGGTTTGGCAGGTTGGCCAGACATCATTTCTGGAATGGGGACAAGTGGATATTAGTTTATTGTTTGGTTCCACTATTGGATCCTAATTGGATGTCTGCTTTGGCAACTACAGCCTGTCTCTATGTACCAGAGATTTCAGTCTGATTCTCGTAGGATTTTGCAAAACTTCTTTTATTTCACCATTATACATATTCTAACATGAGGTAATACAACTCTCCTTGGTATAGGGTGTTGCTTCTTTCTTCTTAGAATTGAATGCATGACCGCGGATGTCACCGTTACATCATCTTATAAATCACTATCTCATTAGACTACAGACTTAGAGGCCAACATGTCCTGTTTGGCTTGTCTGCCAACTTTTCAGTTATTTGAGGAATGCAATTCCATTACATTTAGTTCCTCCGCTGATAGGTCAACAAAAATCCACATTTCCCCCAATTCCACAATGGAATGCAAAGTATAATTGCACCTAAAACTTTTGTTGTTCCTGTTCATAAAATTAGAGATATTTCTAATGCCAATCTGTTGTTACTTGCAGCTCTTAACTAGGTGTGACCAATCTATAGAGATGCTCAAACAGCGTCTTTTGCCACATTTCATACAGGATACCTACTAAGGGCTAACTTCATATATCTTTACCCTCCCACCAATCCAGCCACCACATTCCCATTGTGTTGAATCCACAGGACCAATAACCACCTCTTTTTTCCATTGTATCTATTCAACTACAAATAAGGTCCTTACTATCCTCGACCTTATTATCGATAACTAGAGTGTCATCATGGATTTGAATGATGAAACTTAGTATACTGCTGGCGAGACCTTGATCCTTACTGATTCCCTCCTACTGGGCTAGCTTTTCCACTATCTTCCTAAAGTGCAGTGATGCCGGCATAAGCCTTACACTTTAGGTTCCCCTTTTATTCGTCTGGCATCTACTGCCCCGATAGAGGAAAACAACTACTCAAGAATGATTCTGCACAACATGAATAAATCCCACATCAGCTAGTTCCTTAAACTCTGTATCCCCACTGTTCTCATCTAGACTCAAAAAAGGCTCATAGAATCTCTACAGTATAAAAAGAGGCCATTCAGCCCATCAAGTCCACACTGACCTTCCGAACAGCATCCCACCCAGACCCCTACCATATCCCTGCATTTACCATGGTTAATTCACTTACCTCCAGCACAACGTGTGAGGAGGCCAGACTGCTTTATCATGGAATTTATGACTATCCACCAAGCTGCATTCGCTGCTTCTCCTCTTCATCCTGCTTCTTCAACCAGTCCTCTCCGTGTTCCCCACCTTGGCCCTGAACTTGCAATTTTATCTTGTTTCTCTTTGCTATTTCTTTATCTCCTCTTTGAGCTCATCTTGTCTCTAAGATCCACCTGCTGCTCTGATGAGCCGATTCCCATGAAGCTGCTATCTGTTCGGGTTGCCTTCCTGGCTATTTGACATTACAGCAATTCCTGTTGTTCTGGAACTGGGTCCTCCATTCAAATATCCCATGCTCAGAAAATCAACTCTTGACCCATCTGTCACAGATACTGCAGCTCTATCTCTAACCTCTCAGTTCCATTCAAAGCCAGTGAACTTGTTGTTTCCTCCCAGGCTCATGGTCACCATATTTGAATCTCTCCAATTGTATGTATATCTCTTCTACAGTACTGAATGGCTGTAGTCCAAGTCACAAATTACATGTTCTGCAACAGTGACTGGAGTAAATAGTAATGCCTCAAACTTTTATAAAAAGCCCTTCTAGACTTTTCTGCACTGTCAGGATTTGGAAATGTCAATGCCTGAGACATAGCACTTCATTGTCTGATGACATAAGAAATCACGTGACGGGAGAGATTGATGGACAAAATTAACATGGCTTCAGTCAGTTCGTTATACTTTTGCAGACCATATGTAGATTCTTAATGTGTAACAAACTAATTATTGTTATGGCCTATCAAAAGTTCCATAATCTCACCCAGCTAGACTAACCAAACAGACAACATTCACCACTCCTTATTTCTCTGACATTTTGCAGGCCTACGATAGCACTTCACATCTCCGTACTCCATCTTTGGTGATTGCATCATCAGCCATCTCTGCTCTCGACTCTAGAATTCTTCCTCAAAAACCATCCACCTCGAAATCTCACTTTCCTCCTTTAAAGGCTGTTCTTAAGTCTACCTTTGGAACAAAGCTTTTGGTCATCGTTTCTTGTGTCACCTTCCTTGGTTTGGATCTATCATTTTTGGCTAAGCACTTAAAATATTTTTTTGCTTTCATCACACTATGTAAGTGCAAAATGCTATCTTTGATTATTAAATCTAACTAAGTTTCTGAGTGAACTGAGTGTAAGGCCTGGCATAAGGTATTTATAAGAGCAAATGCAAATTAGCAGTCAGACTGCATTTGCCATCAAAAAATATGTAATAGATGATCCATATGTAGCAGACCATTTTATTCTTCATTTTTCCTCTCTCCTTTTCTAGTCATTGATTTGCTTGATAGTCGTCAAAAAAAGGAACCTCAAGGGAGATTGGTATCAATGATATGCAGAGGGTGGGATCCCAAAACAAGTCTCTCCGTATTTCCACAGTTCTTTAGTGCTGAAAACTCACAATAATGGCACATGGCAACCTGAGTCAATACATAATTTAATTAATCCAGAAAACCAGTGAAGATTAAAATAGTTATAGCTATGTCGTAAAACCTATTGAGATGTCAATCATGTCCTGTCAATAAAAGTAGTACACTTTTTTTGCTGGAAGACTACCATTCTCAGTCCAAGCGATATTATTGATTCTTGTTCTTATATCCTCTGTAGGATTGAGAAAAAATCCTCATACACTGAAATACAGGACCAAAATCCTAGACTTTTCAACAAGCTTTTACAAGTTTTTTTAAAAAAACGGCAGCTGGGCTATGCTGTGGGAAAATTGCAAGACACAGAAATAGATGCTTGGAACCATTGTCTAGCCCAAAAATCCAAATCACACATCCACTCTAAAAGTACACTCAGCCAGGCCTGATCCTCATCCAACTCAGATGGAATGGGCCCTCTACATATACCAGACATTTAACTTCGATCAACGTTCATGCACAAGTCCAGTTCAGAACCAGGGATTTTTGGTGATTTGAACCACCCAAAAATCATCAAATTACTGAGCACAAACCAAAACCCTACACCTCTCTTTAGCATGAAAACCCCATGATTATGCCAAAAATATCCTTTCTCTATAGATCATAGGCACAGGTTTTATGCAGACTTTGAAAAGGGCTCAGCTCTTCCCCAAGTTGCTTCATTAGTTTCAGTTAATTAAAAAACAGTTCCATTCAAAATACTCTGGTGATTTTCTGTCAATTTGTTTCTGAGTAACTAAATTGTGATTTTCCTCATAATTGCTTTAAAATAGTGTTTTTCCCCTTCCATAGTACTAGCTATTACCTTAACTTCTCCACAACTATTATTTAGCCCTTTCCAACTTAGCAGCTGTTTGGTTTAGAGTGATTATGCTTCAACAAACAAATAGCAAAATAAAGGTAAGAAGGCTACCTCAGAGTACAATGGGGCCTTGATCGGATGGGCCAATGGGCCAAGGAGTGGCAGATGGAGTTTAATTTAGATAAATGTGAGGTGCTGCATTTTGGAAAGGCAAATCAAGGCAGGACTTAGATACTTAAAGGTAAGGTTCTGGGGAATGTTACTAAACAAAGAAACCTTGAAGGGTAGATCCATAGTTCCTTGAAAGTGGAGTCGCAGGTAGGTAGCTTTGTGAAAAAGATGTTTGGCATGCTTGTGTTTATTGGCCAGTGCATTGAGTATAGGAGTTGGAAGGTCATGTTGCAACTGTACAGGAAATTGGTTCGGCCACTTTTGGAGTATTGCGTGCAATTCTAGTCTCCCTCCTATAGGAAGGATGTTGTGAAACTAGAAAGGGTTCAGAAAAGATTTATGAGGATGTTGCCAGGGTTGAGCTATCAGGAAAAGCTGAATAGGTTGGGGCTATTTTCCCTGGAGTAATGGAGGCTGAGGCCTGTCCTTATAGAAGTTTACAAAATAATAAGCGGCACTGATAGGGTAAATAGGCAAGTCTTTTCCCTGGCTTGGGCGGAGTCCAAAGCTAAAGGCCATAGGCTTAGGGTGAGAGGGGGAAGACACAAAAGTGACCTAAGGGGCAACTCTTTCACACAGAGGATGGTGCAAGTGTGGAATGAGCTGCTGGAGGAAGTGGTGGAGGCTGGTCTGATTACAACATTTAAAAGGCATCTGGATGAATCTATGAATAGAAAGGGTTTATAGGAATATGGGCCAAATGCTGGCAAATGGGACTAGATTTTTACAGGATATCCGGTAGGCATGGACGAGTTGGACGGAAGGGTCTGTTTCCATGCTGTATATCTCTATGACTCTATCTTTAAAGATGCCAACTGGCAGCAATTTATTCTTGTTCTGTCTGACAGGCAACACAGTAAAACTTTCTCATTGTTATTTCCATGGTGCTAGAGCCATAATACTTTGTAACTCATGTTCCTTCCCCAACATTTATTTGCCAAATTAATGCAATCCACAGATTATTTTAAAAGATCATTTTTTGAAGTAAAATTCACAACTCGATGTGTGGTGTGATGTTGAACTGAACTGGTCACAGGAGCAAGGTCCAAGAATTGGCCGAAAATTGAGTTCATTGTTCTCAACCAGAAGTTTTGAAAGAGTGCTTCAATTTTGGATACAGGAATTAAAGTAACGTATACATTGTACTACCTTGAGACTCCAAGGAAAACGTTGACATTGTTACAGTAAGTCTCAAGAAAATTTTACAACACAATCGAGTACAATGAGTAGAGTTTCCACAAGACCTGCCTGGGGACAATTCAATTAATAAAGTTGAAAATGTTTCATGCTCCAAACATTTCTTAATCAGTGTCAATCCATTACATATGACTGATCAAATTTTAAAGCAGAGTTAATTCTAAAAATATACATTAGGAATTATGCATATATACAAATGCTCAGTTTAGTTGTATGTTAAAAAAAATTGAGTCGGGATCTAAAAGAATCATTTTAATCATGAAGTTTTTTTGTTAGCTTAGTTGGTTAGATAGCTAGTTTTCAATGCAGAGTGATGCCAATTCCACACTGGCTGATGTTACTATGAAGGACTCACTTTCTCAACCTCTTCCCTTACCTGAGGGATAGTGATCCTCAGGTTAAACCACCAAGTGATCACTGTCCAATGAGAGAGCAGCTCTATGGACTGGCAAGATGATGGTGACTTTACCTGTTTACAAAAAGCCCAATAAAACCTGCCATTACTTTTTCCATCAAGGAAAAAGCAGAAACAGAGCACTGAATTGGAGGATCAACCATGATCATAATGAATGTTAGAACAAGCTTGAAGGGCCGAATTGCCTACTCTTGCTCCTTGTTTTCTATTTTTCTATGTTTCTGTAAGTTATCAGGGCAAATTGCTGCGGGGTGGATATTGGTCACGTCACTTGGGGGGGGTTGGATTGGAGGTAGATTGGATGATAATTGTGAAGGGTGCAACTCAATATATAAGGGTGGGAGACAACAGAGCATGAGGGGTCAAGGAGAATTGTGGGAGGGAGCTATCATTGACAGTAACTGCTATGCTGTCTTTGATGGGTATTTAATGAATAATTATATTTGGCATTACTAAGCTGGGTGGGAACATGGAGAAGAAGTCAATGAAGTTGAGAGGAAGGGCAAGGCAGAAAGGAATATGAAATTTTATGCAGGCCACCTATATTGAGAGGCTCAGCCCACAAATCCCTCCATGAAACAATACCTGTGTTGCCTTCTATCGGCAACCGAACTATAACCAAAATGAAAAATGACTGCCAGCCCATGTAGGGCGGCAAAGTTTTTTTTCTGAATCACTGAGGGAATGAGCCCTGCTAGTGAGTGATGTGAAGTACCTTCAAAGCCAGCAGCATAAACCAGACACTCGCATTGTACAAGTGAAGGACATTTGTTAACACAAAATGTTGTATGTAAACTTTATGCATCGACTTAGTGTGTCGACTAAATATCCTAGCCTGAAGCTCTCTTGACCATATCATTGAAACTGAATGGCCCTGAGAGAATTCAAACTGAGTGTCAGTGAACAGATTATTGTTGGGTAAATGTCACTTAATAGCACTGTTGATGACCCCTTCCATTTCTCTGATGTTGAATAATATGATCATTGATATTATGAAACATTTCAATGATTTTTCAAAGCAGTCAAATATGTCAAGGAATGGCCAATGCTGCCAAGATATTGTCCAAAAACCAAATGTGTAGAGTTTAAAAAAATTCTAGGTATTTCAGTATTCCTGCTGGTATAAGCCCTTGTACAAATTGTGTTTCATGACTGATCGTCTGAACTATCATTTTCACAATAAGGTGCGTGTCAGGTGAGTATTTTGATGGACAGCTATAAATGGTGTTAGAAGGCAAATGACTATTGACATAATGCATTAAGAACAGTAGTGAAAGATTTGCTTAAAAAAGGGATTAGTTGAAAGAATTTCAATGTATTAAATGATTCTTCTATAAATGAGAGTATGCGCTGTTTCAGTAGTAATACCAGTGATACACAGATAGTTTTATTTTCTGTTGGCGTGCCTCCAGTGCCACTGCCCATGATGGATGATGACTCAGTTGGCATAGAGAGGAAAGGGCCAAGGATGGGTGTGGGTGGTTTGAGTTGGCAGAAGAAGCAAATACTGAGAACAAGAAGGAGCAGTACAGACCATTTCATTTCTTTGAGAAATCTATAACAGAAGTCATTCTCACAGCAAACAATAGGTTAACTAATCTGATAAAGCAGATTTGATTTTGATGTTAGATGATGAGGTGACATAAATTCAACAGCAACATTTTAATCCTTTTTCTTCCAAAGAAGAACTAGCCATACTAGAAACAAAGATAATGATATGTGACAGAGCACAGCAGAATATCACGATATGAGAGATCCCCACTGCACAGGGCACCACCAGGTTGGTCCACACAACTGAATCTCAAGTCTCAATGCTCAGTAGTCACTCAGCTGGATCTGCAATGCACATCTCCTCTGCTGCTGTGTTGAGGGTTCCTCAAAGGCATGAATTGACTATGCCCCAAGAATCCATTCCTCAAGACATGTGGAGGTCAGGAAACCTGCACCAACTGGGACTGTCGAAGTATACAGACATCATTGCTGCTCCTGGGGCACCTGTAGGCACTACTTTTGATGGATTTATATCAGTTATAGTTTGATGGAATGGAAATCCCTCTTCTTTATGAAGGTCATTGACTGGACTGTGAGACCCTTGATGGCCATGTGAATGCAATCAATTATACCCAGCACTTAGGGCAATTTAGTAAAGCACCTGATTAGCTGTTCATTAAGAACCGTCGATGTGATATTAGTCACCTCAATTTCACTGCCCCCCCCCCCATCACCCTTTCTAATCTATCTCCCTCTGAACTGACAGCACTCCTTCTGCTCAGATCCAACCCTGACATTGTTATTAAGCCTGCCAATAAGGATGGTGCTGTTGTAGTCTGGTGTATTGACCTCTACATTGCAGAGGCTGAGCACCCGTTCTCAGATACCTCCTCCTATCTCCCCTGGACCATGATACCACCATAGAACATCAGGCCATTGTGTCAACTGTGATCATTAACCTAATTTCACCTGGTGATCTCCCTCCTATTTCCTCCAAGCTGATAGTATCCCAACCCCACACAGCTTGCTCCTACCTCCTTCTGAAAATCCACCAACAGGGCTGCCCAGACAGACCCATTGTTTCTGCCTGCTCCTGTCCAACAGAACTCATCTTTCCCTACCTCGACTCGGTCTTTTCTTCCCTGGACCAGTCCCTGCCCACTTAGGTCCGCGATTCCTCTGATCCTTTATCCAGTTTTGGAATTTCCAGTTTGCAGGCTCCAACTGCCTTTTCTTCATCTTGGATATGTAATCCTTTTACACCTCCATCCCCCACCCGGATGGTGTCAGGTCTCGTGGCTTCTTCCTAGAAAAAGGCCTGAATCATCCCCACACACCACCACCCTCTTCCACCTGGCGGAGCTCGTCGTCACTCTAAAAAGCTTTTATTTTAACTCCTCTCATTTTCTTCAGGTCAGGGGGGTCACCATGGGTATCAGCATGGGCCGTAGTTATGCCTATTTCTTTATGGGGGATTTTGAACTCTCCTTATTCCAGTCCTATCCCTGCCCTCAACCACAACACTTTCTCCGGTATATCGATGATGTCATTGGAGCTGCTTCTCTCACTCAGCCAGAATTGGAAAGGTTTATCAATTTCACTTTCACCCTGCCCTCACTTTCACCTGGTCCATCTCTGACTCCTCCCTTCCCTTCCTTGACATTTCAGTTTCCATTTCTGGGGATAGACTGGCCACTAATATCCACTATAAACCCTTGACTCCCAGAGCTACCTGCACTACATATTCTCGCACCCTGTTTCCTGTAAAGACTCCATCCCATTCTTCCAGTTCCTCTATGTCCATCGTATATGTTCCAATGATGCCAACTTCGACAAGGGATCTTCCGAAATGTCCATCTGCTTCGTCAACCAAGGATTTCCCAGCACCATTGTTGGCAGGGCCCTCAAGTGGGTCCAACCTCATCTCCCACAAATCAGCTGTCAACCTCCCTCTCTTCCCTCGCGCAACAGCGATAGGGTTCCCCTTCTTCTCACATACCATCCCACCAGCATGATCTGGAAGATCATTAACTGCCATTTCCGCCACCTCCAGCAAGATGCCACCACCAAAAACGTATTCCCCTCCCTTCCCTTGTCTGCCTTCCACAGGGACTGTCCCCTCCAGGACACCCTAGTCCATTTTTCTTTCACTCCCAACATACTCCCACAGCCCCACAGCACTTTCCCCTGCAACTGTGGAAGGTGCAACACTTGCCCATTTACCTCCTCCCTCTTCAGTATCCAAGAGTCCAAGCACACCTTCCAGGTGAAGCAGCACTTTACCTTCACACAATCTAATGTACTGCATTCGCTGCTCACAATGTGGTCTCCTCCACATTGGTGAAAGAAGTGTTGACCGGGTAACCGCTTCACAGAATACCAACGTTCGGCCCGTGAAAATTACACTGAGCTTCCAGTTGCCTGCCATTTCGACAGACCACCATGTTACTCTCTTAGCTAGATCATTATCCATTCCTTGTTAGTCCAAATGTTCTTCTCTCTCCTTGGGCTCTAGCCCCACCTATTGTTTACTCCTTACCTCTCCCCCCGCCCTATCCTGTGCATTAAACCCAACATTTTCCTAACTACTGTACCCAATGTTAACTCTGTTTTCCCTTCTCAGATGTTGTCAGACCTGCTGAGCTTTTCCAACAATTTCTGATCAGCTGATAGTCCTTTCTGCCTGGCCGTCGGGCTCAATTTGGAAGCTCGCATTGTTCACTGGCCCTCTTGCTGCAACGATGAGCTATCGTCTCAGACTCACCAACTAAGTCCACAGGTCATTCTTTGGAAGAACCAGATGTGTAAACTTTGAGAATCAGGTGATGTTCGATGTTGTGGGCATTAAGGGGCCTGCTGATACTCCTGTCTGAGCTCATTGAATCATTGAATTGTCACGTAGGAGGAGGCCATTTGGATCATTGAGTCTGCTTTGGCTGCATGGTGCTAAATGGAGGCTAGTCTTCATGGACAGCTCTGGTCTCTTATATCACTGAGAAATTTGCAGATAGTTGAGGTAAGTCTGGTACACTATCATGAATGGGTCTTTTCTGGTTCTCCATAAGACCTTCTTTGGCATGACCGATCAAAGACTGTACCTCTTGTTGCCTCTAAGTCTGGTTCTGTTAGCCCTGTGCCAGTGGGTCTATCTCCTAGAATCCTGCTCTTACCATTTTCCTCCCAATGTGCACTAAACCACATCCCTTGCAGAAATCCCATCATCTTCTCATTTTTAGAGACCTCTCACCATTGACCCATAATGGCTTCTACTCCATTTTCCTCCCTCAAAATCAATAAACAATCTAACAATACCCGACTTTCACTTACAGTAACACTTTACCAATGGTCTTCACAAGGTGTGAATAGATCTTTCTATTTCCCCAGAAAACTGATGGAATGAGTTATCCAGGTTATTGGCTTAGGCAATTTAAAAGATAAATATTTTTGACAGAAAAATAACGCGTGTGTCTGCGTCCCAGACCTCAGCTTTTCCATTACTTAATTGAATCGTAGAATCTCTACAGTGTGGAGGCAAGCCATTTAGCCCATTCAGTTACCCCTTACCCTCCAAAGAGCATCTCATGCAGGCCCACCCCTGTAACCCTGCATTTCCCATGGCTAACCCGCCAAGCCTGCACACTAAGGACAATATAACATGGCCAATCCACATAAACTGCACATCTTTGGACTGTGGGAGGAAACCAGAACACCCAGAGGAAACCCACGCAGGCATGCGGAGAATGTACAAAGTCCACACAGTCACCCGAGGATTGAATCAAATCCAGATCCTTGTTGCTGCGTGAGGCAGCAGTGCTAACCACTGAGCCACTGTATCCCCACAAATACAGAAGCATGTAACAATATTTTGGATTTAGCAACTATTTTAAGTTTTGAACCGTATGAAAATAACGTCAGCTTGCAGCTATTTTGTGAAAATATCTCAGCAACCATCTTAAGAGAGGGGACATAGCTTTTAAATTGAGGGGTGATAGATATAGGACAGATGTCAGAGGTAGGTTCTTTACTCAGAGAACCTACCTGAGTAAAGGCGTGGAAAGCCCTGCCTGCAACAGTAGTAGACTTGCTAACCTTAAGGGCATTTAAATGGTCATTGGATAAACATATGGATGATAATGGAAGAATGTAGGTTAGATGGGCTTCAGATTGGTTTCACAGGTAGGTGCAACATCGAGGGCCAAAGGGCCTGTACTGCGCTGTAATGTTCTATGTTCTATGTTCTATGAGCCAAACGTATCTAAGCAGACATTGTTTCTCAATGAGAATCAAAGAAAGGTGAACAGTGGTCTATGGGTGCTGAATTGAAACAAGCTGCCAAGAAGCAAAATCTGTATAAGTGAAACAAAGAAACATTTACACACTCCCACGACATTTTCCTTCTCATTTTGCCAGTGGGAGCAACCTTAAACTATTCAACTGCAGAGGCTGTCACAGCAGCTGAATTCTGACTTCAAATTTCATCCCCTTCACTTTAGAAAGAAAATCTTCAAGCAAGACAAGTCTGTAACATCAATTGAGACCAATTTAATGTTACTCTTCCCCCATGTGACTTTTATCCTTACTTGAATCATTGTATCTTTATTTTAGCTAATAATTTTATTATCTTTTGTGTCACTAATTGACAGCTACCATTTTATAATACGCAAATCTTTTATTTTGTGTAATACATGAATCTGTGTTGCTGGTTATTTTAAAATTGAAATACTCAAACTAAAGGGGAACTACAAATAAGCTTATAAAATTCTTACTTCATGGACCACAGTGAGGGTCGTGACAATTTATGACAATTTTGACTGTTGATATAATACAGTTAAATTCACATTATCCTGCGTGGTATTCGCACTGATTGCCACTTTGCATTTTATGTTCCCCCTCAGTAAGTAGCATTTTCAATTCACCAGCCTGAATCTATTTCTGGTACACACCCGATAACTCAAATTTTACTGTACTATGAATCTTCTGAAAACAACAAAGATGAATCTGTTTACATGTAGTAACCAGTTTGCTCCACTAGAGGATTCCCTTGCCTCCAGATATTTTGAAATGCCTCCGTACTCTAAATTTGCATTTCACTGATTAAATCATAGACCACAGCCACCAGTCTCAACATTATATAATATCTCGAAGTGCAAGGGAAGCGTGCTATTTTAAGGGGGGGGTCAACATTCCATAAAATTAAAAGACAAATCAATCGAAGATGAGATGCAAAGTAAAATCAGAAAGTACTGGAAATTGTTCGCAGCTCATGCAGTGTCTGTAGAAACATGTGAAGGATGTCATGTTGCAGCTTTATAAGACTTTGGTTTGGCCACATTTAGAGTATTGCATTCAATTCTGGTCACCACATTGCAGATAAGATGTGGAGGCTTCGGAGAGGGTGCAGAAGAGGTTTACCAAGATGCTGCCTGGGTTAGAGAATGTGAGCTATAAGGAGGGATGAGAAAAACGCGGGCTGTTTTCTCTGGAGTGGCAGAAGCTGTGGGGGGACTTGGTAAAAATCTATAAAATTATGAGATGCAAAGATAAGATTGACGGCCAGAATCTTTTTCCCAGAGTTGAAATGTCTAAAACAAGGGGCATGCATTTGAGTTGAGAGCATGAAGGTTCAAAGGAAATGTGACAGGCAGTTTTATTTTAGACAGAGAGTGGTAAGCATCTGGAACACACTGCCAAGTGTGGTTGTGGAGGCATATACATTAGGGGCATTTAAGGGGCCTATAAATAAGCACATGAATATGTAAGGAATGGAGAGATGTTGACCTAGGGCATGCAACAGGGATTACCTTAATTTGGCATCATGTTCGGCACAACATCGTGAGCTGAAGGGTCCGTTCCTGTACTGTACAGTTCTATGTTCTAAACAGGATAAGAGTTAGTAGCAGGGACGTTTCAAGGAGTGGCATTCGCAGTTAGATTGTCACTCTGCTCCTTTTTCTTCAACATGGGCTCGATATTTCTAATTCTATTGCCAGCTCCTTGAAAAATATGGAGGCCATTTCCCCATTCTGCAGGACAGGCAAGAGAAGAAAACCATGTTACCTTTTGCAACAGTTAGTCCACTATTTTCTGAAATTTTAATGTCCATCAACATATTCAGATCCTTAGACAGCTGTGGCATAGGTTCATGGTGACAGCTGGTTAAAGAGTTAGGTGAGTAGGGTGCCAATAGGGTAGCTGTCAGGTTAATAGGGTACCAGCTAATTGATGGGGTACTTAGGTAGGTCAGGGTGAAGGTTGGTTTGATGGGGCTGGCAGTGGTGTAGGGGAATTATCGGAGGTATTGGGAGCTGATGCTCAGTTCCATGGTGGGAAGGTGACAGGGCTGGTGTGGGTGAAAACAATGTCTAGGCTGGTAGGTACTATGTCAGGCCTGGTGGGCAAGTGGGTGGCTGGCAGGGGTTGTAATTCAGGGCATTGAGATGCAAAGGTGCTGCCGGGTACGGGGGAAGAAATGTGGAATTTCATTAGACCTAGGGTGTTCTAAGCAGGAAGTGATAGCTATCAGAGGTCCCTGGAGCATAAGGGGTCAGGAGAAGTGTAAGGGCATATGTTTGGATGTCATTAATAATTTCCAGGAGTTAGATTAGGTCTTTAATTGTATAATGTGACCTGAGTAACTATTAACATAATGGAAATGGAAACCTCAGAATCTTCTGATATTGCCCATTGGAATCTTCAATATCCTGGGTAATTCTCATAGAATCTGCTGGATCTTGGGTTCTACAAGATCTCAACGCTAAACCCGAGTCTGCACTGCTCCAATGGCTATCTGGCCATCATAACCTCTGGGCCAATGTTTCAGCTTGATGATCTCTTGTTAGAATTTAGTTTCATGGGAGCATAATGGACAACCATATGTCATCAGTAATTGGGCCAATAGTAACAAGCAATGTTTATCACATAGCATGGAATATTTACAGTTGTTTTAATGTTGGATCCATATGCTTATCCAACAGGAACATTGGCTTTGGATGTTCTGCTTTATTGCACCATAGGGTACATTCTCAATTGCTATGGGCTTCAGATGTGTTTGCTTGCTTCATATCTTCACACATTTATTTCCATTTTGAGTGATGGTCAGGAAATGTTACGAGAATAAGCAGGCTGAACATTAACCTTTTAGAAACATGGCGTGAAGAAATCCTGGCACAGTGGCTCAATAGTTAGCACGGCTTCCTGTCAGTGCCAGGGACCTGAGTTCAATCCACCCCTTGGGTGACAGTCTATGTGGAACTTTCACACCCACCTCATGTCTGCATGGGTTTCTTCCCACCGTCCAAAGATGAGCAGGTCACGTGGATTAGCCATGGGAAGTGCAGAGTTATAGGGCAGGAGGTGGGTACAGGTAGGATGCTCTTTGAGTCCATACCAACCCTCCAATGGGCCAAATGGCCTGTTTTGACACTACAGGGATTCAATGAATGCTTCTAGGTCCTGGAGGGTGACTTGAAAATGGAACATCCGCTCAGTGGCAAATGATCTAGTTAAAGACGTGCACATCTGCCTGGCTCAAACAGAACAAGTATAAGCATGAGATAGTAGGAACTGCCGATGCTGGAGAATCTGAGATAACAAGGTGTAGAGCTGGATGAACACAGCAGGCCAAGCAGCATCAGAGAAGCAGGAAAGCTGAC
>JAHRHZ010000009.1:29715994-29738599 GCA_024137785.1 Ginglymostoma cirratum | reverse complement strand
CTTCAGACCTGAAACATCAGCTTTCCTGCTCCTCTGATGCTGCTTGGCCTGCTGTGTTCATCCAGCGCTTAACCTTGTTATCTCAGATTCTCCAGCATTGGCAGTTCCCACTATCTCTCTCTATCTCTATTCACAATTTTCTGTCAACAGTATAAATTCTGAATAAATCCACACTTTCTCGCAATCACTGGATGTGCTTATTAAACTTCATCCACTCAACAATGATATTTCTTTCTGGGACTTAAGTAGGCATCAAACACTACTTTGTTGGATACTGAGCCCGTCTCTGACTAAGACCTTATCTACACAACCTCCCATAGTAGTTTGCAGTTGCTGTGACCAACTCTTTGCTGGGCTTTTTAATCTTGATGTGGTGCAGTACGCTGTGAATTTCCAACACCAGTTCAGTTGACCCAGTTTGAGCGATAGCAATGACTTTTCCAGTCCTTCTTTTTTCTCTGTGGAGCTGGACAAACACAGCAGGTCAGGCAGCATGAGAGGTGCAGAAAAGTCGACATTTCGGGTTTACACCCTTCATCATGTCCTGCTGTGTTCCTCCAGCCCCACATTGTATTGACGCTGACTCCAGTCTGCAGTTTTTGCTATCTTCTTTTTTCTCTCATTGCTACCCCCCACTGGTCAAATACTGTCTGGATCCAGGAGAGAGTTTAGTAAATGATGAAGGAGTTTTTTTTTTGATTTACAGTCAAACATTTTATTTTTTATTTAAATGTAGTTAACACTAAATATATACTTTACTTCTACTATAAGAGAAGAGACCCATCTCCTAGCTGTCATGTTATCTTGCATTACTTCACAATGTTGATACAATCTTATTAACATATTCAGATCAATCTTTTGTACTGCACACCCTATCCACCTCCCACCCCACCCATTTACTTAATCCACCTACTGTCCTTACCTATTCACAAATTCTACTCAGCCATTCACTGAGCTTCACAGTGAACATTTAAATTTACCACACAGCGACTAGTGCCATAGAAAGGGCTGGTGTCTTGTCATCCCCCTCACAACACTGTGCCACAATGCAGATCTTTAAATAATGCTGCACTCTGCATTTCTGGAGAAGCCAAGCTTATAAGACTTGGCACAAGACGCAGAACGGCGACGTGGCCATAAACGTGCCACTATTTTATTATGGGCTTCACTACTTTGACCCCAAGTAGTGGGGTCACATTAAATATGGCAGAGAATTTCAGAGTTTCGTAGCTAAAGCAAACGACAACCACCTGCAAAAGAAAGCTTGCATTGACATTTTTTACGTTTTTAAAAGATAATTTATTCTGCAAATTCAACTAAGATCTTTGACTTGTATTACTAGAGTTCATTCACTTGATACATTTGCATTGTGGCTGGCATTTTAATGCCTCGACTATATTAAGACTGTTACTAAGGTCTACAGATTTATAGACATCTACAACTCATACCATAGGCAGTTCAACAGGTTTATTTTAAGCGCACAGTTGAATAAAGGCATAAAAGTCCAAAAGGGCAACCAATCTTCTTCACTTAATTTTATAACAATGAAAACATTATGAGTGGTGCAGAAAATACAATGAACAGTTGGGGTACGTCACCGTTAGAACCAAAGTGATACAATGTGAAGTCTGCTGGAAAATTATATTTTCACGTGCCATAATTGGTACGACAGTTAAAATGAAGTGAGTGGAGTGGGTCTGATTGATAACAGCCACAGCTTAGTATTCATCATTCAAGTGGGTTGTATCAAAGGTCAGAATGCAGCCAATTTCATAGCCAGTCAAACCACATCCAGATGATTTGTTTACTTAAGTACCAGTGCTGCTTGGTTCGTACTATTTTGTTTTAAGTCTTTTTTTGTATTGTCGACTGTAGACTTTCCTGAAGAGTATTCTTAGGTTGTGTTAAAGTACAAAAGGATTTGCAATCAAAATGTGCCAAATTTCCTTAAAAGTGTATCCGAAACTTTCCCAAAGAGTAACTGTGTAGGAAATTCCCAAGGCCAATCCCTGTTCTGTGATTTTGTTGGCTTGAAGTCACCATATGAATATAGAGCTGGCTTCAGTACGCTGATGCAGGGAAAAGTGACTAATATTTTCGTTCAATTGCCCTTGCTATAGATGTGTGTGAATATCACAAAAATACAGAATCAAATTTGTCTATAATGTTGTTTATATGTGAATAAACCGAAACCATCACTGTAAATACTGGTTATTTAAACGAGAGCACCATGCGGTATTGGGTGCCTATGGAACCATACCTAGGTACCAATGCCTTCACAAGAATAGAAATGAAAAGTTCCCAGAGGAAAGCAGCAATCTACCTTAAAATAAGGTGTTACATGTCCATAGGGGAACTGCAATGCTTCTGACACAATTAATATCAAACACCACTTAGGACTGGGGTGGACTAAGAATGAAGAAGTAATGGACAAGAGCAAAAAAGGGCAAAATCTCTGTCAAAGTGAATGCAGGAGGAAAGTCTACCCAAGAAAAACCTACAGACCTGAAAAATGCTTACATATTTTATTGTCAGAAAAACAGAGACAGTTTTGGATTAACAAGGAGATAATAACTGATTTGAGTCAATAAATTGCTTCTGATTTAGAGGGATTTCTCATTGACTTGCAATGTTCAGCCTGTGAGATTCTTGCATGTGTGCAGAGGTAGATTAGCTTGTGTGAATCAAGATGCCAAATTCCACTTCAACAGACGCTTGATGTGATCATTACTTTGTGCTGCTTTGAAGGCTGGCTGATCCTTCTGTTATTTTAGGAATCCTGGAAGATAGTAGCACTATCTTTGATGACAAAGGTTATAGATATTCTTAATCAATCTGTCCAGATGTGTTATATCATATCTGTCCAGCAGGTGGAACATGAAGCCAGGTTTCTGGCTTAGAGACAGGGACACTACCACTACACAACAACAGCCCCTGACAAACATTGTGTACTGTTGGTGTAATGCTGGCTGTTAGAGAAGATACCCAAATGGAAGTACAAGCACCAGACGATCTATGACACATATCAACAGGAGATTCTTCTCTTCTCCCAACAAGCTTTCCTCAATGCTGAAGAAATCATTCAACCAGTAAACGCTAAATCCATATGCTCCGTTCATTTTGCATGGGTCATGAGTGGCTTCATGTGTCGAACTGGATGACTGACCATGACATTTGGCTTTTGAGAGACTATTCGTACCCACAAAAATCACAACTGTCATGACCTGAAAAGTAGAATGAGGAAATAGCAGACCTTTTAGAAAGGTGATGCCCAGAATGTGAATTCATCAATGATGTTATTACAGGTGCCAAGCAAACATTTGACTGCCTTTTGTAAATGACAAATACTTCTCACAGGCTGTAATATTACATATGTTGTCTGTTAACAGTGCTCTAATAATGCTGAGCCTGCAGAAGGATAATGTCATTTGTTGCCTTTGTGCATCCACCATCACAGATTTGAGTTTATGAAGGTTAAAGGATTGAAACTTTGATTTGGTTGAATTTCTGTAGGGAATAGTTTGATCATCCTTTATCATTTTAGTGGAGGCACCACTAAAACCAAATCCCAGACGGGAAAATCCCAGTTTCTAAGTTGGCATCGAGGTAATTGTGGAAAAGTTAACCAGATCTGGGCCAGACCATTTAAACTTGTGAAACTTGACAGAAACTTGGTCGACTGGTTGAAATTGGTGCAGTTACTGTCATAAGTGATACTGAATAAAAGTACATGTACTGGTGAAACAGACTTCAAACAGGTAGTGTTTCCATCACAATAATGCAAAGGAAAATGACGTGTATATTAAATGGTTGTATAATACCATCATTGACAGTTATCCTTGCTTTATAAATCTTACAATTTTCTATACTTCAATCAAGCAAATGATACAATCTTGCACTAAGTGTTTAAGAATGATATCCCAGTGGTAGAAGAAATTCAGATGTGTGAGCTGGGAATTAACCATAACAACTAAAGTCAAACTGGATTTAAATTGCACACAATGAAAATGTTGTCTCCCAATTGATTTACTAGTCATCAAATGTGAGCTATTGGTAAGCAAGTGGGAGTTTTACCACTTAGGCCAGAACTGCATCGTGCTGCACAAGCAGTTAACAGGCAAGGCTCCATTGCACAGACCTCAGAAAGGCACCATACCTTTAAGACAACTAAATGACATACAACATGGGACTCTATGGTATAAAACATCTCCATCTTACTCTCAGTCAGCTAGTCAACTATTCATTTAAGTTTTTAATATAACAGGAGGGTAAGTAAGTGCAGAAAACATACTGTATGTAAGTCTGAAGTATCATATCAATGTAAATAGACAGTGTTGTTAATAAACTTCAAGACACCTAACTCAGTGAAAACCAAGTCTTAATGACGTACATTATATGGGCTTACATTTAAGGAAGCAAACAGACCATATCAAAATGGCAGTGACCATATCAAAATACCTTAAGAAAACTATACTGGTGAGAGCTCAGAAAATTCTCTGAGTGGTCTTCCCACCATCCTCCAACCTGCCCCATCCGTCCACAATTTTACATCGGGCAGGCAAAGCCCAGGATGGCCTATCCACCTGCACTGCAATTGAAGACTTTACCTGGCCAATTATTTAGAGGGGTGGAGAAACTCTGCACAGCCCTGTGAGGGAGGTTGTTGGGAAGGGGAGTGGATCTTCCTCAAAAAACATTTTTCCAAATTGGAAAGTGCAATGTTCTTTTACCTCCCCTCCTAGACATTCCTTTTCTTCCACTCCCTTGGCCTCTTGATCAAAATTCCCAGCCCCCTCTCCAATGAGATTCTCCAATGGCTCACCACATGTATTTACCTGGCCCTTGTGCTGTCTGAGTCCTGGCCACTGCTGCCCCTGGTTTTGCTGCAAGTCAGAGGCCAATCTGATCAAATGACAACTCTCTGAAGGAGGACATTCAAATTTTAAAAGTTCTATGTGGGGCGTGGTAGAGAAATTTTACTCTTTCTAGTCCCACAAAGAAATGAAAAAAATAACAAAATGGTATTATCCAGCCTCAACCAGGAGGAAAAAAATCATGCTGCCTTGCTTTTTAAGGCTCAGTTACAATTGTAAGCAGGTCTCCATTGTCGTGTTATTTGTTCCGTGTTTGATTACGTGTGTCTGTTGATGCCTATGTTCTATTGATTAAGCCTGATTTGAAACACAGGGTAGACATTTTAAAGTATTGCCTAAAACATATAAATAATGTTCTTACTCACATAGCGACTGATTTTATTTCCACATAAGCTCAAGTTACAATAAACTATATACAATATTTTTGATATCATTTTAACCCAAAGCACGTGATTAAAGAAGGACCCCGTCAATAATATTGAAGTATATATGTTGTCTGCTTAGGAGTTCAAAAGAAAAAAAATGAAGACTTCCACCTATATAGCACATTTCACAACAACTAGTCATTGCTAAGTGCTTTCTAGCCAGTGATGAAGTTTTGAACAAATAAAAAACCATGTAAGGATAAATCCGATGGTTCAATGCCAGTTGGTTGATCATTTCTAAAAACTTCCCCACCATGCTATGTAATTAAGGATAAATTTAGTGTTATTTGAACAAACATATATTGGGTAAAGAAGGCCAACATGAATGTATTAATGGAAAATTGTTTTTAACTAATTTCATTGAATTTGTGATGAAGTAATAGAGGACATTGATAGATTTCCTGTAGCTATGAGCATTGTTTGCCTGAGGGTGTATCTCAGAGTCTTTCTGAGGGAATTCTATTTAAAATGGTGTCTCTTAGCCTATCTTAAACAAATTAAAATTTAAGATTTCTTCTTTGTTAACTTCTGATGAATCATTGTTCCACAAAGCACAGTCAGTTATGAAAGAATTCCCAATTGGATTTCTTCCAGTTTTCTGCTTTTCTCAGAAGCTTTGAATTCCCACATCTTTAGAAGGGCCCCATTGTGTTGCCCAAGGGTTTATCAAATTCTAAACATCTCATTTTGTGGTTGATGCTGAGGTAAAACTTGAGTATTTTTTTTTCTGGCTGCAGTGCACTAACAAGTACTGCAAGTGGCTTCCGGCAACCATCTCTTGAGGTCCCATATGTCCATTCAAAGAGACTTTATAATATACTTTGTTATAAGAAATGAGCTAATTAAATTTGTGTTAGTATAGAACTTGTGTATAGCTCAAAAAAACACACTTTGTCAAAGTTTTACATCTTGCACTTTGGATAATTTGTGAGAAATACTATTGACAATTGTGGTAAAGGGTGCACTAAGTGACTATATATCTAGTTTAACACCATTATTAGAGATTTTATCTATTGAGAGTAACATACCTTCTTAATTAAAAGTTTCTTTTGTTGAGATTAATTGAAAACTGTTAATTTTCAGTTGTTCAGTTAAAATTTGAGGAATGGTAGATGGAGATTAATTTGGATAAATGCAAGGTATTGCATTTTGGTTAAACAAGCAAGGGCAGGGCTTACCGAGTAAATGATAGAGCCCTGGGCAGTGTTGTCAAACAAAGAGTCCTGGAGTTTCTGGTATCTACTTCATTGAAATTTGTGTCTTAGGTAAATGGGGTGGTTAAGAAGGCACTTAGCAGACTTGCCATCATTGCTCAGACCATTGATTATAGGAGTTACAATATCATGTTGAGGTTGTATGGAACGTTGGTGAGGCCAATTTTGGACTAATGTGTACAGTTCTGGTCGCTCTCCTCTAGGAAGGACATTATTAAATTGGAGAGGGCTCAGAAAATGTTGGCCAAAGTGTTGCCAGGACTGGAGGATTTGAGTTATAAGGATAGGCTGAATAGGCTGGGACTGTTTTTAAATAGAATGTAGGAGATTAAAGGGTGAACTTATAGAGGTTTATAAAATTATGAGGGGCATAGCATGAGGATGAATAGAAAAGGTCTCAGTATATTTAAGATGGAGATAGATAGGTTCTTGATTGTCAAGGGGATCAAGGGTTACGAGGGGAAAGCGGGAGAAAGGGGTTCAGAAACTTATCAGCCATGATTGAATGGTAGAGCAGACTCGATGGGCTGAATGGCCTAATTTCTGCTCCTATGTCTTATGGTCTTATCATCCTATGGTCTTTTTCTCTAGGGTGGGGTAGTTCAAAACTAGAGGTCATGTTTTAAGGCGAGAGGAGAAAGATTTAAAAGGGACCTGAGGGGCAGTGTTTTCACACAGAAGGTAGTTCGCATGTGGAATGAGCTGCCAGAGAAAGTGAACAGTTACATTTAAAAGACATGTGGATAAGTACATGAATGGGAAAGGTTTACAGGGATAAGGGCCAAACGCAGGTGAGTGGGACTACTTTAGTTTGGGAAACTTGGTTGGCATGGACTAGTTGGATCAAAGGGTCTGTTTCCATGTTATATGACTCTGTGACCCTATAACTGAATCGAGAGAGAATCTGATTACATTCCAGTGGTAAAACAAGTTCAATTTGTAGTCAGTGTATAAAAAGAATACGGAGGTCTTTTCCCTTATTGTATTCATTGCCTGGACTTGTTCCTGACGTTAGCTGAGTCTAAATCAAATTTTAATCAAAATGGCCGGTCATCTAGGGTGTCAAACAGAATGATACAATAATTTAACATTTCTAACAACTGGGAAGAAATTATCACTCCTTCTGTGGCATAGATAAAGAGAAACATACTGCTTTGAAAGTAGAATGGTATGCACCTAAAATAACAGGAAAATTCTTAAAAATCTAATAGTGTATATATGGTATCATTCACCCTCCATTGTAAGTTAAGGTTTACAAAACGTTATGGTATGTCATCTGCTTCACTTAACCTCACATGAAAGAAAGCACTCACAGTTGAAGTGCCTTAAAGTACTAATCAAGGACATAAGAACCCATGTTGTTTACTTCCCTGAAACTATCATTTTCTTCCTTCAGGCTGCTCTGGCTGCTTATTCCCTTCCTGAGGCTGCTAAAAATGTGATTCTTCCTTTTGATCATCATCTGAAAACAACATGGCAAAAATACTGCAAATCTATTTGGAAACCAAACCCCTTCAAAAGATAGGAAGATCCATAAAGCAATTTAATTAAAGTTGTCTACCTTAAAATACATAGTTTGGAATTTCCCAAGGCCTCAACACACCAGTAGGGAAATTCACAAGAAAGTGACAAGGTGCTTTTTTTACTTTATTCATCAGATGTGACATCACTGGCTTGTTAGGTTAGCAATGATTGCTCATCCCTAATTGCTCAGAGGGCAATTAAAAGTCAATCATGTTTTTTAATAGATGACATACAGCCAAAACACCTCTGTCGATGTAAATTCAGTAATGGTCTGACAAAGCCCTGAGAAAATCCATGGAATACCACACCTGAAAAGGTGCCAAGGGAGCTTCAAACAGCAAGCCCTCAAAAGGAGAGATGCAATACAACATAAGCTGGATTGTGATTTCCTGTGCCTATAGAGATCATGTTTGTTGACTATTGCTGTCAGCAGAAAACTATCAATTGTCTCAAACAGATATGTTTGTGCTATTCAAATTTGCTTGTTATGCTTGTTCGTAGGGATTTCTGTGGGATGGGGAGACGTGGTTGAGATGTCACCTTGATATATGATACATCAAGGCATCAATATAACACCTACAGCATGTGCTCTGTGCCTGCGTAGCAAACACACTGCGTGCTTTTTCAAATGGCTATGGTGGAGAGTGATGGGCTGATCCTCAGTCCAGGCAAGGGACAGTCGTCTGTCAGGGGATCCTGGTATCATAAGTCATGGGCAAAATCCACACACGGACCAAGGGTTCGTTCAGTTGACTGCTTGGAGTGCTCACTGTCAGGAGTTCTGTCTAAATACCATCAGGGTGGTGATCAGTGGTCATTCCCACGGGGCCATTGCTAGCAGTCAGGGGAACTGATTCTCGTTAGTTGCAAAAACAGTGGTCAGGCATCTGATGTGTCGTATCTAGGGGTCAGTCAGTGAAGTCAGCGAGATGAGACAGTACAATGGCTTTAAAAAGTGTATTTCATTCTTTTTTAATGAAAAGAGGTTGAGGCAGAGATGTCAAGCAGTCTACTCAAAGCCAATAAAATACACAGCTTGTGAGGCCATGGAGTATTTTTTAAAGTTGGAACAATAGAAGCAGCATTAAGGGATGGGGTCAAGCTCCCACAGAATCAGGATTTTAGTTCAACTTTCCATTAAACACCCTGGTGTCTTGAAGCTGGATGTGGAGGCTCCTATTCTTCTCTCTGTTACAGCTAAAAGCTGGGGTTCTCTTCCTGCTGCCAGAGTTGCATGTGAGACAATCTATTTTCTGAATTTGACAAGGATGGGTCTGTGAGATGTTACTGTATTGGAGCAGTTGCTGTTTAATAGTTAAATAATCTAATATTATTAATCTTTCTAATAGAGTTGTTATTCTAAATCTTCTTTCTTTTGTTTGTATTTTAACTAAAGGGGAAGAATAGAGAGTGTTTTGCTTCAAGTTTCAAAGTCTGACCAATTGAATTGCATCCAGAACACAACGCCTTACCCTTCCCTTTAAAAATAAGAAAAAGTTGGGGTCTACGCCATCTCCATAACATATTTTGAGGGGATTTGGTCTAGTCCATTACAATGCCAAAAGGGGTGGGGGTGTCAAGGCTTATTGTGGGTGGCACAAGAGGATGGGGGAAGAGACATTTACAGAGATGAGGACAACAAATTTAGCAAGTTGATGCACTTGCTGAGGCTGCAGCTGAAAGACTGATAGACTAAATGTACTTTGCTATAGGGTGCAGCATGTCCCACTGAATGGAGCCCATATCATCTGGGCATAACACCAATCTCTTCTGAGATCTAAGAATTTCTTTCACTGCTTGTGTACCCAGTATAGGTTATTTCCACGAAGAGTCCACCCTGCTGGTGGGACGTCAGTCACTGTAACTTCCTTCCTAACAAGGTGAAGGTAGATGCAGGAGGACCAGGGCCAACAGCAAGCCCAGATGCAGTCTGCTACAGAGGACCGGGAGCACCCAATTCAGGGAGAGGTCATAGCCATTGGGCCTCTCTGTGGGGTCCGTAGGTATTTTATTGTCCCAACTCATTTTCCTGGCAATGAGCCAGGTGCAGTGTTGACACAGGCTCTGCACATCCCAGGAAACTGTGATGGAACTGTGCCGGACGCTGGAGCAGGACCCAAGGGCTGCAGGAGTGGGAGGACATCTCTCCTGGTGATTGTGAAAGTGACTAACTGCTTTGAACTTCTCTGTGACTGGCTTTTTCCAGAAAGTGTAAGGTGACCTGCATGGGATCTCTCAGGCATGCTCCCACAAATGCATCAGGACAGTGACCAATGGCATCTGGCCAAAATTGCACTTGTCCATTTTGTTTCCCAATTATAAGGCCAGTGCTGCAGCAAGGTCAATAGGATTCAGGAATGTAACTGGCTTTCTCCAGGTGCAGGATGCCACGGACTGTACACACATGACACTGAGGGAGCCATATCACAACGCTGCGAAATTCATCAACAGGAAGGGTTTCCATCACATTAGCGGTCAGGTAATCTGTGATCACCATTACCACACTCTGGAGGAGTATGCACACTACCCTGGCTCCTAACTCCTACATCCTGGAGTCTTGTGGTATACCTGGTGCATTGGAGGGTCCAGGTCCATTACAAGGCTGGTTACTTGGGTACAGGGGATATCTACTGCGACCATGGCTCATAATACCATTGCGCAGCCATGGAGTGATATGGAGAACAGATACAGTGCTGCCCATGTTTCACCCAGGACCGTGGTGGAGCAGAAAATAAGGCTGTTGATGAAACGGTTCCACTGCTTGGGCCAATCTGGTGTTGCGCTCCAGTACAGTCCAGACAGTCTAATACATCATCCTGATGTGCTGTACTCTATACAAATGGAGCAAGAGATGAGGTGATGTGATAAATGCTGAGCAATTGGGTGAAAAGGGACAGAATTCTGTGATGGAGGACAAGGCCACTGGGTAGGGGGAAGCTTTCTAATATCTAAGGTTTTGGAGCTGTCGAATATGACAGAACTGATCTGCATCAGGTGCTACAAGCCAGACATAACCTCAGTAACACCTGGTTCTGATAGAGGACAGCAGGGTGCAGTGCACAATCGTGGATGTGAAACGTTCATTAGTCTTCATGCCAGAATTTGGTTTGCATTCTTAGGGCAAACTATTGATTTTGTTTGTGCTCCCCTTGTTTGTTAGTAAAAGCTCATGTTCAAATTAGTCCAGTCTTTCACTTTTATGTGATATTCCTTCATGGGAGGTGGTTTAGCTCAGTTGATTCAATGGCTGGTTTGCAACAGAGAGTGATGCTAACTACATGGGTTCAATTCCCACACAGGCTGAGGTTACCATAAAGGATTTTCCTTCTTAACTTCTCCCTTCACCTCAGGCCTGGTGACACTCAGATTAAAACACCAGCAGTTGCCTCTATCTTTCTCTAATGAGAGAAGAGTTCTATGGTCTGGCCAGACTATGGTGACTTTACTTTTACCCATACTGGACAATTACAAACTGTCGATATCTAGTGAGCACTGGGGACAGAGCAGGGGGAGCTCAGGCAAGATAAAGTGTGTGGCATGGGAATTAAAAGATAATAAGAGTGAGAGAATAGGATTGTGTGTGTGTTGGTGTGTCAGCCATGCCAGTTCTGTGCCATAAGCCTCACTGGCAATGTAATGAGGGGCCACGCCAGATTGCCGACTGCTGCCAGGTACACACTGGCCTTCTAAAGATGATGTAGTGAAAGTAATCCCAGTTTATTGGTGGAAATCTGCTGAGTGCTGAGTTGTTCTCGGAACACCAGCTGGTAAGATTGGGCTGGAACCGGAGGTGACAGACTCCATAGGGATTGAGATAGGCATGTAGTGTGTTCAGTAAGATGCAGCAAAAAAAACCTATAGACCTTGGGGTGAAAATCCCTCCGACAAAAATGTGGCGCAGCTCATACTTAATCCAAGAAAGGTAGGATCCAGACCCATCTTTTTATCGTTAGCCTCTATACTCTCATGAGCACAGTTGATGATAAGCAAACCCTGTGAGGAAATTTACTAAATTAATCATATCATTCCCAACTAAAAAGCCATTCTTAGTAATCCAGATGATAGTTATTACAACTCACTCATTGAAAAGTTTCTCCATATGATATGCCTGAGGGAAAGTACTAATCTTGTCTTTCTGAAAGCGCATTGCTTTCCTTTCCCAGAGGCTACAAAACACCACAAAGACTATTCTCATTGGCCTTTCTTTTCTTTTTCTCCCTCTTCCCCACACTTGGTTCTCATTTGGAGTAAGCACAGGCAGGTCAGAGCATGAACTGGAAGACTTAACTCCTGAATTTCTGAATGAGAGAGAATTCAAGCTGATTATGTTGACTTTACTTAAATTCTTTTTGTTATTCTCCATCTTTTATCTAAATAGCAAAGAAAAAGAACAAAAAAGGGGAGAGAAAAACAAGTGGCTTTGAATGGATAATCTACTGCTGAAAATCACCCATTTTCTAAAGTACTTAACCCATGACGTGACACAGAATTGGACAGAGGGAATGGTACTGAGGCAGGATTCCTATAAATGCGGCTAATGAAGGTCAAAGGTTGCACTCAGCCTGCTGGTGGTCCCAAGAGTCTGAATAGGAGAAAAAAAGTACAAATACCAGGTTAAAGCAACAAAGAGACAGTCATGTGGCTGTAAAGATGGTATTGTTCTGTTTTGTGTTTGAATGCGAGCTGTTTCCGATAATAGACAGTGAGAACTCATTTTCCACTGAAATGTGGACAATTGCGCATCGAGTTCATTGTTCTTCCAGCATAAAACACTTGGTAACTGCAGGTTGTCTAGGTCTGTCTCCTTTCAAATTGGAATATATATTATGTACGTTGTCAGGACGTTTTAACATTTATTTTCTCATTATGTGTGGCAGGTAAGCTAAACTATTTTCCTTGGTAACTTTGGGGCTTGCTCTCAATACATTGAGGTTACATTTTGGTGCAGCACTTATACAGATGTAGGAATACTCAGAAACAATTACAAACAAAAACAGAGAGTCATTAAACTCACTTTCAGATGCCGGCAACAAAGGCAACTGACCTCTCACAAAGTTAACCTTGGTTACTTGTACTGGGGTGACAGGTTCATAATCCTGCTTGGTCTATTGCTTGCTCCTTACTAAATTTAAGTGCATCTCTACATTAAAATCAGTCACAATGGAGCATCAGCTTTACTATTAGTATTTTGTTCAGACCTAATCAGATTTGTATGGTATGGTCTATGATTTGGATAGATACAGTAGGGACTATGATGAATTTTGGACATGAATGTAAAATGTGCAATATTGACTCAGCTGAATTTTAAATTCTTCTTTCGATCTCAGATTTTTTTTGTGAATAGCTACAAGCATCCATGCTCACACAAGGAATCTATACCAGAAGTAATAGCTGTGGAAGTGAGTTTTGGCAAACATCAGGAGCAGCAAAAATTAATGACAGCAAACAAGGAAACAGATAAGAGCGGGAATCCTGTTCACTCTTCTTCAAAGTGGGCACACCTGGAAGATACGTGGCAGTGAGTTGAACACAAAAGGAAACAAAGAACTGCGGATGCTGGAAGTCAGAAACAAAAATAGAAATTAATGGAAAAACTCATCAGGCCTGGCAGCATCTATATGCAGAGAAAGTGGAGTTAACATTTCAGGTCCTGTATCCTGATTTGAAGTCATGAAGTCATCTGGAAAAGGCATGTATTTGTTACACTACTACAAACATTACACAGAAAGGCTTTATTTTTAACATGGTTATTCTTGGCAAAATAGAATTTTCAAGGCAGGGTTTGAGTGTGGGGAGGGGAGGGAGGTGGTTGATATGTCTCTTCATTGCCCACCAGAACTTCACCAGACAGTCAAACTACAGGCTGAATGGCGGCGAGATCATAAAACTTTGAAAATGTCAAATCTGATACCGGCTCACATTTGACCTCCTAATTTCTGGGTTTAACAGGTTTGAGGACAACGAGTAGGACACCAATCACCACTTAGTCATCTGGCTGATGTAATATTTTAATGAAAAACACAACTTTGACTGCTTTTTAGTTCAAACCGGATTGGCAGGTTTCCCAAGCCTTAGGCAACTGGGAAGCTAATGCAATAGAGATAAGGTGGAGAGCTGGAGGAACACAGTAGGCCAAGCAGCATCAGAGGAGCAGGAAAGCTGATGTTTCGGGCCTAGACCCTTCTTCAGAAATTGCTAATGCAATAGGACATTTTCCAGGGAAAAGGTCAGTGCTTCATTTTAGCACCCACCAGGTCACGGAACCCCAGGTCCAGAGGTGGGTCCATGCTCAACTGTCCATTCGTATCTCTCGCAACATCAAGTAATATACACACAATTACAACTTATTTCAGGGTGTTCCTCACATGACTGCAAGCTTAGGCCATCAGTCAGGTTTAATTCCATGTGGAAAACCTGCTAAAACAAAATCATGTGTATGTTAATGTTAAACCATCAATGCACGTGGAGAAATTCCAACTTCATGTTCCCTGAAAGAAGCTTTCCTCTTCTGTCAGCCGGGCTGCAGTCGGTCGTACTATTACCACAAATTCAGAGCATTGAACGTTTTCATCCCACTCTGGGCAGGCGCACTTAAACCTAGGCTAGCACAAACATGCAGTCCTGACAGAGTACTGCACCACTGGAGGTTCTGTATTTCAAACAAAACGTTAAACTGAGTCATTGTCAACGGTAGATCTGGAAGATAGCATGCGTTATTTTGAAGAATAAGGAGTTAAACTTCAATTATGTTTCATACTGATGTGAAGGTCTGAAAGGGGTAGTGCTGAGAAGTGCATTAAGCACTACTCGTGATAAGAATGTCATACATACTCGGGCAAGAGAACAGTTTATGACATCAAGGGAGTAAGACTTAACATCTGCATCTTCCTCATAGTCTAAGTAATAATGCCTATCACACCAATGTAATTTGTACCTAGTTGTTATTACCCAATAAACAAGATCCTGTTTAGGACAACAGCCTCTCATTAGACTGGAGATGGTTTCCTTCTACCGCAGAAGACTAGCAAGTCTGGAAGGTCCCAGTAGGCAAATGGATGCTGGCAGGAAGTGCACATAACATAATGGGCTGTGGTGAGGATCCATCACAAAACAAATCTACATTGCAGAGACGACAAGACTCCTAAGACCACTATGAATCATGGTAGCCCACAGCTATCCTTCGACAAAGACTTACAAGGATTAAAGACTCCATTCCCACAACATGCAGAACCAACATGGTTTACAAAATACCATGCAACAACTGCCACAAACATTACATCGGACAGACAGGAAGGAAACTAACCATCAGAATACATGAATATCAACGAGCAGCAAAACATGATGACAAACTCTCCCTAATATCGGTACACTGAGACAATGAGGGCTGTCAGTTTAACTGGGACAAGGTAACCATAGTAGCCCAAGCCAAACATAGACACGCACGGGAATTCCTAGAGTCATGCTTCTCTACCTGTAATGCAATCAACAAACATATAGAATTGGACCCATATACAAACCCATACAGATCAAAACCAGAAATGACACTAGTCACCATAATGGACCAGACAGTATAAATTCCAAGCAGAGTAGAACAACATTGCTTCATCGGAGGCTTCACTGATGATGTCACCTACCATGGTGACGAAACAGCTGAATAAGAACAAGCCAGCTCAGCGAGCAAGTCAACAACCTTGCTGTTACACTAGCTTCAGTTTAGCAACCTGCTCACTGGAAGTCTTGCATGCAGTGTGGTACAAACATGATACAGAACTACAGATGAAAATATCCACTATCATGCATATTTAACCAAACAGTCTTTAGTTAATTCTGTCTTGTGCTTTATTCTCTCACACTGCATCAATAAGCAGTTCAAAATTACCAACAACCCAAATACAACCCTTAGAGTCTGAAAGCAATGATTTCAAAAATGCTGTAATAACAGTCACATGATAATGGACAGTTGCTTAGCATAAACTGACATCTTCTGTGAACAAAGTCAATTGACAATCAGAACAGTGATAGTACTGATAAAGCTCTCAGAAACAGAACAGAAATATTTATGCTTGCATCTTGCAGGATGAGCTTGAGGTAGACCAATGTATCCATCATCATTGTCTTAGTTGATGTTGTTGCCTGTGTAGTGGGCCAATAGTATTTTGATACCTTAAAGCTTCTATCTTTCAAAAGTTTGAGGATGCATTTTGGACACTTGTTTCAACGGCCTTTCAACTTCAGTTTAACTTGAGAGTTCAGCCTGACCCCAAACTGCCCCTGGGAGGAAATGGGACAGCAGGCCACATTTTAGCTTGTTAACACCCTGAAGATACATCCTTTGACAGCTGGTAAGGACTTGCAATTTGTCTTTGATGCTTTTGCAGTTGAGTCCAACTGGAAGCTACACATAACCCATTTAACCCTGTTTGACTTTTGCAGGAGATTTCACAGGTGAATGACAAGTATACTACTGCGACTATGACTGAACTGAATTAAAGAAATAATTGCCCAAATATTGACCGTAGTTTTATTGACTATCGAGATACAAAAGTGACATTGTATCTGAAATAATATTCAAACGTTGCAATTGGCTCCAGATAGCCTTTGCATGATTGCATTCACAGTATTTAATGGAAGTCAGTTTTTAATAGTTTATTTTTTGTATTTCATGGATTTTTGGTAAATATTTCCATCACCTAAATAAAAATTCCAACAATGTTTGAACAATCAAGAACTGAGGAGCAGTTGCACTGAATTAAAATTGTAGGAATACAGAGGAGTTTAGTGTTTTGTTCAATTGAAACCCTAACAAATTTAGTTGACAATAGCTCACTTCATATAGGTCTCCCATTGATCTACCAGGAGCAGGAAGCATACCAACCATCAAGCTCAACATAGCTGATGATTAATAAGTTCAGAAAAGCTAATGTGGACCCAAAGAAGCTGACGAGTGAACAGATGAACAGAACCAGGATGCGTTGTAACCAAGATAACAAACATGGGGCTGGATGAACACAGCAGGTCAAGCAGCATCATAGGAGCAGGAAAACTTGACGTTTCGGGCCTAAACCCTTCATCAGAAATGGGGGAGGGAAAGAGGGTTCTGAAATAAATAGGGAGAGAGGGGGAGGCGGATAGAGGATGGCAAGTCCACTTCAAGGTGAACAAGGTAGTTCAATTATTTTCTATTACATAGTTTGGAATCTACAAATAACAATTGGGCTAAAGGTGGCAACTGCATCATCATCATACAGTGTTAAATAAGATTGTAAAGGTCTTAGAGGGTTAATGCTGAAGAATGTATTTAGTGGTATCCATTGCAATGATATCACATGAATTCAGACAGGAAAACAGCTTTGAATCTCAGAAGAATATGCCGTAACATTGTGGTCTCCCTATAATCGCAGTCATAATATTTAGCATACCACTGTAATTTGTACCTAGTTGCTATCATGCAATAAATTACATCTTGCTGAAGACAAGACCTTTTTCTCACTAAACTACTAGGTATTTGGCATATGCTTCCTTACGTTCTGGGGATTTAGAGGTGACCTCATTGAAACAAGAGTCTGAAGGGTCTCAACAGGGCAGTCACTGAGAGGTCCTCTTCTGGCTTTGCAATCTAGAAGCCAGGAACAGACATGGGATAAGGTGCTGGCAAATTAGGACTGAAATGAAGGAAAATTTGTTTAGCCGGGGGTTGTGAATCTTTGGAATTCTCCACCCCATTGGACTATTTCTCGATCATTTACTGCATTTGAGGATGTCATGGATGGATTTTTGATCGCTCAAGTAATTCTCGGATATAGGAATGGGTGAGAAAGTGGAGTTGAGGCAGTCAAGCAAACACGTATCAAATGATGGAGGAGGCTTCAGGGGCCGTATGGTATACTCCTTCTTTGATATTTTCGCATGTTTTGATTCTCAGGAAGGCTTATTGAAATGTTATTTTCTTAATCTTACAGCAAACACAAAAAGAGTTAGAGTCTGGTATGTGTGATAATGATCTTATCAGCAAATAAATCTTTTTTGCTACCCATTTTATTTGATTGGCATATTTTAATTTATGTTCAGTTGAGAGATGGTGTTTTCTTTATGCTAATTATGATCCTTACATGTAACATTTCACAAGAGTGGAAAATCTGAAAGCTAACAATTTATAACACTGGAAATGCTATCAGTTCATTGACTGTTTGAAGATGTGTTCTATCAGACTTGAAGGCCCCTATTTCAGGACCAGTGACAAGGAGTGGACGATGGAGTTTAGTTTAAATAAATATGAGCTGTTGCATTTTTTTAAGGCAAATCAGGGCAGCTGCAATAAATTACATCTTGCTGATTTAAATAAATGGTGGGGTCCTGGGATGTGTTGCTGAACAAAGAGAGCTTGGTGTGCAGGTTCACAGTTCCTTGAAGGTGGAGTCACAGGTAGATAGGATAGTGAAGAAGGTGTTTGGTACACTTGATTTTACTGGTCAGTGGATTGAGATGTCATGTTGCAGGTGTACAAAACATTGATTAGGTCAGTTTTGGAATACTACGATCAGTTCTGGTCTCCCCATTATAGGAACGATGTTGTTAAACTTGAAAGGTTGAAGGCAATACTTTCAAGGATGTTGCCAGAATTAGAAAGTTTTAGTTATGGGACAGAGGCTGAATAGGCTGGGGCTTTATTCCCTGGAGAATTGGAGGCTGAGGGGTGACCTTATAGGGTTTATAAAATGGTAAGGGGTATGTATAAGGTGAATAGCCAAGGTCTTTATCCCCAGGGTAGGGGAGTCCAAAACGAGAGGGTGTAGGTTTAAGGTGAGGCGAAACGATATAAAAGAGACATAAGGGGCAACTTTTTCACGCAGAGAGCGGAGCGTGAATGGAATGAGGTGCTGGGGCAAGTGGTGGAGGCTGGAACAACTACAATATTTCAAAGATATCTGACTGGGTACATGAATAGGAAGGGTTTCGAGGAATATGGGCCAAAGGCTGGCAAATGGGACTAGATCAATTTAGGATATCTGGTCGGCATGGATGAGTTGGACCAAGGGGGCTGTTTAAATACTATTTATCTCTATGACTATGACATAGTAAGGTTCCATAAATCCTAAATTTCACTTAAAGGGCGATTCTTGAAAAAGTTCTTGACTCAGTAAGAAGCTGGAGTTGAGCTACATTATCAGCACATGTGGAGAGTTTTAGTCTGTTTTAGCTCAATAGAATCAGACTTTGAAATTCTCCAGACTAAGCAATTTTCTTGGCCCTGCCTAGGTCCACTTACAAATTCATAATGAAAGGACTTATTACACATGATTATCACCTTCACTCTCAGTGATTCCAATTCACCTTACATAGATACTCCTTAAATTCTTGATTAACATTTGCAAATATATTATTCAAACATGTTCATGAATATTGCAGTATGCTCTGCAATATGGTCTGCATCCTTACCTGTCTTTATGTTACAGATGCTAGCAGATGTGCTGCATATTTTGTTATTACTCACAAGCAGCATAAATTATATTTCAACTAATGGCCTGCTGACGGTGCGCAAAGAATCAATAATGCCGCCAACACTGACTCCTTCAGAAAATAGGTGGCACTGAAGCCATAATGTCCAAGTACTGTCATTAAAAAAACCCAGTTGAAAGATTGGAGCCCATGGTGCAAAGGTTAATTTCTGTGAACTGCTCACAGTAGAGCAAATCATAATATTTAAGATTGTTAGACTTGAATCAGTTGGTAAAATGTTGATTTCTGAATTGGGAGGTTATGGAATCAAACCCCATTCCATCGTTGCAGACACTGACATGTCAGTACAGTACTGCAGCATTGCAACAGAGAAAGTGGTGATGTGTTTTGTTTTAAGACTTTAAGTCAAAACTTTGCAGGCTCTTGTAGGTGGATTAAAAACTTAAAGGACACATTTCAAAGAGGAGTTTGGTTTCTTCCAGTATTTTCTGCAATCTTATCACCATCTTAACAGATGATCTGGCCATTTATTTCATTGCTGTGACAATGAGACCAAAGTAGCTGCTCCATTACTCCACATTTTCAAGTAAAAATTTTATCACGAAGTATTTCACTGGCTGTGTCCTGAGATTGTAAAAGGCGCTATACAATGAAAGTGATGGACTACCATTGAATGTCAAAAGGCAATGGTTAGATTGTCTCTTATTGGAGACTGTCATTGCCTGGTATTTGTGTGGCATGGCTGTTACTTGCCATTTGTCTGCTCAAACCTGAATATTGTCCAGATCTTGTTGCCTTTGAACATGAACTGCTTCAATATCTGAGGAGAAGCAAATGGTGCTGAATATTGTGCAAACATTCCCACTTCTGACCTTGTACGAAGGGAAGATCATTGATGAAGCTGCTGAAGATTGTTGGGTCTAGGATAGTACTCTTAGGAACCCCTGCAGACATGCCCTGGAGCTGAGACACTGACCTACCACAGCCATCTTCTTCTGTGCCAGGTATGACTCTGACCATCAGAGAGTTCGCCCCCTGATAACCATTGATTCCAGTTTTGCTAGGGCTTCTTGATGCTAAACTTAGTCAGATGCAACCTGGATGTCATTTTCACATCACCTCTGGAATTCAGCTGTTCTGGCCTTGTTTGAATCAAGGCTGTAATGAGGTCAGAAGCTGAGTGGTCCTGAAGGAACCAAAATTGTGGATCAGTGAGTAGGTTATTGCTGAGTGTATGCTGCTTGATAGTACTCTTGTTGATACCTTCCATTACTTTTATGACCATCAAGAGTAAACTGACGGAGCAGTAATTGGCTGGGTTGGATCTATCCTGCTTTCTACATACAGGACATGCCTAGGCAATTTTCCACGTTGTCAGGTAGATACCAGTGTTGTAACTTGACTGAAACAGCTTGCCTAGGGGAGTGGGAAATTCTGGAGCGCAAGTCTTTAGGACTATTGCCAGAATGTTATCATGGCCCAGAGTCTTTATAGCATCCAGTGCCTCCAACAATTTCTTGATATCGCATGGAGGGAATCGAATTGGCTGAACACAAGTATCTGTAATGCTGGGAACCATTGGAGGAAGCTGGGATGTCACTTGTCACTTTCTGGCTGAAGATTGCTGTGAATGCTTCAGCCTTACCTTTTGCAATAGGGTTAGGGTTAGGTTTAGGGTGCCTTGAGCCCTTCCATCATTGAGGATGGGAATATTTGTGGAGTCCCCTCCTCCAATGTGTTGCTTAAGTGTCCACCACCATTCACGACTGGATATGGCAAGAAGTCAGAGCTTAGATCCGAGCCATTGTTTGTGGGATCACCTAGTTCTGTCTATCACTTGTTGCTTATGCAAGTAGTGCTGTTTGGTAGCTTCACCTGATTGACATTTCATTTTTTAAGTATTCCTGGCACTGCTCCTGGTATGCCCTACTCCACTCTCCATTGAACTAGGGTTGATCCCCTGGCTTAACAGTAATGGTTGAGTGGGGCATAAGCCGGCCCATGAAGTTGCAAATTGTGCTGGAGTACAATTCTGCTGCTGTTGATGGCTCATGGTGTGTTCTGGTCTTGTGTTGCTAGATGTATTCACAAAGTCTATCCCATTTAACATGGTGGATAGTGTCACACAACATGATGGAGCTTACTCTTACTGCAAAAGTTGTACTTTATCTCCACAAGGTCTGTGCATTGTTCACTCTTCCCGATACTGTCATGGACAGATGCATCTGCAGCTAGCAGATTGGCAAGGACAAGGTCAAATATGATCTTCCCACTTATTAGTTCCCTTGCCACCTGCCTCAGACCCCCCTAGCAGCGATGTCATTTCGGTCCTGACCGGCTCAATCAGTAGTGCTGCTGCCAAGCCACTCTTGGTGGTGGACACTGGAATCCTCCACCCAGAGTACCTTTTCCACCCTTTCCACCCTCAGGGCTTCCTCCATATGTCATTGAACATGGAGGAGTACCGATTCATCAGCCAAGGGAGGATGGTACATACTAATTAGCAGGAGGTTTCAATGAAAACATGGAACTTCATGGGATCCACAGGCAATGTTGATGACACCCAGGGAACTCCTTCCTGACTGTATACCACTGTGCTGCCACTTCTGCTGCATCTGACCTGCCTCTACCATCCTTTGAGGCAGCGCGTTCCAGCTACCCAGCAGCAGTCAGTTCAGGGGCACTGTGACTGGCACTGAGGCTCAGAGGGAAAGGGTGCAGTCAGACAGAGCAAAACTGATAGGAGACGCAGTTATGAGGGCGACAGATTCTGTGGTCGCAGAAGAGACACCAGGATGGTGTGTTGCCTCCCGCTTGCCAGATTTAATGATGTCTCTGAGCAGTTGCAGAACATTCTGAAGAGGGAGGGTGAACAGCCAGAGGTCACTGTGCACATCAGTACAAATGACAGAGGTAGACAAAGGGGCTTGGTCCTGCAAAATGAGTATAGAGAGTTAAGTAAGACGTTAAAAAGCAGGACTTCAAGAGGAGTTAAAATTGTTTCAGAGATAGCAGGAACTGCAGGTGCTGGAGAATCTGAGATAACAAGGTGTAGAACTGGATGAACACAGCAGACCAAGCAGCATCAGAGGAGCAGGAAGGCTGACGTTT
>JAHRHZ010000009.1:29678178-29715594 GCA_024137785.1 Ginglymostoma cirratum | reverse complement strand
GCCTAGACCCTTCTTCAGAAATTCTTCAGAAGGGTATAGGCCCAAAACGTCAGCCTTCCTGCTCCTCTGATGCTGCTTGGACTGCTGTGTTCATCCAGCTCTACATCTTGTTACCTCAAGAGGGTGATCTCTGGATTACTCCCAGTGCCACATGCCAGTGAGGATAGAAATAGAAAGATAGGCCAGATGAATGCGTGGCTGAGAAGCTAGTGTAGGGGACAGGGTTTTCAGTTCTTGTATCACAGGGATCTCTTCTGGGGTACGGGTGACCTGTACGAGAGGGATGGGTTGCACTTGAACCAGAGGGGGTCCAATATCTTTGCGAGATGATTTGCTAGTGTTGCCCGGGTGGGTTTAAATTAATTTGGCAGGGGATTTGGATTCTGAATAAGAGAGGGGCCGTGGAGAAGTCAGGTGAAAATACATTAGACATCAAGAGCAAGTTCACTATTCAGAATAGCCAGGGACCCAGTAAAGGAAGGGAAAAGACTTTTGGTTTAAAGCGCATTTATTTCAATGCACGAGGCCTGACTGGTAAGGCAGATGAGCTCAGAGCATGGATTAGCTCTGGGGACTGGGATATTATAGCCATAACAGAAACATGGCTGAGAGAAGGGCAGGACTGGCAGCTCAATGTTCCATACTACAGAAGCTATAGGTGTGACAGAAGTACAGGTAAGCCAGGAGGGGTGTTGTCCTTTTGATAAGGGAGGACATAACAACAGTGCTTACAGAGGATATTCTTAAGGGATCATCAAATGAGACCATATGGTTAGAACTTAGAAACAAGAAGGGGATGGTCACTCTGTTGGGACTGTACTATAAACCCCCAAATAGCCAGTGGGTACTACAGAAGCAGACGTGTAGAGAGATTGCAGGCACCTCCAGGAATGACAGAGTAGTATTGGTTGGAGATATTAATTTCTCCTGTATTGACTGGGCCACCCAGAGTATAAAAGGCCCAGGTGGGGTGGAATTTGTCAAATGTGTCCAGGAAAGTTTCCTAAACCAATATGTGGAGGGCCCTACTCAGGAAGGTGCAACACTGAACCTCCTCTTAGGAAACAAGGTCGGGCAAGTGACTGAAGTGCCAGTCAGAGAGCACTTTGGATCCAGTGACCAAAAACTCTCTTAGTTTTAACTTAGTTATGGAAAGAGATAAGACAGGTCCACTGGCTAAGGTGGTAAACTGGAGCCGGGTCAATTTAGGGGCCATTAGGCAGGATCCAGCAGCAGTCAATTGGGTGAGTCTGCTTGAAAGAAAAGGAACAACTGGCAAATGGGAGACGTTTAAAAGTGTGACATCAAGAGTCAGGGGCAGTATGTCCCTATTAGGGCGAACGGAAAAGTTGGCAGTTTGTAGGGTCCCTGGCTGACGATGGATATTGAGGTTCTGGTCACGAAAAAAATGTCATACATTGTGTTTAAGCTATTGAGCTCAAATGAATCCCTAGATGACTATAAAAAGTGTAGGAGCACACTTAGAGGAAAATCAGAAGAGCAAAAAGAGGGTGTGAGATGGATCTGGCAGGTAACGTTAAAGATAATCCCAAGAGCTTCTATAGCTATATTAAGAGTAAAAGGGTGGCTATGGTGAGAATAGGTCCCCTTAAAGATCAGCATGGCTGTCATTGTGTGGAGCCCCAGGACATGGGGGAGATTTTTAATGAATATTTCTCTTCAGTGTTTACTGACAAGAAAATCATGTATGCTAAGGAAATAAGGGAAATAGGTGGGGATGCCTTTGACCACATACACATTACCAGAGAGGCAGTGTTTGCAGCCTTAGATCACATTAAGGTGGATAAATCTCCTGGGCCTGATCAAGTCCATCCTCAGATGTTGTGGGAGGCTAGGGAAGAAATTGCAGAGGCCCTTGCAGAGATTTTTGTTTCATCTTTAGCCATTGATGAAGTTCCAGAAGACTGGAAGGTGGCTAATGTTCCATTGTTTAAGAAAGGTAGCAAAGACAAGCCAGGGAACTACAAGACCAGTGAGACTGACACCAGTGGTAGGCAATTTATTGGAGAGAATACTGAGGGACAGGATCAACCAACATTTGCATAGTCAAGGTCTAATTAGGGACAGCCAGCATGGATTTGTGCGCAGGAAGTCATGTATGACAAACCTTATTAGAGTTTTTCAAAGAGGTAACCAAGAGGATAGATGAGGGTAGGGGAGTGGATGTTGTCTATATGGACTTTAGTAAGGCGTTTGACAAGGTCCCGCATGGCAGGTTAGTCAGGAAGGCTAGGTCGCATGATATCCAGGGAGAGCTAGCTAATTGGATTCAAAACTGGCTCGATGGTAGGAAGCAGACGCTGATGGTTGAAGGCTGTTTCTTGGACTGGAGGCCTCTAGTGCGCCATAGGGGCCAGTGCTGGAATCTTTGTTATTTGTTATCTACATAAATGATCTGGATGTGAATGCACAAGGCATGATTAGTAAGTTTGCGGATGATACAAAATTAGGAGGTATTGTTGATAACGAGGAAGATTATCAAAAATTACAGAAGAATCTTGATCAGATGGGGAAGTAGGCTGAGCATTGGCAAATAAAATTCTATACAAATAAGTGTGAGATGTTACACTTTGAAAAGTCAAACCAAGGTAGGACTTATACAGTAAATGGTAAGGTCCTGAGGAGTGTTGTGGAACAAAGGCACCTAGGAGTGCAAGTACATAGCTCATTGAAAGCGGCATCAGGGTGGTGAAGAAGGCATTTATCATGCTGGCCTTCATCAGTCGAGGCATTGAGTATAGGCATTGGGACATTATGTTACAGCTGTATAAGTCGTTAATGAGGCCACACTTGGAGTATTGTGTACAGTTTTGGTCACCCTGTTATGGGAAAGACATAGTTAAACTGGAAAATGTGCAAAGAAGATTTACAAGGATGTTGCCAGGACTAGTCGGCCTGAGTTAAAAGGAGAGGTGGCTAGGATAGGAGTTTATTCCTTGGAATGTAGGAGACTGAGGGGTGACCTTATTGAGGTGTATAAAGTAATAAGGGGTATAGATAGGATGAATGGATATCATTTTTTTTTTCCCAGAGATGGGGAATTGAAAACTAGAGGGCATAGGTTTAGGGTGAGAGGGGAAGATTTAAGAAGGGCTTGATGGGCAACTTCTTCACGCAGAGAGTGGTGTGCATGTGGAATGGGCTGCCAGAGAAAGTGATTGAGGCAGGTACAATAGCAACTTCTAAAAAACATTTGGATAGGCACATAGATGAGAAGGGTTTAGAGGGACATGGACCAAATGCGGCAATTGGAACTAGCTGAGTGGGCACCATGGTCAGCATGGACCAGTTTGGGCCGAAGGGCCTGTTTCCACGCTGTATTATTCCATGACTGTATGACTCAATAACTCTCTAGGTGAAAAACAAGACATTTCCTCAAATGCTCCTGCTCCGTAACTTAAATCTTTGTCCCCTGGTTTTGATCCCTCTACTAATTCGCAGAAATAACTGCATTCCTGCAATTTTGGTATCTTGAACACCATCAATTTTAATTTCTTCACCAAAGCCTGCTGTACCTTCAACTACTTAGGCTCTGAGCTACAAAATTCTCTCCCTACACCACTCCTTTTCTTTCCTCCTTAAAGACACTCATCAATAACCCTCTTCCCCTCCCCCATTTCTGATGAAGGGTTTAGGCCCGAAACGTCAAGTTTTCCTGCTCCTATGATGCTGCTTGACCTGCTGTGTTCATCCAGCCCCATGTTTGTTGTCTCATCAATAACTACCTCGTTTACCTTTTGTTGATCTGCCCTAATATCTCCTCATATGGTACAGCATTAAATTTTGTTCGATATTTTTTCTTTGAGGTACCTCAGATGTTTTGTTACACAAAAAACTTCTTGCATAACCAGAAGACTGTGGTGTAGTCATACTGTCACTGGACTAACAATCCTGAGTGCCAGATGAGGTGCTGTGTATATGGACTCAAATCCCACCACAGCAACTAGTGGAATTTAAATTTCATATGTATATTTGGAAGATAAAGCCAAAATCAGCATTGATGGCAATGACAATAATAGCCAACCCGTGCAAGAGAAAATAAGGTGGCAACAAATTTTGGCCTTGCCAGTAATTACCACATCCCATGAAGGAATACAAAAATAGTGTTTTTGTCATCAAGCAAACTATAGACCTGTTGCTGTTAAATCAATGTACAACTTTTGCTAAATTTGGAATCAAGTTGTCTAGCATCATGAATATTTCACTGAAGCAGAAAGGCATATTCACTCATTTTTTCATATTTAAAACAAAACTTTTTTTTTTATTTCCAGTGCTGTAGCTCTTCTGTTTACTTTGGCTCATGTCACAATCCCATAATATTCCATGTATGGTTTCGCTGGATTGAGGCTGCCTTCTTAAACATTTTTCCAACAGGCTTATTTGCAAAGCTGAACATTCACTTCCGTCATTTCAAAACAGACAATGTGCATTGCTGATTCTAACTGCAATATCAAATTTTGCATTATAGACAGTTTCTAATACTTAGCATACCACACTGCGCAATTTAAATAAGTGCACATTTTACACTGCAAAAGCATTATTGGAGAGGGTTATTTTAAACTTCAAACTGCGTGAAAAGAGAAAATGTAAAATAAAATTGCTAAATCTACATCCAATCCACCTCAAATATACCAAATTTCAAATTAAACAGAGGTGGGGCCAGTAACCAACCCAGTCTTAGGGGGCACAATGCTTGTTTATATAGGGTTACAAGCTTCAGATTTTCTCTCTATATTGGGCTTATTCCTGGTCAGCTCAATTTCCTAGGCCTTGGATAACTTAGTGGCTAAATGGAAGTAAAAATAACTACATGAAAGGTAAAAGACAGTGCCCCACCATGCTGCCCAACACCTCTAAGGCCATAAGATCTTGGACATAAGACTGGAAGTAGCCCATTCAGCCCACTGAGTCTGCTCTGCTATCCAATGAGATCATGGTTTATTAAGATCTCTACTTGCAAGCAACACGACTCTACCTGATCTTGGACTGTGACCTCTCCACAGTGTTCACCATCAGATCGGGAGATACATCTGTCAACCGAGCTGGTTCTGGGTTTGGGAATCTGGAAAGTAAAACACTCACAACTTAGAGTGTTTGGTAAAACTGTGGGCTCCGTGATTACAAATTCTGCCTTTGAATTTCAATAGCTATCAGGGCTATTATGCTTCAAGACAGTAAATAAGGATAAACTGTTTCCAATGGCTGCAGAGTCAGTAACCAAAGAGCAAATTCAAAATAATTGGCAAAGGATCCAGAGTGCGGATGAAGAAAAATCCATCAAAGTAGCATTTGCACATTCTGAAAGGCTGATGAAAGCAGGTTCAATCATGACTTTCAAAAGGGAATTAAATAAATGCTTGTAAAGGAAAATAATCCAGGCTGTGGGGAAAAGAATAAAAATGACTTGTATTTATAAAGCACCTTTAACATGGCGCAAAAGAATGAGACAGATTAGGTATGTCTTTCAGAAAGCTAGATAGGCTGTGTGACCTCCTTTTCTACTGTGTGATTCTAACATTAATTAATAATTATGTTCGCCAAATAAAAATGTACAAAGCTCAAACAATTGGAAAACTAGCACCAGGACAGCCCTCAGTGTGATGACATTACTAACATTTGTAATAAGAATTAAAAGTTTCAATACCAATGCATTTATTGAGAATAAATACTTTTCAGAATAAGTGCATTAACTTATTGTAAAGTCAAGTTCAGAGAAAATTTTCACTTGAAATTTTCATTGACCATACCTTCAACTCAGTTTTGTCCATTAGATCCCATGGTGTTTTAAATGCCCTGAAAAGGTACAAGCTGAAAGGAAAATGAAATAATCAATCTCACCAAAACAATATCATTACCTCTGGTACTAACTTTTCTTCATCATGTAAAGCTAAATGCTCCCTGGGTTTGAAGTCAGTGTGATATCTGAGAGAACTGAACCAGAGAAGTCCTAAATAACATTACAAAACAACATTATTCAATTCAAATCATTTTGTTGTGAAGCCTGAGAAAAAGCTTTAGATTCCCATTAGACTGCATGCAGATTGGCAAATGATTGATCAACTGATTCCCCTAACGCCTTCCAACAACCCCACCTCCCGTTCATCTTCGATACCCCTTCTGACTGGCTTCTTACCTTCCCCCAGTCCCATCTCCCCAACATATTCTGACCCCTAATTCACTGCCCCACACCCTCTCGATTTCACCACCCATAAAAGTGTGAATTGTCAGGGTTGGGTGGTAAAGTTCGTCAAGTGGTACAAAACATAGACTGTTGACTAAATGTCTCAAATGCAATTTTTGAGTCTGTGTTGAGCAGCAGTGAGTGTACGCCTGTTAACATTGCCATCATAGATTAGGAGTGGGATCATTGCACAGGTTCCTTTTTCAGTCTCTTCTGTGTACTATGCTGGTCGTGCACTGTGTGGGCATTGCACAGTAAAAATTTGTTTAGTTGTTCCATGTGCAGCAAATTTTGTAAAACTGCTTGTGAAGAATCTTTTCAAAATAGTTTCGGATTTTGTCAGATATACCATATAGAAAAATATCTTTATATCCACAAAATACTTACACACAAGGATCAGTCTTCTGGCCTGTATTGCACTTCATTGAATCAGGTTTAGAAGCCTGATATAGGAGGTGTTAAGTTTGTTTCGACATGTAACATAAAACATCTCTGTTAACAGTATAGTAATTGAATGCAGATGGTGGGTATTTACTGGGGCTTAATTCGAACATATTTTGAGGGGCTCTTGTGGCACACTGGTAATGACCCTACCTCTGGGCCAGATGGTCCAGCTTTAAGAACCACACGTCCACATTAAGTATTGCAGCATACCTGAACAGTTTGATTAACAATATGTGTTTGTATCAAGTCACAGCAGTGTTTGTTCTGAGTTCTTGTGGCACTGTGGTAATGTTCTTACTTCTGAGCTGGAAGACCTAAATACAAGTCCCAATCAATGCAGAGGTGTGTTATAATGCAATAAAGAACAAAGAACATTACAGCACAGGAACTGCCCCTCTGGCCCACTACGCTGACACATAATGTCTTTCTAAACTAAAGACCTTTTGCCTTTACATGCCCTGGCTATTCATGTAGCCAGGGCATGTAAAGAGGCCCTCTTAAACATTGCAATTATTTTTGTTTCTACCACCTCCTCTGGCAGCTCATTCCAGGCACTTACCACCATCTGCGTAAAAAGCTCTTATCTCTTACACCTCCTTTAAACTTTACTTTAAACCAATGTCCCTAGTAATTGACGTTTCAACCCTGGGAAAAAGACTCTGACTGTCTATTCTATCCATGCCTATCATAATTTTGTAAACTTCTGTCTGGTCGCCTCTTTGCTTCCAATGTCTAATCTCTTCTCATAGCTAATACCCTCCAAACCAGACAACATCCAGGCAAACATTTTCTGTAACCCCTCCAAAGATTTCACATCCTTCTGGTAGTGGAGAAACCAGAACTCAACACAATATTCCAAATATGGTCTTACTAAAGTTCATACAGCTGCAGCATGACTTGCCAATTTTTATATTCTATGTCCTGACCAATGAAGGCAAGCATGCTATATGGCTTCTTGACCACCTTATCCACTTGTGTTGCCACTTTCTGAGAATTATGGGCCTATATGCCTAGATTCCTCTGTATGTTAATATTTCCAAGGGCTCTTCCATTCACTATGTACTTCCCTCTTGCATTGTACTTTCCAAAATGAATCAGCTCGTATTTTCCCTAATTAAATTCCATCTGCCATCACCTTGCATTTATCTGGATTAAATTCCATATGTTGTAACAGATTGATTAAAAATATCTTCAAACACATTTGGCATAAGAGACTTTGAACGCAGTCATAGTTCAAGTCCCTGCTACCCTGGAGATGTGTCATAACATGTCCAAGCAGGTTGATTAAAATCAAACTCACTTTGAGATATTTATTGTAACTGTGATGCAGCTACGTTGAAGGTGCATGCTTGTATAATTCATTTTAAAAATAAATATAAAACCATGAGAGCAAAGATTGCCTCCAGTACCATGCTTTACCAATAATCTTTCCGATAAAACAATCTCATTACACTGTCAAATTTTAGGAAAATCCATGTAAATTAGTCCCACACCATTATCAGTAATCAATTTCAGTTCTTCACTCTTTCAACACTACCCATCAATTCAAGTAGGAATAGACAAGGAATGGCGTCTTCAAACAGAATCACACCAAATCATTGACATATATCTGTACTTCATGAAGGGTGCTGGAGGAAAAGTGGGCCATTTCCTCACCTTTCCAGCACATGATGAACCATAGATCCATGGCAGACATGACTCCATTTTTGTAGTGATTACTGAATTGGTGCAAAGAATAACAAAAGAAAATTTACCCATGAACAGGCCACAATTAAGTTTGACCCTTTGAATACCCCAAAGTTCAAAAGCCCATCAATGCTCGTTGAACACAATAAACTGCAGAAGCATTAGAGTAATACACCCAAACTGTATTGTCTTTGATATGTGGCTGCTGCACAGCAAACCATTTCAGATTATTTGACATCTATATGAAGTTAAGCAGAGCCAAATGGGCCAAATCTATATTCTTCAAAATAAATCAGATCTAGCTCATTGGAGACAAGCTTGAATTAACATTGAAGAAGCACAGCTCATTCTTCCTTCTTATTAAATGTAGCAGAACTACACCATATATTTGATCCAAATGTTTTTATATTCAATAATAACTCGTTTCCTAAAACCTAGTGCACTCTGTCATGATATCATCTGTCTGCTGAATATTCTGTCTCCAGCCACTTCCAGTACAAAACCCAGGCCCAGCTGCTTGTAATAAACAGTGAGGGACAGATTCACCATTCAACAAAGACAAGGATGTTTAGAACTGCTGGTTTCTACTTCCTTTTCCTCTGAGAGTGCACAGTAAATATAATTTTAATTAGAAACCAACTTTCAGAAATGCTCTCCATTTCCCACAAAACCAAATGAATCATAAGGAACTTATTTATATGTTTATACGAGCAAAGGAAGAATTTAAGGACTCAGGAAATGTCAACTTCCATTTGTTGAGCTAATATGCCACATAAGGAATTTTCTAAAATTATACCAGGCAGGTTGATTGCACTTCCAATTGTGGCTGTTTCACACAGTTAAATTGTTTTGAGGACACAAGACATTGCTGGCATTAATTATAGCCATGCAGTTTGCCACGTAGCAGGGACATTGTTAATTTACTTTAATCAGCTCCGGAGAGATTAGTTGTTCTCCCACCTGCAGTTACATATTGTCCTCAGAGCTGGTTTATTGGTTGCTAGAATGAGAGTTTGAGGGCCAATGTGAGAGATCTTTAATTCTGGCTTCTTTAAAGCATAAAAGTTGCTTGTGCCATATGTTTTTCAGATGCTTGGGTTAAAATTGCTGAGAATATGGTTTCACTGTGCCAAAATAATGCAGTTTATATTTGTAGGTCAACCTGTACACACTGGGAATTGGAGTGAGGCTTCTTTTATAAGCAGCTGTTAGTGAGGAGACAGCTTTGCCTACTCAACCCCCAGAGGAGCATGTTCAATCACGCAGGGTGTCACCCAAGTACCATTAAGTAATTAGACGCTGCTTTTACGCTTCACCAAACAGCCTAAGACCATTAGGTTGAAGCACTTCCTTACACATTATGGCTAGACCTATCATTCTTTTACCTAAAATAGAGGCCAGTGCTCATGCACTTCAGAGTTTCTGTACCCAGCAGTTAAAACATACCTATTTGGAGAATGCAGTTAGGAGTGAATCACCCCTACACTACTTCTAGAGAGATTTAAGTAGTACTCTAGGGACTACCCGAGTGCCGCATAACATTGCAATCTAGTCACACCCTATGAGATGTCATTTACCCAAGGGTATCTCAGCTTATGCCACACGCTTAGGGTCATAGACAATGTCTCAACAATGTTAGATCACCCCTCCATTCTGTTTTATGCTGCACCTTCAGCAGAAAAGCATTTAAGCCTTCAATTATTCTATTTCTATATCAGTTCAACTAAATGCTGATAATAATGGACAAATCCACTACAGAGGATTCACAGCCCACCCCCAGCTGTATCATCCAGGTACGTGAACTTTGCAGCAGGGTTCATTGAGAAACAATGGGCCGTGGCAGCACTGGTTGAATTCATTGTCCTTTTTAACCCAATAGCAGCATAGCCACACCAGCTAGGATAATCTCATGTTGTAAACGCTAGGAATCAATTGTGGAAATCCTGATTTGTGTGGATTTGTTTCATATAGCAGTTACCAACTGAGCAAACATGGAGCTATTCAAAGGGGTTTTGCATAAAATTTGAACACAATTTTCTCAGCTTTGGTTTACTGCTCTGGTGCATCAAAGATAAATGCAAGCAATGTTGTAAACTCTCATGCATTGCTGCTGCAGTCTTTTGCTCATTCATTTGCCTTCTGTATAGCAGCTTTCCTAGGTTCCTGATGGTCTAACCTGGACTGCTGGTCTAACCAGTGTCTGTTTTGGGCTGAACTTTACCATGACCCCACCAACTGTGTTTCCAACAGAGGGACAAAACATGGTTGTGGCGCCCAGCCTTTTTGCCCACCCTGAGCTCACCACCATCTTCTGGTGGGCAGGCACCAAAATTGCCATATTTATATTAATAATTAGGAATTTCACTTAAAAAGCTCAGTTGACCCCAACATTACCCTGTTCAGCCATAATATAATCAGAATGCGCAAAAGTGGGCAGCCTATGTATTTTTTTTAACGAGTTTTTTTAAAACAATCAGAGGGAAGGGTTGTTCTCTCTTTATGGAGATCATGACAATCCCTGACAAAATAGTATCCTCCTTCCTTTCTCCCTACTTAGATGTCCTTTTTTTTTCCACCATCACCACCCCACCCCTTCCATCTTGCCTGCTTTCTAAGATGGTTAAATGCTCCTCATACGATGTCCTTGGATTACCTGGATCTGTGATTCATGAAGACTCTTTCTTCAGTCTGCCTCCTGTCCTGGCACAGTCCAGTCACAAACTCTGGCACTGCCAGGATTTCTGAAACTGTCAGCTCATGTGGCTGACTGGCAGTTGCTAAGTCTGATATTTCCTCGCAATAAGTCGTGAAATTCTCCTCTTTATCTATGTACCCCATCCATGGCTTCTTAGTCTTTTGTTGCATGTTTTGATAACACACTATGAGTTTGGGCTTAAGACAGACTGGTTGAAGAGAAATCAAACTCAAGGTCCGTCTTGTAGTATTAGACGTCAAAGAAACACTACTTAATATACCACAACACTAAATACCGTGATGCATGGCAATCATAGAGATACCAGGTTTTTGTGTAGTTATAGTATATCGACACCAAACAATCTTCTCCAACTGTTCATTTCAAGATAGTTTTTATCTAATGTGTCTTACAGGGTGTTCTTTCCAGAGTGTTCTAACTCCAACCACACTGAGCCATTCATAGTCAGTGATGGCAGCTCCATGACATCTTTGCAAGGCTGCTCCAGGATGCTGAAGCCCTTACACCACTGTGAAGGCAATGGGCAGGTATCGTCTGACATGATCAGTTGATTTCCAACATTCCTTCCAGGGCAGGGTGAACAGTGTGTGCGCCTGTTAAATTCTGCCCTTAATATTTAGTGAGAGCAGCACCCAGTTCAATGATATTGTCACTGTAACAATTTATTTTCATTCCATTATGACATGCAAGTGTCACTGGCAAGGCAATTATTTACTGCCTAATGATGGCTTTGTGCTAACCTTCCTATACTAGTAATCCAGAACCCTAGGTTTCTGGTCTGGGAGCGTGGGTTCAAATCCTACCATAGCTGATGGTGAAATGTAAATTCAATACAAATCTGGGTTAAAAAGCTAGCCAATGGCAATCACTGTTTAAAAATCCATCAGGTTCATTAGTATCCTCCAGCGGTGGAAATCTGCTTACCTTTACTGGTCTGGGCTATATTCAAACCCACAACAATGTGGTTGACTGTTAAGTTCCCTCTGGGCATTTAGGTATGAATGATAAATGCTGGCCTAGCTAGCAACACCCACATCCATGAACAATAAAAGAAAACATGCTTGAGAAAGTGATGGTAAGCCACTTTCATTTACTATTGCAGTGGTGACAATCATTAAATCAAGGTTTTAGGCAGGGACTTCTGGGAATTTGGCCCAGCCTTGGCTAGCATGGCATAATGTTCAATCTCCAAGATCTCAGTTGCTGGATCGATGTCAAAAAGAATTGCCAACTTGGTTTTACCTTGATTCACTTTCAAAGCCCATTTGTAGCCCAATTGATACTTTTCCCCTTACATAACCTTCTGGAACCTAGATGTAATAGAATTCAAAGACATTTTATTTTATTTCATCTGCTACTTTCCCATCATACCTCTATTGTAATAGCATGCCAGCATACTGCACTGAATGAACTGGGGCTTATGATATGAACATTACTGCCACCAGCTTCTTTCAGTGCGGGAAGCTATAGGGCGCGTTTTGTCTAATGTGGTAGAAGAAAACCACTTCATGGTCTGACTGGAAGAGTTTACTGTAGGCAATAGAATCTAGTTTATTACATGTTAGCAATCAGTTACATTGATATAACAAACATTGTACAGAGGCTTCGAGGAGGACTAAGTGTTAGATCTCATTCCTTCAAGATCCTATGCTGTTCTACCTGCAAATCCATCGGACATCATCACAATGCATGGTGTTCATGGCACTCCTCAGTATTAACTCTTTCAGACCCATATATAACCATCCCCACCAGGAATATGACCCCAACATGCTTTCTTTAATGCATTCTATTTACTCTTTTCCAGGATGTGGGCATTGCTGGAAAAGTTAACATTATTGCCTATTCCTAGTCACTTTTCAGAAAGTGGTGGTGAGGCAACTCCTTTTAAATGTAGATTTCTAGAGATATTTATTTCAACAGTTTAGGGCATGGTTCCAAAGATGAAAATTGCTGCTACCAGTCTGACCGCAGAAACAGCTGTATTGGCTCCAGCCAGGTTTTGAAGCCGTAAGATGAGAATATATTTTTGCGCAATATGTTGTGTAATCTTCAACCCATACCATGAAAGATTGTCAGCATTGGCACTTGATCATGACTTGTGGATTGAACTTTCTGTGCAGGATGTACTATCGGTCTTGGAGAACTTGCTGATAATGTCAGCAGGAACATGTTAAACTATATGCAGGACAAGATTATCCAAAATTGACAATTTATTGAAGTACTTCCAGTATAAAGTCCTACTTCTCTGAGTTTTACTTTACCAGTTTAAAATGACATCCTAGTCTCAAAACTGGATCGACAGCACCCATTTATCACACACAAATCTCCCAGCATGACACACAGAGCACATGGGTAATGCACCATGGATTATAATAAGCCTTGAATTTTTCCAGGATACCTGCCTGAAAGAAGAGTTAAACCCACTGTTGATGCAATTTAAGGGGTCTCCCACCACCTATTTTGGGTCCCTATCTCAAATTAAATAGCAACTGACCACAGCTTGCACTGTGCATGCTCAGTTTAACAGCAGCCAAGCCAAAACGATTTACTCGTACTGTCAACAAAAATTAAAACAAAAATTCTCTGGCTTAAATGTTGAGCTATAAGAAGTAGGACTCTTCTATTAAGGTTCACAGATAAACTGCTGGCTGCTACTGATCAAAGATCTCCACTCCTTGCAAATCCCCTCATGCTTCACAGCCTCACTTCCTCCTGGTCTCTTGATTAGTCCAGTCTGGAAACTAGGATTATGATTACATGGATAATCACCTTTCATCGTTTCCCTTGAAATCCGTGAACGTGAATTACATAAGACCCGTAATGATGTGTAATGAATAAAGAAAATGTTCATACCTTTAACAATACAGTCACTGTATACCCATCAGCACTATTACTTCCTTCCACAGACATTCCTGTAATCGTTCGCTCAGTTTCATTTGGCTTTTAAGTTTTTTTTTGTTTCATGTTATAAGTTCTTTCCCAGGCCTCCACTTCCTGTGTGATTGAATTTTGGTGCTCCCCCACTGCCATAAACTATGTCATGTGAACTGCTGTCACATCACTCTAGTTTCCTTTCAGCTCCCTTAAAACAATGACACCCATTGGAATGACTTGCTGAAAACATGTGTTATTATCTCTTTTATTTCCTCCTACTCCTTCCTCCCTGAGGGAGCAAGGCATCTGTCTGAAAGGGCTCCTGCAGCTCCTATATCTTTCATATGCTTCTTTCACAACACCCTCTCTCATTCTTTTCAGCGGGACACTTGACTGAGGACTTCCAGGTTAAGCTCATTCTTATCATTTGAAAATAGTTCAATCTGTTGCATCAGAAATCGGGAGTCAGAGAGTGTGCATCTTCAAGATATTTGTCAAAAATTAAGAGGGGTGGTTGAGTGCAGTGATGGTTGCATTTTGAATGTTGCTAATTTTATCAAGGGTTCAGGAAAATAATAGGTGTGTATCTGCTACACACCCATGTTATTGGGTTGACAGGAGAAAGAAGAATAGACAAAATGTGTAGTAATTACTTGATTTGAAAATATGATTGCCTGACCCTTCCAATTAAGGTATGACATATGCAATGCTTGCACATGAAAAGCAAACAAGATGTAACTTGTGCAATTATTTGTATTTCAGTGAATCAGTTGGTTTCAGGCATTACTCCAGTTCCAATGTCATGTGTTTCAGAGCTTCCTGGTTTCAACTCTCACTCCAGGGCTTGAGCAGAACTTGACATAATGGTGCAGTACTTAAGGAGTGCTGAACTGTCAGAGAAGTGTCCATCAGGTGTGACGCTAACTGGCTGCCCTATCAGGTGGATGTAAAAGATAACATAACATGACTTTGAAGCAGAACAAGGAATTATACTCGGTGTTTCGGACAACTGGAATCTTCCACAGGTATCTTCCCGCCAGTACCTGGGCCCTGTGCTGAACTCCATTGAGACTTGCCTTGTGGGAACAAAATCCCAGCACAACACACAAAGCTAGCGTTGCGGGTGGAGCAAATAAAAGGAGGATTGTTCCCAGCATTCGCTTCTGCAATCCACAGTAAACGTACCTTGTGTCACCTGCTACGACCCATTGTCAAAACTATCATAGTGTCAACTGCTGCAGTCAAAGCCAATGCACCATCAATCTTTTTGTTCTCGGCTCTTTCCAGGCCATCACAGAGGATATCACCATCACCTAATCTGTAGTCTATGCTTGGATTGACACTAGTTAGGCCTCAAATAGAGTATAGTGTACAGTTATGAGTGTCACGTTGTAGAAAGAATGCAAATGTTTTAGAGAGAGAGTAGCAGCGATTTATTAGACGGTAGCGTTTGCTGACTCCGAAACTGTGAGGTAACTGCCCCTGTATGCTCACTCAGAGCTGCACGTCTGCATGGTTCCAGATCCTCTATGTCATTTTGTCATGTGCACACTACATATGTGTGTAGAACAAGTATGATATTGAACAGGGTTTGGCAACCAGAAAGATCTCCAGGATTAGTTGTGGGCTGTGGGGGTTTGGAAAGGGCTATGGGGCTGGGGCATCAGAGATGGTGTGAGAGACAACTGGAGAGAGGTGATTGGACCGGGGAGGGGGCAATTGAATTAAAGGAACTTCTCCTGTTCTCCTCCCCCTTGCCACCACCCCACCACTGGCTTGACTAGGTCACCTCCCTGTTTTCTCTCCACTCCACATTCTTCCTGTTCTCTCCAGGGTACCAATGCCAATCCCTCTTACCCCTGGATCCCAATCTCTCCCTCCTCCCAGGTCTGAATCTCCAGAGAAACCATGGATGTGTGGAAAATAGGTACATGATTGAAACACTTTAACAACTCTGATTCACCAGCACATGCGCAAGTGTTTTCCTCGAGCATGCTCCTTGAGGTCAGCAAACAGAGCCTTACTGGAATGGTTCCAGGATAAGAAACATCAGCCATGAAGATAGATTGAAGAAGTTGGGACCGTTCTCCCTGGAGAAAAAAAAAGCAGAGAGGAAACCTGATGGAGGTTTTCAAAATCATGAGTGGGCTGGATACAGTAGATAAGATAAAGTTGTTTCCACTTGCAAAAGAAACAGAACAAGAGAGTATAGGACTCAAAATGACATGCAAGTGAAGCAAGGTTGTTGCGAGAAAAACATCATTTTTCACACAGTGAGTTGTAAGGTATGGAATGAACGGCCTGGAAGTGTGGCGGAGGCAGATTCAACTGAGGCATTCAGGAGGATATTGGATGATTTTTTGGGCAGTAATGGTGTACAGGGATATAAGGAAAAGGCAAGAGATTGGCACGAGATAATAGAACTGGGCTAGATAAGAGAACTGGTGAAGGCATGATGGAACAAATAGCCTCCTTCTGAACCATGATAATTTTGTAATTAAGCATGTGAATAAGTTAGTTGGAGCAAAAACTTACACCATTTTCCCATGGGCTTTAGCGGCAGTAGATTCAGACCTTTATGCTTGTTCAGTCTGTAGGAATCTTCCAAGTTCAATTATCTACTCTACTCATTTGGCCCTGACGAATTGTTTAGAATTACATAGATTGCTGAACAATATCAGGCCATTTACCCCAACTGATCTATGCTGAGTCTTCTGCTCTTCATGGTCCTCCTCGTCCACCACTAATATTTCTATTTAGCTTCAATTTCCTGATCCTCATGTATTTATGTGTCTACCTTGTGGCAGTCCACACTGTTACAATTTTGAGAAGAAAAAGAGGATTCACCTGAATTGCCTTTTGAATTTATCGAAGACTATCTCACATTTATGGGTGTTACTTTGATATCACATTTATGAATGTTACTTTGGTGAAACATCTCATTGGAAACTTGAGCTCAGTGCTTTCATGAAAACCAAGAGGCCATCTAGTCCATTAATAGCAGCTGGGGGCTTTTGGAAGCACTTCTTTGAAGATCCTTTCATATGAGCAATTCTTGATTTCCAACAATCATAGTCATGTCCTGTTCTACCACTCATAAAATGAACCTCATTTGCCCTCATATTAACAGCATGAACTAACATTGCAGGAACACCGACAGAATGGACATTTTAGCAGTTAGTCCTGCTTCCTAAATGAGGCATAGAATTGCCAGGTGAAAACAGAGGGTGTCCACCACTTTCTGATTTATGTGATAATCTACCCCAGCTCATACCACCTTGACAACCCTTTGGTTGACAATATTTCTTCTGTTTTCTATGGGGCAGACAAATTACTCTGCTACATTCCAACCGTAGTTTAGGGCAATGCAACAACATCCTTCAAGAGAATTTAATAACCTAGTCATGGTGGAATGGTAGGAAGTGTTATATGGGCATGTCCCCAAAATGAAGAGTTTTGATTCTGAGTGAAAGCTATTAGTTTCCTCATAAAACTGGAGAATGTAGGCTGCTTGGGCTCCTCTCCAGCTTCTATCATCAAAATCAGTAAGGATCATTAGTCGAGGCCTATCTGAAGGCCAGCAAGATTTGAGATGGCATTACCCTCAGAGAGCACCATCTGCCAACAGTGTTTGTCAGACACTTGAGGGCAGCATTGTTTCCTGATAGATGTAATTGGAAAATGTCAACACATCTTTATTCTGCCTTCTAGCTAAGAAATGACACATTAGTCAGTGTCAGTTAAAAGAGCAATAAAGCATAAAAATTAGTTCTAACAGGGAAGAGAAAATAGCATTATATCGTGCATTATGGCTGCTCTTTTCTACATTCCAATTTTTACAGATTGCGTTTTGACCAGTTTCCCCTGTCATATTCCTCCAGATATGCTGTTATCTTGAAACACTCGCACCTGTGTTATTCTTTGCAATACATGCGGCTTTAATTACTATTTACTATTTTATAAGATAGGGACTGCGATAAGCCTGTTTCACGTGAAAAGCGCCTTTATGTCTGAATTGTATGCTGCTATATCATGTTACTTGATCTATGATGATAGTCATAGACACACAGTCATACCACACGAAAACAGACCCTTCAATCCAACCGGTCCATGTTGAACATAATCCCAAACTAAACTAATCCCACCTGCCTGCTCCATATCCCTCCAAACCTTTCTAATTCATGTACTTATCCAAATGTCTTTTTAAATGTTGTAATTGTACCCACATCCACCACTTCCTCAGAAAGTTCATTCCACACGTGAACCACCCCCTATGTAAAAATGTTGCCCCTCATGTTTTTTTTAAATCTCTCTCCTCTCACCTTACAAATGTGCCCCCTCGTCTTGAAATCCCCCATCCTAGGGAGAAGGCAACTGCCATTAACTCTATCCTTACCCCTCAGTCATCTGTATTTCTTTATATCTACATAGTATCTCATGCAGTAAAATGTACAGGAACACACATTTGTAATTTATTATATTTAATATGCATTTCATGTACCAAATTTATTATGCACATGAAATTACCTGACACAATTATCACTAAAGAAGTGTTTTGCAGCCGACATTGTTTAAGTGGGTAGCTGCATTTGACTAGCTTTCAAGATTTCTTGGCTCAGTGTTTGAATCATTATAACTATTAGGAGCAATTTGATTTGAATTTCATGAGTCTCAGAGTGATATATTCTCCTGTTCTTTTGCACTGGATGATCTCACTTCTTCCAGCACCAAGTTGAAGTCTTCTGCATGGAGGATCCTGTTGTGTTAGCTGTTTCTGTCATCTCAGAAGACCATAAGATTGCAAAAAAATACAACGGTTGAAAAGTTGAATATTCAATTATTGTACATCATTTAGCTCCCAGTCTCAGCAGTAAACATACAAACAACTTGTATTTATCTATTACCTTAACACATTCTCAGGATATCTAAAGGAACTTGTGAAAATAGGAACACTGGAACAAAACTAAGCCATTTAGCACTTTGAACCTATTCCATGATTCAATGAGATCATCTCTGGTCTGTGACCTAGTTCCATTTAGCCACCCTTGCCTTAACACTTTAGTTAACAAAAGTCAATCAACTGCAGATTTAAAGTTTACAATTGATCAAGCATCGAATGTTATTTGGGGAACAGATTTCAAAACTGAGTGAAAAAGAATTTTGCTCCAACTTTCCAACCTGAAAAGGTTGGCGTAATTTTTTTTTGGCCCAGCCCCTCAGTCCTAGACTCCTGAATCAGCATAAATAGTTTCTCATCAAATCTGTCAAGGACTATATAATAGCTGAGTCCCCAACACGAGGTACACTGTCAATTTTAGGAAATCCACGTTATTCCTCATCTCTGTCTCATACGGAATCACGTGAAAAGAATTAATTTCATATGTTATCATTGTTTTTGCATCAGAAATACACCAGTAAATTTGCACACCATAAGGCATTATAAAACTATAAACAGAAAATGCAATTAGTCATTTGTTAGCCAGTTTTAAGCAGTGTAAATTGAAAGAGGCATATTAGCTGAAACAGCAGGTGAATAGTGCAGTAGAACTTTTCACATCCATCCAAATAGACAGACGCGGCACAAGTTTAACACTCCTCAATACTGCAATGAAGTCTTAATCTGAACTACATATTTTTAATAAAGAGAGGAATTCAGGTGAGAGTGCCATCGGAAAGACATCATTGTGCATTTTCTGGCAGTTGATCTCAGGTTGGGTTTGGAATTAAGTTAACTTACTATCTTCTTGATGGCTCGAACATGAAATGGAAATCAAATCAGGAAAACACCAGGGTAAAAGTGAAAGCAATGCGAAGGCATGTAAGCTTCATTGGAGTGGAAATATTCTACACAAAGAAGCAAAGGGATCTTTCTACTTATGACTGATTACACTGATGATAATCAGAGGCTGAGTATCAATAGAAACAGGATTTAAGCTTTATCTAATGATGGTGAGTTATGAACTAAAACAAAACTGTGACTTCACAACAGGAGTGTCAAGCAATCAGAAGTTAGTTTCATTATTATGGCGTATGAGAAAACCCACGTTTTTACATCAGCCTGAACAATTCTCTACACCAAACTAAATCTGAACCATTGGAAGCTACAAGATCAAAGAGGGGGTTCTGAGTTATTCTGTGGATTAATTCTTAAGACTTTCAGTTTTCAACCTGGATTTAAGTCCAGCTCAGAGTAATGAAATGGACGGTTCCTTGTGAATGCTCATTGTGAAGTATCAGTCCGAACTCTCTTAAAATGATGAGTACCAGTCTTGCAACCTGCCTGTAAATTGGCACTAATTAAAAACCCAGCATTATAGCAGTCATAGACGAGATGGTGTGGGGAGTAGAAGCATTCACATTGAAACAGCATTCATATCCATGTGCTAAATGTAAAGAAGTTGATGGAGTAGGCTGGCAATGAAAATGCCTAATATGAGAATGCATTTATATTACCTGTACTTGTTTAGCAGAGCATGTAAAATTGCTAAACCTCTTACACATGGCCAGCAGAGAAAAATTAAACTGATTTTACTTCCATCAATTTCTGTCAGCCTTGTTGAATGTGTATAATTATACAAGCTAGAAAGAAAGCATAATCACATGGCTTTCTCTATTTCTCCAGACTGCAGATTGACTGAAGGGGCAGCACAGTGGTTAGCACTGCTGCCTCACAGTACCAGCAACCCAGGTTCGATCCCACCCTTGGGTGACTGTCAGTGTGGAGTTTGCACATTCTCCCTGTGTCTCTGTGGGTTTCCTCCAGGTGCTCTGGTTTCCACCCACAGTCCAAAGATGTGCAGGTTAGGTGGATTGGGTGTATTAAATTGCGCATAGTGTTTAGGGATGTGTATATTAGGTGGGTTACAGGGGGATGGGTCTGGGTGGGATGCTCTGAGGTTCAGATTGGGCTGAAGGGCCTGTTTCCACACAATAGGGATTCTATGACTAGCAACCAGATAGAGCAAAAGTTTAATCTCTGACCCTTATCTCAAATGTCACTGTTGAGGGTTATCTATCAAAGCTACCACATCAAATGGGAGATCTTCCCCTTTGGGAGCAATGACAACAATATTTTTTGATTAGCTCAGCTTCAGGATGGGAATATTGCCCAAATTCTGAGATTGTGTCCCCTCATTCTTCACAACTATCTCACCATGCCCCCAACACAAGCATCACCAGACCAAAAACAAAAACTCTTTTCTTTATCCACGCTATCTATCTCTTACGAAATTTGAAGGTTTCAATGAGATCAACTCTCATTCTTCTAAACTCTAGAGAATAAAGGCCCAGTCGACTCAATCCCACCTCATTGGAAAATCCCACCATTCCAGGTGGGATGATTTTTTGTTATTGCATCCATTTGATGAAAGAGACAGCAATGTAAGAATTATAACACTTTGGGAACCAGGTGTTTCAATGCTTGTGAAGTGACTAGCTTCGAACCTGCTTAGAAACAAAGGTGAGGCTTGTTTCAACGTTTTAAATAGGTCACACAGCCAATTTCAAGTGTCACTGAACAGCTGTTCAAAGGTTAAAGGCAGTTGTGGGAGACACTGTGTGTGTGTGTGTGTGTGTGTGTCTGTGTGTGTGTGTGTGTGTGTGTGTGTGGGCGCATGTGTTTTTATGTGTGTGTGTCTCATTAGATGGACTTCTGAGAAGGAAACTGAACCACAGGCCTCAGAAACCATCGTCGGGCTGTTTTGTGCTGTGATGATTTAGGAAAGAGTTTTACGAGCTGCTTGGTGCAAATATGCAACTGAGCATGCTCAGAAAAGAAACTGAGCATGCTCTAGGAAAATTAAATATCCAGCAATCACATCTTTATAATATATTCAAGTATTTTCCTTGCTACTGCTGTCGGGCTAATGGGTCAGTACGACCTTATTTTCCCTCTCACTCTTGTGGGTTTCTTCTGGGTGCTCCGGTTTCCTCCCACAGTCCAAACATGTGCACATTAGATGGATTAGCCATGCTAAATTGCCCGTAGTGGTCAGGGATGTGTAGGTTAAGTGGATTAACCATGGGAAATGCAGAGCTACAGGGATAGAGTAGTGGGGTGTGAGTCGAGGTGGGATGCTGTTCAGAGAGTAGGTGTGGAATTGTTGGGCCGAATGGCCTGTTTCCACATTGTAGGGATTCTACCATTCTATGAGTCTATGATTCTTGTCTGAAACAGTGGGGTTACACTGCAATCTCCCAATCTACGGGCACATTCCAGAACTAATAGAATTTGGAAAGACAATCTCCAATGCATCCACCATCTCTGAAGTCATTTCTTTCAACACTCTAAGGTGAAAATCTTTGGGTCTCTGGAATTTGTCAACATTCTGTCCCATTCGTTTCACTAATACTACTTCTTACTATGGCTACTTGCTTAGGAGGCATGTTCTTGAAAACACTGGAATGCCAGTTGGTTACCTACATCAACTCCAATTTCAGTAATTACCCATATACCCCAATTCCAGCATTGGATTCATGAATACCTCTCTAAGCTATTGAAGTGATCATTTATCTCAAATTGATCTAGTATACAAGAGTGAGATTGTCAGCATTCAAACAAATTTGACCTTATAGTATTGCAAATATATGTGGTGTATGTGATGGCCAAGCTATGCAAGTACATATTGTCAGATAGTTCAGTCTGTTACCAAAACTGCCTTTGCCAGGTCATTGAAATTCTTCTGGTGCTGGTTCACACTTCTGAAAATGACAAAGTTAGCACCTAGTCGCCTCTCTCCACATAGTGAGAGTTGTTTTTTGTGATTGACTTCTCTGCCCATCCACCAGTGATTCTCTTCTTTTTTACAGTTGAGAAGGGAACTGGTGCCTAGTCTCACAGAAATTATAGGATCTTCTTTGGTTTCCCTTTGCCTTGCCTCAGCTGGTTTTGGTTTACCATCTACCAGAAGAGACCAGAGGTAGGATAAAATCCATCACAATTTGTTGTCTGTCAGTAAACTTAGTGAAAAGTATTTTACAAATCACCTATTGCTTTTCCAACCTGCAGCTAGAATCGGACTTTAGGCTATGCAATGATTTCTAAACACTGCAGTGCATTACTCCTATTGAATCAGGGATCTAGAATAGAAAATAACCAATAGCTGCTTAAATGATTTGACCCCATACTTGCTAATAAATTGAACTCAGCAGAGTCCCATTGGCCTCATGTCTGAGATACAACGAGAGGTCTGACATCATGAGATAGGCTTCATACATTAAGATATAACGGACTATTCCTGTGTCCAACCAGTGTTACACCAGTGTGTGTTAACCAGAGTTGAATTTGTTCAGTTATTTCTAAGTTGCATATCAGAATGTTTCAACACCAGTAATGTGTACTTACTCTTAAGTTGAGCCTGATGAGACACAAGAGGCAATCATGTATTTAAGTTGTAATGTAACTGGGTAATGAGTACTATGTAGTTAAAATGTTTATTGTCTAGCAAGATCGAGCCCAGCTTCTCCTCAAGAAGTCTTTGGGCATGCTTTCCCTGTTGGTATTAGTGGCTTAGACTAGCACCAATAAAATGGATTGTTGGCCATGAATCTACATAAAGTATTCGGGTGGTTTAATGACAACATGGTGACTGTAGTAAGGATTTTGCCCAACTATAATAACATCCACTCAAAATGGCAATTGAAAACAGATTCAGAAAATCCAGTCATTTTTAACCTTTTTGTTATCAATTGACACAAAAGAAAGAGAAGTAAAATGCAAATGAGAAGACTGAGGGTGACATAATTGATTTTCGACAAATTGCAAAGGGGTTAGATAGGTAGAAAAAGGGAGAATGTTTCTATTTGTTGGAAGGTCCAAACCAGAAACGTAAGAAAGTCATTAATAAATCCAGCGGGGATTCAGGAGGAAATTAATTATCTAGAAAGTGGTAAGCAACCTGTTGACATATGGAACAGTTGAAGCGTGAAATAGCTTCATAAACGGAAGCTAAGTAGTAAATGAGGAAGAAAATATATTTGAGGATTCGCTGACAGGATGAGATGCAATACAATGAAAGGAGGTTCATGTGGAGAGTCACAACTTGCCCAGATCCATTAGGAAAGCTTTTGGCCTATTTGTATTTTACAAATTCTATGTGACTATCAGTTATTTGTTGACTGTTTTATAGTAATCAGAATAGAGGAAAACTGCATATGCAAGTAATTTTGTATGATTCTGTTAATGTTCTGGAATCTTGCTTGTGCTTACCAGAGTTCAAACAGAAGACCGGTGCTGTCATATGGTTAAATCTCAATACTGTGAGCAAAGATTCCAACACTTTTAGTAAGTAATATAATTGAGCTAATGAGAATCATTTGCAAACAATAGTCTCTTCAAAGATTTTCCCACACATTTTCTCCCCCACGGATACATGTCAGAGGCAGACAGCAAATTCCTCAAGAGACAATCCACACCCCACTGGAACTGTGGGATCATTGAATAACCCTGAAATGCTTCTCTTTTACATTGCTGAAACTTTCTCACAGGAATAAAAAAAACAACCTGCATGCATAGTTTCCAAATTTACCCTCTTCTACAAATGAAGTACAGGGTTGTTAATTTTAACAGTTACTGATATCAAGCTAAATACATTGATGCCTTGCATTCGTTAACTGCTCTTGCTGAGATTAGACTGTTCCTGATTTGTGTTACCAAAAACATTTTTGTAATATTATGCAACACAAGTAATTTTGTATTCAGGAGGACTTAATGCTGCTATGGATTGTGTTTGGAAGTCAAATTCTGGAGAAATTCAAGTTAAATTCCTCATCACATTCTATTATATACGTGTAGGTCTAATCCATGTATGACAGATACATGAACTTTCAAATAAATGTAACATATGGTGAATAAGTTCTTAAGTTTTGAACACAAAATTCCAGAGGTCTTTGACCTCTGTGTGAATGAACTGAGTGGGTATTTATTTGGATACTCGCCACAGGTAGGGGTATGACATAAATTCTGGTTTAGACCAGCCATATCCAGTTTAGGCCATGTCAAAATTGAGAAAGCAATTGCGGCCCTGCAGCATACTAACCAAAACTACGAAGTTTTGTGTCTATCAGACTTGTGTATTTTAAACACGCTCCTTTATAGTAATGAAATAAGGGCAACTTACGCTAACCAACAATAGTTTCTGAACAGCGTGCACACCCACTGCCTGACATTTACACTGGGGGGTCTCCTGGCAGGACAGATGGTCAAATATGGACCTGAGTCAGCAAACAGGGAACCCCAGTACGATTAGCCTGTGGAGTCAGTGGCAACTCCATTGGCCGGGCATAGCTACCCAGGTGGATGACTGTCACAGTCGCAAACACAATGGCAAGCTTTCTATTGGCATAAATCTAACAAATCATCCAAGTCTGCATTATCAGGACTTGAGCAAACAAGGGCTCAAGTTGACGGGGATCAAAGTTGATGCCTAGGCTGTCCTTACTGCTGGCAGAAGTGCCTGGAGACATGCTGTCAAGAAGATATGGGAAAGAAAAGGCCAATAGAAACAACCAGGTGATGGAAAAGAGAACCTGGTGCAGGAGGAAAGCATCAGTTGAACCTTGGACTTGTAATATTCATCTGTGCTCACTGTGGAGGGAACAGCCTTTCACAAATTGACTTCAACAGCCAAAACAGATGATGTTCAGGCCAAAAATGACATACACCAGGTCTCCTGAGACAGACAGAAGCCTTTAGGCATGCTGCACTACCATGGAAACATTCCTGACTTGATTAAGTTATCGTACTGTCCTCGGGACTTGGTTAGACTCTACCTTTGTTGATTGGTCCATGTCTTTATCAGCCTGGCAATATTCTATCAGGCCAAAGTTAGAGAAGCATCTTATCTGGGACTCTCCACTGTTTGGCCACACGCTGGGTTGCATGAACTGAAAATGTGTCTCAAAAACATCCACCTGGAAACCCGTAGGAAAGGCTTGGGTCCCAATCGATGCATTATCCTTCCACTTCAATTCCATCAATTTTTTGTCATCTTAGAGACCAATCGTGGGGTTGGATTATCGTGTGGCACAGGAGGATATGCCACCATCAAAGAGATAAGTGTCATAGAATCCTCGCTTCACAGAAGGAGACTGTTTTGTTCATTGAGTCCATGCTGGCTTACTGTAAAGCAATCCAGTCAGTCCTACTCTCCATCCATCACCCCATCTCCATCACGCTGTAAATTTACTTCCTTTAAGTATCTGTCTAATTACCTTCTCAAATCATTGATCTTTTCTGCTTCCACCACCTTCTTCAGCCACCCTTTTCCCTCTCTTTTATGCCTGGAAATGTCTTATAGGAAATAAGCTAGAAAGTTAGACTCTGGTCTGGTGAGTGAGTATTGAGAGCATTAAACTGCTGAGAAGGCAACCTTAATTGACAGTCTCATTAAGAAACGACACAAAGATAAATGCTGACAAAGATAGAAACGTCAGGAGGATATTGAGATAAAGCAGCATTTGAACAATTTTAGTTTTTATTTAACTGCCAAGTAATGTTTTATTGACCCCTCATTTAGTTGGTGTTGACATCATTGTCCACAATATTTCCAGTCTACCAACAGCGTGCTTTACCTAACACAGCTTCAAAGAATTCCATTATTTGGAAAATGCTACAAATCATTTCACTGAGTTGCAATAAACTACACCTTTTATTCTTCAGTGCTATCTTTGGCTTAGTTGAATGCCTCCTTGCCTCTCAAACACAAGATTCAGGGTTGAAGCCCCAGTCTCGGCTTTAAGTGCAAGAGTCAAGGCTGACACTCAATTGCAGTACTGAAGGAGTGCTGCAATGTTAGGGGTGCTGTCTTTCAGACGAGATGATTAAGGATTGGGTAGATGTGAAAGATCCCATGCCACTATTCCAATGAAGAGCAAGGAGTAATCCTTGGTATCCTGCCAAATACTCATCCCTCAATCAACGTTATAGAAAAAAAAATCTGCTCATTACCAAATAACTTTGTGACTGTTTTTATGCAACATTTGGATGCTGCATTTCCTACAATAACAACAATGACTACACTCCAAACACTCTTGATTGGCTGAAAAATGCTTCAAAATGTCAGGAAAAGCAGAAATGATGAAAAGCACCACATAAATGGAAGACTTTCTTTCATTATTGTAAGGATACCTGTCATAACTGGATTTGACCTGCATTGCTACAATACGAATTGCCCTTCCCACTGTGCATGAGCAGCTGAATCAAAGGGAAATACTAATAACATGGTTGCCACATAAAATTGCGACCTCTGTGCACACGAACTCATAACTCTACTGTCACATTGCACTAATATACACTAATAAACTACAGATTGTTTGGGTTATTTATTGTAGTCTGTGTGCCTTTTTTGGAGATAGGTCTCTATCTGTTTTAACAAGCCAATCCTTCACTGTAATTCCTTTTAGGGGAGAAAAAAAGCACATGTCTATACTTGCAAAATTGTTGCTCTTGGCAGTAAATTCTCAGCAAAAAAATTGTCAGTATTAGTGAACTTAGACACCTGTTACTTCTGTGCCATTTATTTTTGGTAAAAATGTTACAAATTTCTGTTTTCTACACTTAGCTTCACTAACTCCCCAAGAATCTTTATGAAAGGAAACTATCAGTGGAAAATGTAATAGCTCCCAGATTAAGTACAGAAAAATTGAAGCAAGAAAGTTCTTTAACTGCCTCTTGTTCTGTCTTTCCAGATATCAGGAAACTCGAATATCCTATCCTGTTTTATATAGATTGCTTTATTTTGGACAGTTTTCTGGCACTGACTGAACAGTATAAACATTTGCCGGAAACAGTCTTTGCCTTTTAAAATAATAAAAAAAAGAAGACTGGCTGACTAAAATCTTATTGCCTCTTCGGTTAGTTAGAAAAAGCAGTTACTTTGGACGATTGCTCACATTTTTGTCTACTATTCTGTTGCTTTGTCCTAATCCTGCTAAATATGTAAGTTTTCTTTCTAAAAAGTATGTAAGCTAATAGAGTCCTAGGGTCGTACAGCACAGAAACAGACCTTTCAGTCCAACTCACCTCTGCCGACCAAACTAAACTAATCCCATTTGCCTGTGTTTGGCCCATATACGTCTAAACCATTCCTTTTCATGTATCTGTCCAAATGTCTTTTAAATACTAAACCTGCACCTACATCTATCAATTCCTCAGGCATATGAACCACCCTCTGTGTGCAAAATATTGCCCCTTTTAAATTTTTCTCCTTCCACCTTAAAAATATGCCTCTAGCTTTGTATGAAAATATAACCCTGAAGAAAATCAAGGAAAATGCAGAGGTGTTGTGTATATTTCATAATGTCAGCACAAAAACTTTCAATTAGCAAAGTAAAACAAAATAGCTTTGCTTGGAAACAATGGGAAGAACTATTTCACCAAGACTGCCATATTTTCCAACCAATTTCATTCCTGGTTGTGCATATAATAGCAAGATATGGAAGAGAACAGCAAAGCTGTCATATAAGATCCTGGTCATCACAGGAGAGAGAGCATTACCGATAAGGAAGTGCTGTGAAGGACTGGTCAGAGGCAACTAAGACAAACAGGTCACATATTTCACTTCCAAGACGTGCGCTCCACCAAAGTGGCAGTAGAATGTGTAGAGGAATGGGTTAATGCTTATGACAATAAGATGCTGATATATATGAAGATGTAACAGACAGCAAAGCAGTCTTGCGCAAAAGTCCGGGAAGAATGATGGAATAGGTTGCATACCAATCAGGGGTCGCCCATTTATGCCCAGAGAGGAGGCTCTTTTTTTGTCTCAGACAGTTGTGAGTCTTTGGAATCCTTTCCTGAAAATGTGGTGGAGTCCTTGAAAATTTTCAAGGCAAATGTGGATAAGTTATTATTAAGCAAGGTGTGAAAGGTTATCGGGGAAGGGCCAAGTGGTATGTAGACAGGAATATGGATTTGAGGTTATAATCAGTTTAGCTATGATCTTGTTGAATGGCACAGCAGGCTCAAGGGGTTGAATGGTCTCCTACTCCTAATTTGCATGTTTGTATGTATATAAGTGGCAGATGTACTGTTTGAAAGTGTAGAATGTAAAATAATGTAAATTATAATTAAATTCCAGGGTTCATTCTAAATCAGTCATAGGTAGAGTGAAATGTTCCCGATGGAACAGAGGCCACTAGTTACCCAGAGAGATCCAAACTGCACATCAAAGTGGGAAATAGAACCAAACCACAAAACAGAATGGGCACCACAAGATGGAAGATGAAGATGGGGCCAGCCAAAGAAAATCTGGCAAAATACATTTAAGCACAGAACCCTCAAGCACAGAACACCAATAGGGTGACAATGAAAGAGATTGTGCTGGGCCAGTGACAAAGTCTTGTTGCCCATTGTTCCACATAGCACCAGAAGAACTAAGTTGGAGTAAATATAAAGCCAAGTGGACTTAAAACTAAAATAATAAGCAGTCCCAAAGTTAGAAAATTTATCAGCAACTGGAAAACTGCAAAAAAGGAGAAGGCATTCGGTGTTTTGAAAAGTATTAAGATAGACAAGTCCCCACAATCTGATGAGATCTATTCCAGATTATTGAGGAAGGCAATGGAGGAAATTGCTAAGACCGAATACAAAATCTTTGTATCCTGTTTAGTTACAGGAGAAGTTCCAGAGGACTGGAGATTAGTCAATGTTGCTCCTTTGTTCAAGAAGGGCAATTCAGGCCGGTAAGCCTTACATCAGTGGTAGGGAAATTATTGGAGAATATTTTTAGAAACAGAACCTATTCACAATTGGAAAAATATGGACTTACTAGTGATAGGCAGCATGGCTTTGTATGGGGGAGGTCATGTCTCACAAATTAGATTGAGTTTTTTGAGCAGGTGATAAAGATGATTGATCAGGCTAGGATGATGGATGTTGACTACATAGACTTTAGCAAGACTTTTGACAATGTCTATCATGGCAAGCTGATACAGAAGGTGAAGTCACACGCAATCCACAGCGACCTAGTAAGATGGAAGCAGAACTGGCTTGGTCATAGAAGACAGAGTGCAGAGGAAGGCTGTTTTTCTCACTGGAGATCTGTGACCAGTGGTGTTCCGCACAGATAAGTGCTGGAACCTCTGTTGTTTGTAACATATATAAATGATTTGGAGGAGAATGTAGATGGTCTCATTAGTAAGTTTGCAGATAACACAAAAGATTGGGAGAGCTGTGGATTAATAGAGGTCATAGATTTAAGGTAAAGGGAGGAAAATTAAAAGGAAATGTAAAAGACATGTTTTTTTAAATAGAGGAGGGTAAGTGCCTGGAATACGCTGCCAGAGGAGGTGGTAAAAGTAGATACATTTGCAACATTTAAGAGGAATTTTGACAGATATATGAAAAGGCAGGAAATAGAGGGATAGGGGCCATGTAGGGGTGAAAGGTTTTCAGTTTAGAAACGTGTCGTATGTCTGCACAGAAATAGTAGGAACTGCAGACGCTGGAGAATCTGAGACAACAAGGTGCAGAGCTGGATGAACACAGCGGGCCAAGCAGCATCAGAGGAGCAGGAAGGCTGACGTTAAGGGTCCAGGCCCGAAACGTCAGCCTTCCTGCTCCTCTGATGCTGCTTGGCCTGCTGTATGTCTGCACAGGCTTGGTGGACTGAAGGGCCTGTTCCTGTGCTGAACTGTTCTTTGTTCTATTTAGTTTATAAATCTTTATCTTTGCTTTATTTCCCTCAGCAGAATCTTCTGAGTTTTGCCTTGTTTTTCCAACTTTTTACCTCTCCTTCATCAGAGATGGGAGGTGCCATTATTTGAAATTCATGACCTTCTCTTTGAAGATAGTTACAAGAGAAACACTGAAAAATATTGAGATTGTGAAGTTCTTTCCCTCCAGTTCAGACAATGTATCAGTCCCTGGACCAACACTGTCTTACCTTTTTCATTCCGCGACATGTAGTACTAATTCATGTCGTTGTAAAGTCATTAAGACTTCTGGAGTGTTCTGGGTTCATCTGTAACATAAGACATTGGAGTTTCTTTGCAGCATTGGGTTGGAAATGTCCATGAAATGTCACACATAAAATATAGAGTCTATTAGTACTCAGGCATAAATGAGAAAAAAACAAATTTTGTAAGGACACACATATACAATTAGACACCACTCTCCAGATATCATCCTGAATTACAGATGAAAATAACCTGCAATGCTAAGGAAGTCCTAAACTTCATTTCCACCTTCCAACCTACAAGCAACAAGTGTATTTCAATCTGCAAACTCCCTGACAAAATATCAATTGAACTTTGAATAACCAGAACTTTGATCATTCAACAACAACTGGATTTCACTTCGATGATTGGGCATTACTTCACCTTAGGATGTGGTACAAAAAATATACTTGTTAGAACAATGCTGCTTTATCATAACTGGGAGAGATTTGTTAATATATCCATCTGACTTTCTATCTATCTATCTACCTATCACATTTTGATTATTCATTTGTGTGTGATCTGTCTGGAGGCAGGCCTTTCATTCATTCTCTGCTGATTTTCATCCAGAGCTATTTCCATCGCTAATTTTCTCAATCATGGTTTGCAACTGCCTTCACTCTCACGGCAGGACGAGGAAGCAGGTACCAGTTCTGCCTCAACCAAAGCTGGAATCAAACGCAGACTGTCAATATTATTTTTTTTTTAAAAATTCGGCTCCTAGCTCACTGATCTAATTTGTCCCTATAAGTACACCTTGTCCATTCCATCCTTATCCTTATCCCTGAAAACAAGAATCTATAGAGGGTTAAGGAGTAACATAAAAAGTGAGAGCTTTTTTGAATAAGAAAATGATTTATAATGCTTCGGTCCTTCCTCAGATGACTGAAAAACAAAGTTCTAATCAGCATAAGAACCGTGAAGATCATCTCACCCAACCCATCAATAAGAACCACTCAACTGCTTTCCCAGTTTTCCATGGTCACACATTATTATTCCTTGTCTGTCTGTGTGTATATGTTTAATGGGGAGTTTATTGGGATTAGAGTTTTAAATGGTAGTGTTAAGTATTGATGGTTTATAACTGTTTGCCTGTAAAATACTTGTAATTACTAGCAATTCTTGTTAAGTACAGAAACCTGGTCCTTGATTTCTATTAATGTAGGTCTGGAAATTAAATAAATTCAGTACCCTCAACTCAAAAAGTATTCAGGCAATACCTGACAAACATCTTTCTGAATCCTTCCAGTGGAGAGCTGAACATTTCCACATACAACATCTACCTTTTGCTGCAAAAATTAAATCTAAGGGACATAGCTTTGAGATGGTTTCTAATGATGCATTCGCTGTCACTGGCTCAAAATCCTGGAAATCAATCCCTAATAATACCACACACATTGATTGGCAGTGGTTCAAAAGGAGAGCTCATTGTCACCTTCTCAAGGCCAACAAGGAATGGGGCAATAAATGATGCTTTAATGAGGCCAATAAATGAGGCCAATGGCTTCCACATCCTGTGAATGAATTTTAAAAAAAACAAATTCAGGAGAAATCCATCACCATCAGAATATGAAAATAAACATAACAACAAGTGATTGATGAAAATGTTTTAGATGCAATTAATGGTGAAGGAAAGAATCGAAGAATGACAGGGTAAATTTGGAGAAGAAATAAAGAAAGATAATGTGGTGTACGAACTCTTGAATTAATCAGCTGGGCAGATTGACCTTTTATCTGTGGTACTTTCGATATAATTTAATTAATATAACTTCTAAGTCATTGCTTTATGGAAATTCAAAAGTGTGCATTTCCATTGGAGGGGGAAGAAGAAGGTCAATGGGACATACTGGAGACAGATGCTGACGTTTTCTTTTACTTCTTTAAATAGAAAATTCTTCATCATAGACAGTACTTAGGTCTCACTCCTGGATGAAGCTCCTTTGTAGCACTATCCCTGAATGTTAGAAAGATGCAGCTAGGAATGACTCATTTATTATAATAATGCTATTTTCAGCCTTTCTCCACCCTTTAGAAAATAAAAGCACCAATTAAGTACCGCTGAGAAGAATAGGAGCACAATTGATAAGGTCACTGAGGTGTGACAATGCAGTGATGCATTAGTGTTAAAAAGTGCAAAACAAGCACATGTTTGTGCAACACCTAGAATTTATTCATAAATCAGCTCATATCACAACTCATTTTTATGGGTTATTCTTAATCGCTTCATGTAAGGCCAAGTACTGTTACTTTGTTCTGAGGTTTTGTTCAAATGTGAGAAAAACTTAAACATTTATTCATGATTTCAGCAGGTCAGATATAAAGTTCTGCTTAGATTTGTACCCAGTGGATAAAGAGGTAATATGAGAATTTTCTAAAAAATATTTATACAGGCTACCCTACTTAACTGAAAATCAGAGGAGAGCAAGTTCCACTTGCAAGTTTGATCATGCTGGGAGTTATTTCCCCATTCATTTTTCATAAAACAGCTACGAGCCATTTATATTTAACTGAACCTCCTTTGGGTCCCTTTCTTATAATAACATTTTTCAGTGTTTGAAATATTTTCAAAACCATTTTATCTCCCCCCTTCCCAGTCCTGAAGACTACAACACATGAGGTATGGCTCACAAAGGTGGAGAAATCTCAATGCAGATCAACACACACTGCTCGGATCTCGGTCAACTTATAAAGCCATCTTTCCAGATACTAATTTAGTTGAATAGAAAATATGGAAAATGTGCCAACTTGTGTTTTTCCAACAGGAGTAGGGTCACTGGACCCGAAATGTTAACTCTGATTTCTCAACAGATGATGCCAGACCTGATGAGATTTTCCAGCAATTTTTGTTTTTCTTTCAGATTTCCAGCATCAGCAATTCTTTCAATCTTTTTTTCTATTTTCTAATAGTTAGTCAGTCCTCTTCCTATGTTAAATACTACCCCAACACCTTGGACTCTTGTCTTTTTAAGACATTTATGTATGGTACCATATCGGATGCCTTTTAGAGTTTCTAAATATAATATATATTATGGCTTTCATTTATTTATCCTGCTCGTTACCTCCTGAAAGAACTCTAATAAAATAATTGGCATGACTTCTCCTTTATGGAGCCTGCTTGCTCATCTTGACTATGTTATAAGTCTCTAAGTGTTCTGCTATTGCACCCTTTATAACAAGCACTCACATTTTTTGAGCTATCAAGCATATAGTCTCCCTCTCTTTTTAAACATGAATTTTACATTGGAAGTCTTCTAGCTGTCTGCTAATTTTTCAGAATCCAAGGATTTCTAGAATCATTGTATCCGTTAAATCTGAATCCACATCCTTTAGTATCCTAGGATACAATCTATCAAGTCTAGGCATCTTATCAGTTTTCAATCCCACTAGTATTTCTCCAGTGGTTTTCCTGTATTGATGTTCATTTTATGTATTCCCTCCAATTTCAATCCACAATTAATTAGTCTTTTTTGAATGAAATTAATGTTTTCTACCAAGAAGACGGATGCAAAGTATTTATTAAAATCTTGCCATTTTCTTGTTCCCCATTATTATCTCCCAAACATTATTCCTGAAGAGAACCATGTTCACTTTGACCTCTCTCTTTCTCTTAATATCTTTAAAGAAGCTTTTTTTTAATATTGTGTGCAAGTTTATCCTTAAAGTTTATGTTATCGCTCTTTATTACTTTTTTGGCTGTGTTTTCTTAGTTTCTAAAAATTTCCCAGTCCTCTGACATACCATTAATTTTGCTGCATTGTATGTTTTTTCTTTGAATTTGAGACGATTTGTAACTTCCTTGGTTAACCACTAACGGATTATCCCCTTCATAAAATCCTTCTTCCTCACCAGGATACATATTTGTTATGAGTCATGAACTATTTTCTTCAACCGGTCTTTGTTCATCAATCGTCTTTACAGCTAAACCTCTTTCCCAGTCCATTCAGTCCAGCTGTGCCTTCATTCCTCTGTCATCACCTATATTTAAGTTTAGTGCAGTTATTTCTAACCCAAGTTTCTCCCTTTCAAACGAGTGCTAAATTCTGCCATGTTGCGACCATTCTTTTCTTGGGGATTTTTTACTCTGAGATAATTTATTAAAACTACATCATTACACATTACCAGATCCAAAATAGCCCAATCTCCAGTTAGAGTCATAGCATACAGCACTAGGAAACTGTCCTGAAAATATTCTAATGAGCTTTTTCTCGTGGCTTCAACAGCTAATCTATCCACTCCCAGGATACACGAAGATTAAAGTCACCCATGATTAAGGTACTGTCTTTTTTATATACCGTCATTAACTCCTGATTTATTCTCTCTCCTATGGAACTGAGTTGTAGGAGGCCTACAGACTATTTGGACCAGTGTCCTCTTCCTCTTCTTAACTCCAATATGGATGCTACATCTTTCAACCCTAGATCATTTCGACTATCAAACCTATTTCATCTCTTCTAACAAGGCAGCCCACCCATCCTTTCCTTCCTGCTTGTCCTTTCATTCCCAGCTTCAATCTTCATGTAAAATGTTTCTGTAATGGCAGTAAGATCATTTCCATTGACAGCTACTTTTTTCATAGATTCATTTATTTTGTTCCAAATGCCATGGGCATTTAAGAAGAAGCTATTACTTTAGCTTTTTTTATAACCATTTTATCTGACTTGACCCTATTTTCCGCTGCATATGTTTGTGTGTGGTTACTTTGACCCTTCGTGTCCCGTTCTGGGTTTCACTACCTTACAGCAACAGCCCTCCACTACCACCATATAATTTAAAGCATTCTGCAGTCCAGGCTATTCGATTCACCAGGATACTGATTCCAGCAGAGTTCAAGTGTAGCCTGTCCGAAGGCAACAGTTGCCTTTTACTCCAGTTCTGATGCCAGGGTTCCATGAGCTGAAATGCATCACACACGTGAGCCATGCATTTAACTCTTTGACTTTATTTATCCCATAGCAGTTGCCCATGGCTCCAGTAGTAACCACAAGAGTATTATCTTACAGGTTCTTCTTTTTAATTTAGCTCCTAACTGTTCAAAGTCTTTCAGCAAAATCTCATTTCTAGTCCTATTAATGTAATTGGTACCAACATAGATGATGATGACTGTATCTGCCCTCTCCAAGTTCTTTTCTAGCCCTGAGGAGAATTCCTTTACCCTAGCACTAGGCAAGCAACACTACCTTCAGAATTCCTGCTCAGGGTTGCAGAAAATAGTTTCTACCCCCCTGACTATACTATGCCCAATGACCACATTCCTATTCCATCTCCTAACTTGAAGACTCCCCGTACCAAGGTGACGCGATCCTCCATACAGTCCCCATGTTCATTAACCCACGGCTTTCAACAGCCTTATCGCTGTCACACAATTGCAGGGACCAAGGGTCCTCAAATGCTGTCCGCTTGGTCGCAATACCTGCCTCACCTGTATTCACACCCTCCTGGCACTGATAACACACCAAATTTGAGTAAATTGATTGGAGAAATGTGACCGCCTCCAGGAGCAAAGTGTCCAGGTAGTTTTCCCCTTCCCTTATCTGGTGCAATACATATATCACGGAATCCAGTTCCTTAACTGGGATCTAAAATTTCTCCATTCCTAACACACTTAATACAGATGTGTTCAGCCAAGAGCACCTGACTACCCAACAGCTCCGTCTTGCTGCTGTCCTGCCATCAGTAGCATACTTAATTTATTTTATAAAGTAATTACTCTCCTCCTATGTCAGCTCGAGTTATGAAATGCCACAGTGATGCCACACAGCTTTTCTGGGCTGTACTGCGAGGCATCTTAGCCTTATCTTAAAAACATTTATGAGCTGTTCAGCTATGGACCTGTGGAAGTGTGATCAATGTCGTATCTTCATTCTACATCAGTCTGAAGGTTTTGCAAAAGTTTCTTTAGCCATGTTTGGAGGGGATAGCACTTGTCTCCTAGTAGACATCCCTATGAAGCCTGCGGATCTTGGAGGAGGCAGGAACCAGTGAGTTTTCTAATATGTAACCATCATCACAACTTTCAGGATATCTAGCACAGATCTCCAAAATCCATCATCAGTAATAGGATACTCTCAAAGCAATGTGAGTGCAGTGGATAGGATTCTACACTTGGTGAACCCTTCTGGTAAAGCTGTTTGACTCCCCCATATCATAGGGGAAGGAAATATATAGCTGTGAACTGGAGAAAATAGCATCAACGACTTCTGGTCGCATTTGTAGACCGTAGATTTGGAGATGTTTCTCAAGTCTCCACTTGTTTCCCAAAGCAAATCCCTGGCAATAAATATTCATTGCAGCTGTGATGTAAATGGATGCCAGGTTGGGATGGTTACCTAATACTTCTGAGCACAACTCCTGGTTGAGCAGATAGCACAGTTCAGTGATGATGGCATGGGAAAACTTTAATCTGTGCTAGCATTGTATTTCCAAGAACTTTAGAGAGTGGCCTGAAAATACAGGATCACATCATTCATAGGTAACAAGGTGTGGGGCTGGATGAACACAGCAGGCCAAGCAGCATCATAGGAGCAGGAAAGCTTGACGTTTCGGGCCTAGACCGGGTCTAGGC
>JAHRHZ010000009.1:29637334-29677778 GCA_024137785.1 Ginglymostoma cirratum | reverse complement strand
TGTGTTCATCCAGCCCCACACCTTGTTATCTCGGATTCCCCAGCATCTGCAGTACCTTTTATCTCTGGATCACATCATTCACCTCAGCATCCTTGAGGGACCTACTCCTTCTTCCTCTGGATGTTATGCAGCCATAGTCAGAATTTGCCGTTCTACTCAACTTGCTGATGATTTTGTAATCACTTTCTCTTTCAATGTATTTGAATCATGAGAATCAATGCCATAAGAACTCCAGACACAGCAGTGCCCATGTCAGATACTTGTGCTAATAACCTGTGGGGAAATTTAGAAAGAGAACACTATTTCAAATCATAGAATTTCAACAATGTAGAAAACAGGCCCTTCGGCCCAACAAGTCCACACCAACATTCAGAGCATCCCACCCAGAACCATCCCCCTAATTTACACATCCCTGAACACTACAGGCAGTTTAGCATGGCCAATCCACCCAGCTTGCACATCTTTGGACTGTGGGAGGAAACCCACGCAGACATACGGAGAATGTGTAAACTCCGCACAGACAATTGCTCAAGGGTAGAATTGAACCCATGTCCTTAGCACTGTGAGGCAGCAGTGCTAACCACTAAGCCACCATGCCAGCCACCATGCTGCTAATAGTACTCTTGAGCCCTCATGTTAATCACAATAAAACTCCCTGTCATTCCCTAACACAGTTGCACCATAGATAGTAGGAACTGCAGATGCTGGAGAACCTGAGATAACAAGGTGTAGAGCTGGATGAACACAGCAGGCCAAGCAGCATCAGAGGAGCAGGAAGGCTGACGTTTCGGGCCTAGACCCTTCTTCAGAAAACATACACCATACATAGGTTTTGTAAAGAGGCCAATAAGGGGCTTTGAGGAATGTGACCTTATCCAAATATACATTGCATAACCAAAGTGTTCAGGTTGCATTGGAGGAATGGAATACTACCAATATGCCTTCATGATAGCTCTTCCTCCAAGAAAAGGGACCCTTGAACATCACAGACCATAACCTTGCACATTTACAGTTCATTGTATGAAGTGGCAGCTCTTAAGCATTGTATTGTGGCAATAACAATAGAATGTGTTTCAAAACTGCCAAGCCCACGTGACGTATTTAAGTTAACAACTGACTGTAATTGTTTAGCTGATCTGAGAAAAGGCAATTAACAACACTAATACAATGGCCATGATTGCTTGATGTCATAACTTAGCATGTGCCTATTTGTCAATGAATGACCTTCAGTTTTCCAAAGCAAATCCCTGGCATAAATATTCATTGCAGCTGTGACATTAATGGACACCAGGCTGGGATGGTTACCCAGTACTTATGAGTACAAGTCCTCGTTGAGCAGATAGCACAGTTCAGTGATGATGACATGGGGCACGATGAAGTGCAGTTCAATGCCACATGGTTGCTGAATCAGTGGATGCATGATGAATGCAGTCAATAGCAGTAGATGAATTCAATTGCTACTAGCAGGGCCATATGTTCAAACAATTTTACTCCTCCTCCAGAAAAGAAGAAACAGCACCTTACTCCACTCTTTTTGCATGCAGTGGCAGCTATTCCCATCCTTCTATCTTGAATTGACCTCTTTCACTCATTCCCTCAGTAACTCTACCCAATAAACCCTGTTCCCAGACCTGGAGCATAGAAAACTGATGAGTGACCTTATAGACTTCTATAAAATCATGAAGGAATAGATAAGGTTAGCATCCATCAGCTTTTCCCCATGGTGGGGGAGTCTAAAACTAGACAGCATAGGTTTAAGGTGAGAGGTGAGAGATACAAAAGGATCCAGGGGGCAATTTTTTACACAGACTGTGGTGAGTCTCTGGACCGGACTGCCACAAGTAGAGGCAAGTGCAATTTTGTCATTGAAGAAACATTTGTACAGGTACATAGATGAGAGAGATATGGACCAAACACAAGTAAATGGGACTAGATTAATTGTGAAAACTGGGCACCACAGACAAGTTGGGCAGACAGGCCTGTTTCCATGCTGAAAACCTTTATGATTCAATGACCTGAGTTTTCCACTTTCCCCTGGGCTTCATGGACTAAGCCCTGACCATTATTGCCAAAACCCCCAGTATGACCATGGCACAGCCCCAGAATGATTAGCAGGACAGTCCTAGCTGACCACAATTGCACCCCTTTAGACGGATGTCTTTACAGAAACCAGATTGACGTACCTGGATTAATTGCATCCGACCTGTAGGACTGACCATGGCTCAATCTCTGGACTGCAGGCATAAAGATCCCTGGATTTCTGGTTGAACCAAGAGCATGACAGTCCATGGCCAACTCACTGAAGTGGAATCGGATGAGCTGATTGTGGTGACTGTTTGTGGTGATACGCTCTGTATGATATTATGATCCCAGTTGATATTACTATTGGGTAAGTGAATTATTACGCTTTCATGACGCTGACAAAAAAGCCCAAATGCCACCAGTTCAAAATGCAAAGACTAAACTGAACTTACATCACACTGACCGTAGTCCTCATTGACCTCTCAGAATGACGGCTCTGTTTAATTTTCAAACATGGCCATTTAGTTGAAGCACAGTTAGTGAGTTTACAGTGTCAGCTGCTATAACATGGTGCAGGTGTCATATTAATACAGCGTGATACAATACAATGACAAGTCTACCTCCTTGACTGTTCAGTGATTCCAAACATGACAAACTGACTGCATCTTCCTTTCAGAGATAGTAGGAACTGCAGATGCTGGAGAATCTGAGATAACGAGGTGTAGAGCTGGATGAACACAGCAGGCCAAGCAGCATCAGAGGAGCAGGAAGGCTGACGTTTCAGGCCTAGACCTAGGCTATTCTGAAGAAGGGTCTAGGCCCAAAACGTCAGCCTTCCTGCTCCTCTGATGCTGCTTGGTCTGCTGTGTTTATCCAGCTCTTTATCTTGTTATCTCTGCACCTTCCTTTGCCAAGCCGCAGTGTAAGCTACAGAGCCTAGCAATCTGCATTTGAGCACTGAAGGGCCATTTTGTTGAAAAACAATGGAAGGCACAATGATGTTTGATTTCCCCATTCATGGATGAAACATGGAGGAAGATGGTATGCATAGAGTATGCTGGGACACAGTCATGCAGACTGAGAGGGATTAAGGTTAGGGACAACTAATCAGCAAGTTGGAGCTGCCAGGTACTCTTTCTCATTTCCATGTCGGGAATTTATGTCATCACAGAAAGCTCAGATAGGGAGAAGATTATTCGGAGACGTATCATTTAAATAAGGTGTGTTGGGGTCATAATGAGATGCAAATACATGGAAATACTGCAGTTGCCATTAGTAGCGAGATTCTGAAATTAGCTTTGTTTAAGCGTTAACTTAGTGCTGTGTAAAGCTTGAGGGGGAAAATTGTGACTTCTTCTCAACATCAAGGTTTGATTTTTTACATTCTTGTCATAGTTTACCAATATTCGTGCCATTAAGTCTACTCCAGGGCAGGGGAAATTCCATCTTTCATGATTATTCATCATCATAGCAACCAGTCCTACATAAAATGGCTGCTGACGTTCCTAAACTGCTTTGTAAAGTAATTTGACAGGTTGTCGAATTGATATGAAATCAATGATCCTTTCACCAAAATATGAATGGCATCCGGTCAAATTTATCCCAACCTGCCTCACTTGAATTGGTCAGGTGAGCAGTCAAAATGATAAGAATGCATGTACTGTTCTTCTCTTCCAGAAATTTAATAATACCTTATCTTCTTTTTCTTTGAAGCTGACTCAATAGATTTTGATTATCAGGCACATTTGGGCACCTCATAAATTCAAATCAGATTTCCAATGACACCATTTGAACGTCAACAAGTTTTAATTTGTGCCCAAGAAGCCCTAGACAATGACAAAACTTGGTGCAAATCACAATCTTAATGGCAAAGCTGGGCATTGCATTGAAAGGAGGTACAATGGCTCCCAGTAATGCAATATCTTGGTTTTAAAATTGTCATCCTTAATTCAATCTATGATTTTCACCCTCTCTGTCTCTACAATCTCCTTCAGCCCCACAACCCTTCAAACTATCAGCAACATCAGATGAGAGAATGGATGTTTCCATCATTTGGACTATTGTCCCATCAATGTCCCATCCAGCACCCCTGCCAGGGAGGAAATGATATCTGAGCTCAACTGTCCCAGTCCAATTCTGAATAATAAGTGTTCATCATAGGAGTCAACCTCTACCACTTAACTCTGTTTGTCTCCCCACTAGAGACTGAAAAATCATTCATTGCCTCCAACCCTTTCTGCTATGAATCCTCCCCATCGCTGGTCCAATCCAAATAAGGCTGCTCATACCGCAGATGAGCCCTCTGTTTTATAAAGACTTCCTGCTTGTCCTAAGACTCAGTCTGTGATTTGTCATGCAAGGATGAAGACCTTTTCACTCAATTATCTCTGCCTGGGGCTTCCCTCTCTGGAGCACCGAGTTGTGCGCAATGCAACAGATTATGGTGATGGCTGAGAGGCTAAATTTCAGAGAGTTGCCTGAATGTAAAATCTCTTTTTTTGAGCAGAGTAACAGTCTGGTCAGTGTGCAACTATCATTGTGACGCAACAAAGCCTCTGTCCACAGATTTCTCAACAGGATGACAAAGCATTTATTCAGCAAGTATCTCTTGTCTTTAGGAAGCCAACTTTCCAATGGTTCTGCTGGACATAACATCAAGGGCATCTGTCAGAGCGTAATAGTCTTAGAGTCATGGTTACTGTACTCCCAGGGTTGTGTGCACATTCCTGCTTGATCCTGAGATGTTAGTCACAGACATGGTAGATGATATTCATCAGCATGTTGATGTAATGAAAAGCTTTACAATTGATTACTGCCCCTGACTGGCAGAATGAAGCTTCAATGGCTACATGCATGCACTCTAAAACACCTATGAGAATTCCAGCAATATATATAAAACTCCTTGCTCTCTTGTCCTGACTAACATTATCAGTAGCGAAGGGAATGATATCACTTGCTCGCCTATCCATTTTGTCTATGACTACTTTTATGCAGTGCTGAGCTGAATCTTGCGATCTACTGCAAAGATCACTGCCAAGTTTTTAACGACACCCAATGCAGAAAAGCTCAAGGCCACAGTCATCTTCAGAGTGACAAGCAAAGGCTCACCACCAACATAATCATTATTCAATGTCCCCAGCCAACAATTCACAAAGAGCTGTCACCGTCTCCCTGGAGAGATGCAGCCTGGCACTTTGAGATCTGAAGGTAATTCATTTGTTTTCTGTAGATGCTTTGTGCAGGGTAGAGTGTTCTTCTACCATGGACTGGTTGCAGTTTTCTGTCTTGTTTTGGCCCTTGCACAGCAGCAGGTCCCTCACATGCCTGGACCACAGGATGCCCTGTCTTTGGACACCTGACCTCATCCATCTCCATCTCCTCATTTCCTTCTCAATGGAGGAGCTTCCCCCAAACTATACAGTCTACATGGAGACAGGGAACTCAGGTTTCTCTTCTCAAGTCCTCAGTTTACTAGGTGTCCGTGTTTGCAGCCTCACTTCCATCTCAATCTCTTCCTTCAGCATGTCATGCTGTGAGTGGACCCAGTAACATGGAGACTGGGATCCTTGTACCATCAGGTCACATGCCATGATATGGTGATAATATCATTAGCAGGTTTCTGAAAGGTATTAGTTGTGAGAAATAACAGAACGTAAATTCATATAACGGCCGAGTGTCGCGGACTCTGCTGCTCCATGTAGACTTAGTTCTGTTTGCAAGACCTTTATCTAACCAACACCTTTCATCTAGCCTCGTCAAACTTGATGCAAATCATTGCCATTGTTTGTCCTACACAACAAATGGAAAATGGATTGACCAACATGAAGTTGCAGTTTAATAAGATCAATCGTCTGCTTCCTTTTATTCAAAGTAGCATGCAGGCTTTTGAGTTCAGCACCTACTCACCTTCTGTATTTTCAGAAACTCTAGGAGTACATGAAATTGCTAGCATGACATCTTCATGCCTTCTTTTATGTAAGCTGAACTTGGGAGAGAAGTGGGTGTATTGGAGAGACTGCCCAATTTCCAGCAGTGAAATCCAGACCATCTTCAGATCATTTTCTTCAGGTGATATAGAACAAAGTTTGGCAGGTTGGAAGGCTGGTATACATTGTAGCTGAGTTATTAAAGGTGCATTAGATCAATGTATGGTCCTCAGCACTGAAGGATGACATGGTTTCTAGGTTTGAACACCACTGTCGGTATGATATGTTCTGATTGTTTCCCTATATGTTGGCACATGTAACATGCAGCATCAATGCTGTTTTTGTGCTGAGGAAGATATCTTTCAAACAACACAAATCATTTACACTCTTATCTCACATTTGCACATAGCTTGGATTCTGTGCTTACTGACTGTTTCTACCGCATTATGGGCGGAAGCTTACAGGGGTCTGAATGATAGGAGCTAAGTGGGAAATGTGGCAGAATTGAATGAAATGTTCCTCCAGGTCTTTGCTCTATTGGAACATCTCACTGCAATTTTAAACTAAGTTCCAAGCATGGAGTGGAGGTTTTCAGTAGGGAGCAGTGAGTTTCCTATGAAGAGGGATTATTGCTTATTGAATGTAGACAAACAGGAGGCTGGAAGAACATAACAAGCCAGGCGGCATCTGGAGGAAAGGAGCAGTCAACTTTTCAGACATTACACTTCTTCCTCGAATTACAGCATCTGAGGTTTTCTTTTGTCTCTATTGCTTGTTGAATACCTTATTAACAGCACATCTCAACTGCTTAATATGCTGCTTTCCATCCTGCTTCTTGTCACAAGGAAACAAGACTGCAAGAATTCTCAACGAGGAAACCAGAGCAGGGACCTATCAATTCAAATTGATGCTGGCTACAACCAGTCTCCATGTTGCTCACCACAACAACATCTTGGGGTATAATCCATATGCAACAGCCACATGCATCCGTCCAGCCACAGGCATTGCCATCCAATATTTGCCAACCCATCAGGAACCTCATGGCCCCTCTTCTATCTATTTGCAGACCATTTAGGAGGTTCATACTTGCATTGAAAGGCACACCAGTAATTGATATTAAAAGGGTGCAATAAGGACATTTTGTATGTAGGGACAGGCTAACAAATAGACCAGGCTACATGTCAGGACTGCTCTGTCACGCAGTTAACACACACTCACTTAGCACCTACCTGCATGATTGCAGCATCTCTGCCTTGTCATGCCAATTAATGCAATCACACAAGCAGGCAGCTTTCCCTTGCTGGTCAGCGGTCCTCAGACAAGGTGAGGTCCATCTCCTGTACAGCAGTGTTCTATGTCAATCTCACATCTCACCCTGCTACAATGAGACAACCATGTCTCAAAGTCTGAGGAAAGTAGTCCTCACCAATGTCCATGGAGGTATCCATCAGTCAGTGGGTCACAGCACAATAAGTCAAGGGCAGCTTCCGATACTAGTCCATTGGATTTACTTCAGTCAGGTATCCAGACAGGATGATCTTAGTCAAGGATCCATGCCTCTGCAGTTCAGGGAGTAGGTCATTGTCAGCCTTGTGGCTCCATAGCAGTCAGGCTGGGCGGTAGGGGTACTAGTCAGGGAGATCTAAAAGCATCAATCAGAGGTATAGGTACTCATAATCCAGTGCTGTCAGGTTAGTTCTCTCAAAGAGCTGGACAGCAGTCAGTCTGTTGGGTCTGTCCAGAGAAACCAGGGGCAAGAAGTCTGGGGGAAGCAAGGGGCAGCACTGCCAAGGGAAGGAGACTTTGGAACCTATTGTATAACCTATTCGGGTCTACAGACTGGAGGGGTAAGGGTATGAACAATTGTGAAACAGGGCAACTGTATTTGTAAAGGGCTATAAGGTAAAGCATGATAGAAACAGAATAGGTTGATTGGGGATATGGCCATGGTCAGAAGCATGCTGACTTCAATATGGGAATAGCGTATGGGGACATCTGGCATGGTCAATTGATATGCTGTGGCTGGGGAAGGGAAGTGAAAGTTGGGTAGGTGCAGGCTCATGATGGTTGGATGTGGGACTGGAGAATACAAAGTCTATGGGGTTTATGTGAAGAGCTATCAGGAAGGGGTGTCCGGATGCTCGGGGTCTCATCGATACATAGGGTCCAAGACTGGCCTCAGGCCATTTGCCATTGATTTCTATTGTGCTAGAATTGGGAAGTACACAAAGGAAAGAGAAACAGTTGTGTCCACACCCAAAGTGGGCAGGGTAAATGCCTCAGTCTGCAACAGGGGCGGTTGGAGCGTTGGGGGTGTTATGGGGGAGGCATGACCCACCAATGTGAATCCCTTTAGAAAGCAAGAACATTGTATATTGACATATACACTATATAGAAAAAAGAACTGCAGGGTCCCCAGTCCTTGGCTCCTTGTGTCCTGTACATTTCCCTGCCCAATACATCACTGACCATTTTATTCACACCAACAATTTTGGACAGAGAGGCCATGGAAAGTATAAGGATATTTGACAAAGAGGGGTGATGGTGCCAGCAGAACCCTTTGCCTTATATGCATTGTTCATCTTACTTCTGCACACTGCAGCAGGCTCTCAATATGGACATCAATTAAGTCAAGCACTATGATGGCATAGTTACATGTGGGGCTATACAGGGACTCAAACAAATGCATGTGGTCAGATTGATGTTGAGTAAATAACAACAACATTATGATCTCTGTAAAGACTGGTGTCTTATTCAAAAATATACAAACTTCTAGTTAATACTTGAAAGGATGGCACAATAAAATTTCAGGTGCTAAGATGTTTACTGCAACAAAAAGCTAACGTTATCATTGACTAAACACTGAAATAAATTGTGTAGCGAATATGTAAGGAATGGAATGGAATTCTCCCCTTTTATTACTAACACAACCTATGGAGCACACTTTCTACATGCTACAATATCCTTTAAGTAGACATTTACTTCTCCCAAAATCAATTTAAATGATTCTTAGCTCACAAATATTTACTTTTTTATACTAGTCTGGAAATGTTTACCCACAGAGCTGTCATTCACCATCAAGCTTTCCTGGAAATTTCTTCCTCCAGCTAAAGCTAAGCCAATCTTCCAGCTTTCTTCTGATTCTTCCCAAATTTGATCTTTTTGATGTGAGTGCAATCTCCAACTGTAACCCTGCATGGTGAACCACAGAGACTTTCAGTGTTTAGCTGCTCTCTTTCATGGTGCCTGCATGACAGACTACTATGTTGGTGAGTTTTCATGGATATCTTCGAGCTTATCCTTCTCAAAGCCTATCTCTATGGCCACATGAGTCAGGTAGGTATCTGTGTCGGGTAAAACGTTGACTAGCTATCCTTGAGGCTGTCAACTATCTTTTATATTTGAAGTAAATGGACAATTTAAAGGAGAACTAGTTCCAGCCTGACACTCTCAACATTTTTCTGGGACTTTGCAAACTTACAGTACATCAACAAATAGGCAAAGGCTGGAGCCATTGACTCCGATTGTAATCACCTTGCACCTTCTTACTATTATAGCAAACTGGCCCCCCTTTTAACCTCTAACAATCATAATACTCAGTCATAAGAGATAATAGGTACTGCAGATGCTAGAGAATCCGAGATAACAAGGTGTGGAGCTGGATGAACACAGCAGGCCAAGCGGCATCATAGGAGCAGGAAAGCTTGGCATTTCGGGCCTAGACCCTTCATCAGAAATGGGGGAGGGGAAGAGGGTTCTGAAATAAACAGGGAGAGAGGGGGAGGTGGATAGAAGATGGATAGAGGAGAGGATAGGTGGAGAGGAGGCAGACAAGTCAAAGAGGCGGGGATGGAGCCAGTAAAGATGAGTGTAGGTGGGGAGGTAAGGAGGAGATAGGTCAGTCCAGGGAGGATGGACAGGTCAAGGGGGTGGGATGTGGTTAGTAGATAGGAGATGGGGGTGGGGCTTGAGGTGGGAGGAGGGGCTAGGTGAGAGGAAGAACAGGTTAGGGAGGCGGGGATGAGCTGGGCTGGTTTTGGGATGCGGTTGCGGGAGGGGAGATTTTGAAGCTTGTGAAATCCACACGTTGTCAGGCAGACTCCAGTAGAGGTCACTTGACTCCCCTTCATTTTATCCTAAATTTAAAGAGAGTAGCAAAACCTAATAACCTCATACCAACAACAGCAATTTGCACTTTTAAACACCTCTAGTGGAATTTCAAGACCCTTCGCAGGAAAGTGATTATCCTTCTGTCAGATGGAAGTACCTGAGCAATGAAAATGTCCTAGTTCTGGTCACCCAGTTTTAGGAAGGATATTATTTAGCTGGAGACGGTTCAGAAGAGATTTACCAGGATGTTGTCGGGTGTGGAAGGTTTGAGTTATAAAGAAAAGCTGGACAGGCTGGGACATTTTTCACTGGAGCATAGGAGATTGAGGGGTGACCTTTCAGAGGTTTATCAAATCATGAGATATACAGATAAGGTTAATGGCAGGTGTCTTCTCCCTGGGATAGGGGATTTCAAGACTAGGGAGCACATTTTTAACTAGAGAGTAAAGAGATTTAAAAAAAGACATGGGACAATTTTTTTACTCAGAGGGTGGTTCACGTATGGAGTGAACATCTTGAGGAAGTGGTGGATGTGGACACAGTTACATGTTTAAAAGACATTTGGATAAGTACATGATTAGGAAAGGTTTGGAGGGAGATGGACCAGGAGCAGGCAGGTGGGACTAATTTAGTTTGAGATGATGTTTGGCAGGAACTGGTTGGATCAAAGGGCCTGTTTCCATACTGTATGATCTATTACCCTATAAGGGCTGGGCCTAATTACACAGATGCTCAATATCAACAGCACAAAATGTTCCTCTTGAGGATTTTGACTGTTTTGCCCCTGAGATCTGCATCAAAATTTCAGCTTCATTGACCTGACAGGGAAAATACAACTTCCAGCGCCAGAACCTCAGAGTATCTACTGTTAGTGAATAAGCATAACACTGAGGTTAAAGAGGTTGCAGCTGAGGTAGTATCCAATAATTGAACATCTAAGGCTAGACTTCACATACTGTGATTTATTTGTGGCTTGTTACATTTTGATTGAAGATCTGGGAGGCCTTTAATAGTGGATTAAATAGTACAACTTGAAATGGTGACTCTGTCAGGAAATAAACGTAAACAACCCTCTTGACAGCCAAGGACCTGTTTCATCACCCACTCATACAGAGTTACTATTGAAGTGTTAACACTTATTTAGAAGGAAAATACTGTAGATGCTGAGGTAAAAACAGAAAATTCTGGAAAAATGTGGCAGGTCACACATCGTCTGTGCAGGGAGAATAAGGATTAATGCTTGAGTTTGCTGGCTTTTCATCAGAACTGGGAAAAATTAGAGATCTAACAGGTTTCAAACAAGGACCCTTGTGGAGCAAAGAGAAGACGTTCTGGTCAGTTCAAAGGTAGGAGATGTTAATTAACAAAAGAGATTATAATACAAGACAAAAGGAGGTGGTAATTGGTACAAGAGACTAAAGATGGGTGTAGAGGGCAAGCAAATGGAAAAAGGCAGACAGATCGTTAACAGCTGTTAAATGAAACAAAGGATTGAAAAACATGGAGCAGAGGTTATGATCAGAAACTGTTGAATGCAAAATTGAGTTCAGAAGACCATATGTTGAATCAAAAGATGAGATATCGTTCCTTAAGCTTACATTTGAGTTTCAATGTGACAGGGTAAAAATCTGACATGAGAGAATTCAGAGTGGGAGCGGGGCAGAGAACGATAATGAAAAGCGACTGGGACTTTGTCTTCAATTTGCAAAATGAGTGGAGTTCTTCCACAGAGAGGTCATCCAAGGTGGAAGTTGTCTCAGCTGCAGAGAAGCCCACAATGCAGGCAACAAATTCAGTACTCTAAAATTGAAAGGGATACAGGAATGTTCTATGGTCTTAAATGGTGAGAAGCTTATTAAGGACATTGTGAGTAATAGAATGTGCCTATTCCATTCATGCAATCTTACTTTCATTCCTTTCTCTCCCTTACAGAGCTATAATAAGTAAAAACCGAAAGAACTGCGGACCCAAAACGTTAACTCTGTTTTTCCCTTCACAGATGCTGCCAGACTTGCTGAGTCTTTCCAGCAACTTTGTTTTTGTTGTTGTTGTTGACAGCTATAATAAGGTTCCCCTACATCTTTCAAGAAAGACGTAGGTATTGTTTAGGGGCATCAGAGGGTATGGAGAGAAAAGAGAAACAGAGTACTCAGTTGAATGATCAACCATGGTCATATTAAATGGTAGTATACGCAAAGGGCTGAATAGCTTGAGATAACACATTGTAGAGCTGGATGAACTCAGCAGGCCAAACAGCCTCAGAGGAGCAGGAAAGCTGACGTTTCAGGCCTAGACCCTTCTTCAGAAACCCCCCATTTCTGAAGAAGGGTCTAGGCCCGAAACGTCAACTTTCCTGCTCCTCTGATGCTGCTTGGCCTGCTGTGTTCATCCAGCTCTACACCTTGTTATCTCAGATTCTCCAGCATCTGCAGTTCCCACTATCTCTGGGCTGAATAGCTTATTCCTTCCCACTCTTATGTTCCATGTTTTTACATCTAGTTTTGCGCACAAACATCCTGTCCTTGCATTAGCTTTAAAATTGTCTCTTTTGGCTTAATTTGAGCAAAAAACAGAGACTTTTGCTGACACTTTTCATCTTGTCCCCATCATGACAATTAGATTCCAAGAGAAAAGGGTGCTCTTTAGTTGACAAGTTGACACTGACAGGCGGATGGGACTGGGAAGCAATTGGGAATTACCCAGGAAAGTGAGAAACCTATAGTTTGTGTTTTCTCAGTAGCAAAGCCTCAGTCAATCAGATTCAACCAGCATCCTCTTCTCTTAATTAATATGATTGCTTGAAATTTGGCATTATTGCATTTGTCCTCACGAGTGCAAGATCTAACATTTTTGGCAACCTCTCTCTCTGTTTAGCAATATTTAACTCTGTCTGACTATTTGACTTGTATTGTTCCTTCTCATTCGTTCTATCAAAATGATTTCCCTAAAATTTTTCTGTGTTGAATTCCATTTGACATATGTGTCTGTCCATCCCCCTTACCCGCCCATGGCCCCTTGAAACCTAACAACTAGCTTCCTCACTGGTCTTAAAACTTCTACTTTCAATATAAATGCTGGTCTTTTCTTTATTTACAGTGCTAGATTTCAATCGACGTTCCAAAAACCACTAATTTCTTTTTTAAAAATAAACCTTTTGCAAGCAATTGTCTTTGATCCTATATATTCATCCACAAATGGTTTACTTGGAACTATGCTGATAAAAAGAGAATTGCGATTAGATCTAGGTGATGACACATTTGTGGTGCCATCTTATTTTAATTGTGTGAACGAGCATGCTATCCCTTCTCAAAATGACCAAATGGGGAAAAGTCATGAATTCCTAACTAAAATAAAACAGGTTAATTTGGCTTCCTTCATTTTTTATGCTCAGCTTAGTTCATGACCTTAACGGAAAATATAATTGACCTTTCTATAATACAAATCTCTACTGTGCTAACTAAGTAGCGCCTCACTGATTAGCTCTTAGCTGAAGTTCCTAAAAGTAATTAACCATCAATCCCAGGATAGAGAACTCTCTGTGCTTTAATTTAAAAACTTTCTGTGTCACCACTTAACCCTGCAAATACCTCTTCACCACGATCAGGCCGATCAGCAGCTCTCCCAGCACCTTTGACATTTGTCAGACTCAATTTGCAGCAGTTGGACTTGATGCCTGTACATTTGCACTCATCCTGCATGCCAATATTCACTCTCCCATTGGGAGGAAGTTTTGCTGCGCTCTCTTGTTTTTTTTCAATTTGCAAGGACATCCTGTTTAGAAACTAATCACAGGAACATTGGGCTCTTTGCCAAGAGTCACAATCAGCAAGAGCTCGGAGACAAATAGCCAGTGTCTAAATGTATGTGAAAATAAAACAGAAATGATTCCACAACGGGGCATTGTGATTCATTTGTATGTAGTGATATAAGGTAACTTTTCCTCGAATTTAACTGTAAACTTAAAGGAATTTCTAAGTACCCTGGAGTTTGCTGGCATCAAACGGGCCATTATGTCTCTCAGTAGAGGCCGGATGTTTGCAGTAGCTGGCAGCTGTTGTCCAAGCCCTACCTAACAGCTGATAGACCGGCAGAATATATTGAAACTGTGCAGCCTGGAGCCTGGGAAAGGTCCCAGCGCTGAATGCACACAGTGGTGCAGGGCAATTAGCTTACCACAAGCAAGATTACAGTGCTAGCACTGATGATGACCCATGTGACCCACTTTTCAAAAGTCATTATGAATTAGAAAAGGTAATTCTTTTCATAGAAATCTACAGAATTCTTCAATGGCCCGTGTTTCAAGCTCTAGCTTTCAATGCTGGGCAGTGTGTCAGAACTAGCTTTTGCCAACTGCCAGTACAACTGTGTTGTTGTCAAAAGACTTTTTTTTAAATGGAAAAGTAGCGCTATAGATGCCTGATCAAAAATTAACATTAAAATGCTCTATATTTTTTTTCAAGTGTTTGATTAGTTGATGTTCCTGTCTGAATGATTGCTAAACTCAGTATTGCACTTCAGAAGTACTTCTCTGTCACTAAAGTGCTTTGGAACCTCCTGAGGTCATGAAAGATGCTACATAAATGCAAGTTCTTTTCTTCACCAAAGAGCAAGCATTTAATCCTTTCCATATTTCTCCACTCAAGAAATTAAACACAAGGGAGTGAAAAATGCAATGATCACTTAATTTCCTCTTACTTTCTAGTTTTAAGTCAGACAGGTAAATTTTGACCTTTGTCAGCCAGTAAACTAGTTTGCTATCTACTTCAGCAAGAATTACAAGGCACAATCTATGGAAGTCTATTGCCTTTTAAAGAAGGAAAGGTTTATATTTATACAACGTCTCTCATGACCACCAGATATCTCGTATCTATTTAACAGGCAATGAACTACTGTTCAAGGTGTAGTCGCTTTGCCATTATGGGCAATACTGCAGTTAACTGAAGCACAGCATCATCAGCAAATGACCTGCTTCTATGATGTTGGTGGTAGAATAAATCTTGACTTGGACGTCGGGGATGATTTCCTTGCGCTACTTCAAAATGAAGCATTATGTTTTTTTTACATCAACCTGACAGGGCAGCTGGGGCCTTGGGTTTAAAAAACCATCCGAAAATTTCAAATTTTTCCAGAGGCTTCACTTGCTGAGATCAATGCCAGGACTATGGTAGTTAAATTGCCTCACTAAAGGATCCTGCTTTGCTAGTGTTTGAAAATGCAGTTTGTTCGTTATACTGGCATGAAAAAATTGCATTAAATAAAAGACCAAAAAAACGGCAGATGCTAGAAATCAGAGACAAAAACAGAAATTGATGGAAAATCTCAGCAGTTCTGGCAGCATCCGTGGAGATAAAACAGAGTTAACGTTTTGGGTCCATTGACTCTACTTCAGAATTGATGGTAGCTAGGAAAAAGTTGTTTTTTATGCAGAAGATAGGGTAGGAGGAGGGAATAAACAATAGATGGAGATAGAGCCCAAAGAGAAAGAAGAACAGTTGGACAGACAAAGGAGTGGATAATGATCAGTCCAGGAGAATGATTGGCCGCTAATGGACGACTGCTAGTGGCTAAAAATGGGTAGTGTTTAATAGCAGGCCATGTGATAACAAGGCCTGGTGTTCAGGAACTTGGCTGAGGAAATGGGAGAAGGTGCATCAAGCCCTAAAACTATTGAACTTGATATAGAGTCCAGAATGCTGTAGAGTTCCTAAGAGGAAAAATAGGAGTTGCTCCTTCAGCCTGCACTGAGCTTCACTGGAGAACTGTAGCAAGCCTGAGACAGAGATGTTGGCGAGGGAACAAGGTGGTGTACCGAAGGAGCAAGCAATTGGAAGCTCAGGATTGTTTTTGCAGACAGGACAAATGTGTTCTGCAAAGTGGTCATCCAGTCTACGATTTGTTTCCCCAGTGTAGAGGATACCACATTGTGAGCAGCGAATGCAGTAGACTAAATTGAGTGAAGTGCCGACAAAGCGCTCCTTCACCTGGAAGGTATGTTTGGGCTCTTGGATACTGTGTGCATGTTAAAAATTACATTGATTTTATACGAAGCAGTTGGTATTGCCATCAAACAATTGCCTTCAGTCTACTATAATAAATGAATTTTGTTATTTTGCAAACGCTCCATGCAAATGATAGCAGCTTATTTCCCTTCATTTGTTTGTACTAACTTATATTTGTTTAAAATAAATTACTTATGTTAATAGGTAATAACTTCTGAAAAAACTGGAATATTATTCAAATTCAAGAAGGTGTGACAAATGAAGTCCCCATTATATTAAAAGATTTTAAACAATGCACAATCATGGACTGTGACCCACAACTTTCAACATTATACTCATTATAAATATCATCTGCCACTGTACTACCCCCCATTCTGAGTACAATACCTGTCTCCATGTCATCCCCAACTGTGAGTACCATCCCTCTCTTTAAGTACAAGCCTCCACACCGTGTACCACACTCCACTGTCAGTACTACCCCATACTGTGTGTACCTCACCACACTCTGAGTGCTGCTCTCCATTGTGAGTACCACTGTCCTTTATGAGTGCCAATCTCCACTGTGAGTAATACACTCCACTGTAAGTACCACTCCACACCATGAATGCCACCTCCCAATGTAGGTGCCACTTACCACTGTCAGTCCCATCACTCCCATTGTGAGTACCAATGTCCAGTGTGAGTAGCACTGCAGTGTGAGTATCACTTGCCACTGTGAATACCATCACTGTCACTGCAAGTGCCATTCCCCAGTGCACATACAAATGTTTGAATTAAGAGCAGGAATAGGCCATTCATCCATTCAGGGGCAGCATGGCGGCTCAGTGGTTAGCACTGCTGCCTCACAGTACCAGGGACCTAGGTTCAATTCCACCCTTGGGCGACTGTCTGAGTGGAGTTTGCACATTCTCCCTGTGTCTGTGTGGGTTTCCTCCCACAGTCCAAACATGTGTAGGCTAGGTGGATTGGCCATGCTATAGTGCTCAGGGATGTGTAGATTAGGTGGGTTACAGGGGGATGGGTCTGAGTGCAATGCTCTGAGGGTCAGTGTGAACTTGTTGGGCCAAAGGGCCTGTTTCCACACTGTAGGGATTCTATGATCTTATATGATCCCCTCAACCCTGCTCTACCATTCAATAAGATCTTGTTTGATCCAATGGTAACCTAAAATCAGACTCCCTTTGATTACCTCTCACTCCCATGCTCAACAAGAATCTATCCATCTCTGCCTTAAAGATATTCAAGGATTCTACTTACATCACCTTTTTAGGAAGACTGTTTTGAAGACTCATGAGTCTGTGAGATATAAAAGATTTCACTTTTCTTAAATAGATGAGCCCCAATTTTTAAACCACGATCCGAGGTTCTAGACTATCCCTTAACAGGAGACATATTCTCTACATCCACCTGTCAAGACCCCTCAGGATCTTATTAATTTTAACCTAGTCACCTCCTACTTTTCTGAACTCCGGTGGATACAGATTAGGCTAACGTTTTCTCTTAAGAAATAGGAACAAAGGACATAGGAAAATACAAACAGGAATAGGCCATTCAGCCCCGAAAGCCTGATTTCACCATTCAATGAGATCATGGCTGATCTGTGGTCTAATTCCATAAACCTACCTTTGGCCCATATCCTTAATACCTTTGCTTAACAAAAAATGATCTTTCTCATATTTAAAATTAACAACTGATCCAGTATCCACTGGTGTATGACCACACTCCCTATTCCAGATTTAGTCAAGAAAACCTTCCCTGAATGGCCTGTAATGCATTTACACCCTTCTTCAAATAAGATAACCAACACTGTGTATCAATACCATGAGTACTACCCTCCAGCATATGTACCACAGTACCACATTCCCCTCTATGCAGCCAAAAGAAGTAAAAGCAAAATTAATATTCTTAGAATAATTTTCATGACCTTAAGACCTCCATAAGCACATTACTATGAAGTCCTTTAGAAGTTTAGTCATACTGTAATGTAGGAAATCTGGCAACTAATTTGCCACAGACAACAGTATGGCGATGAGCAGACAATATGTCTTTCTATTTGTGATGGTGATTGGGGGATCGTTTTGGCCAAACGATGGAGATAAACCCTTAGCTCTTCTTCAAAGTAGTGCCAAGAAATCTTTTACATCCAACCTGAGGGATGTTCATCCAAAAAGATGACAGTTCTTCAGTATTGTACTAGAGTGTTAGCCTTGATTTTGATGCTCAAATCCTGGAATGAGATCAAAGCCCAGAAACTAGTCAGTTAGGTGTGTGCAAGAATGTCTCAAGTACATTGGCAGCAATTGCCCTGTGGATTGTTCAGAGTTACAGTGAGTTTACAACATGGAAGAGGCCATTTGGACCAAAAGAGCCATCCCTTCGTTGTTAATGTTGTAAATATGCCTCCCCACACTCATCTTCATTTCTTCTCAATTCATTAACATGTGCTTCTAGTCCTTTTTCATGTATTTCTCAAATTCAGTCTCAAATGTATTGATGCTATTCATCTCAACTACCCTTTGCAAACTGTAAGCTTCTGGATTCAACTGCACTGAGCTCAAAAATCAAGACAGACACTCCAGTTCAATAAAAACCATAAGAACTATGGATGCTGTAAATCAGGAACAAAAACAAAGTTTCTGGAACAGATCAGCAGGTCTGCCAGTATCTGTGAAGGAAAAAAACAGAGTTAACGTTTTGTCAGTTCTGAGGAAGGGTTACTAGACCTGAAATGTTCACCTGCTCAGGTGAACACAAAAGATCCAAATGGACTATTTCACTTAAAGAGCATAGGAGTGCTGGTCTATGTTTATCCTTAATCAACAGCACAAGAACACAGATAACCAGGTCATTATCAAATTGCAGTTTGTGGAAACTTACTATGTACAAATCGGTTGTTGTGTTTCTTATATTACAACAGTGACTACAGTTCAAACGCACATAAGTTTGCCAGGCATTTCAGATTTCTGTTCACCATAAAAAATGCTATATAAATACCAATCTTTCTTTAACAAAAACAGAAATTGTAGAATTTTTTAGTAATTTCTGGTTTTGTTTGATTTCCAGCAGCCACAGTTTCTTTGGGTTTTTTTTAAAGGTACAATTTTTTCTTTCTTCCCGCTGGTTAATGTCAATATAGCCCAGCTGGTTCAGGATGCAATCCCTTCCTAAAGTGGCAATTGGGATCCTACGTACATCTTAGAATTTTGATTTGCATTTTAAATGGATACAGTGTCTGACTCAAGCAAGTGTTCAAATAGCTGATGGTAGGAGAGATGATATACAATAGGTCTCCCTCCTCATATCCAGATACTATCCTTTCATATCTGCTGCATAGGACGTTACCCAAATTCAGCCCAAAATGTGGAAGGAATTTTATCCTTTTCCCTTCAAAATAAACGGCAAGGATTGCATGTATATTGTGCACATGAACAAAATATGTCTTCATTATTAACATTTTCCTAATATTCAAGATTTAATGTGGGAACATGCTTAATAAGCAAAAGAAAGCATTTTGTTTGAAAATTTGTATATTTCATGATAAATTTCCTTTCAAAAACTTATAATTCATGGGGCCATTTGAGACACATGCAGTGCACTTCACATTTGAAATTCCTATTGATGACTGTTACCACTGTAACTCAAGCCAAAAATTGGATAAAAGAACTCGATAATGGTCTAGAAATTGATGGAGCTGTTATTTGGAAATTAGCTATGAATCACTAAATCTTTCTGGAAGAATTAAGGCTTAGTCATTAACCCCAATACTACTGGTTTCTGTACCAGATGTGAAATTTAAGTGACAGTTTCAAGTTTGAGAAGTTAAAAGGTATTAGCACAGGGGAGAGTTGGCAGCACTAAAAAAGGAGGCTAGGGTCAAGGGCAGTACTTTTACAAAACTAAAACGTATCTGTCCGGAAGTTCCACCTACTTTTCTTTCATGAACAAATAGTAGGTATTTTGACAGATCCCAGTGAACCTTAAGAAATGTGAGAAGATGCTTTCTGCAAACAGCAAAGGTAATTTTAAAGCATAGTCTGCATTTCCAAGTGCCTGGTTCAAGTTGACATGCTGTAAGATGTACCTTGCTAGCCTGTAATATTGTAAATCACTTTACATGAGGTCACAATGACCTTTGGTAGAGGTTATCTTATGCAATGCTGACATGAGAGATTCAGAGCGGTTAAAACATACCTTACTTAGTTGTTTATTTCTGCAGAATGAAGGCAATATATTGCAGCTAGTGCTAAAGTCTTAGGCCAGAGCATTGGCAATGATCTTTGCAATTTAAAATGGCAAAATCTCAAAACTATTTGATGAGATGGCGAGGGAATAAATCTACACGGATGGGATCTCAGGCATTACAAGTCTTTTAATCCATTTGTGGAGGTTACACTGAGCATCTTTCACAAAAACCTTTTGACGGATTAACCTGGCTGCTATCCTCTTAAACATGAGACAACCTCTTCTAGGCTTAGTGCTCTGCCTTTTCTCTGCAGCTTCTCAGACACATCTTCAGTCTCAAGAAAATCATGCATACGGCGCTCACTAAAAAGCTGTTGGTCGTGCTTTACTGAGGCAACATTTTGATATGTCTTTTGTTTTTTTTAAAGCCTGGATGAAAACTTGATACCCAGTGCTGCTAAACAACCTAGAAACCTATCACACTTGGTGTCATTTTGACCTGCTTTACTGAGCAAAAAAAAGCTACACACGCTCTATAAGGTATACTTAGCCAGTTTAACAGCATTGTTAGGTCACACTGCATGGGGTAAGGAGGATCAAATAACAGTTGTAGGTAAAGAGCAAGTGTCTGTTTCCAGGATGATTAGTGCAGAATCTGTTTCTACTGCTACCTTTAGAAGTTGCAGACAAGCATGGATTCTGCCTTCTATTGCAAGACAACTGAGAATGGGATGAGGGCACAGCAACATGCTATAGGCAAAGACAGCACTAATTTGTGATGAAGAAATGTAACTAAACGAAGCAGCGTTGAAAATTGGAAATGCACATAGATGTCAAATGTTTAGTGAAATGTTGATATATACATGTTTTGTTTGTAGTGGAATATAGCTTACAGGAAAATACATTGGCTCTTCAAAATTATTGGTTAAGTTTTGTGAAAATTGGGGATAAAGCACTTTTGACAATTAAGGACATTGCCTCAGGGTGGTAGGTAGCTTGGGCTGGAGAGTCAGATTTAATCCTGCATATGTATTTTGGCAAATAAATGTGGTTACAACCATAGTCAACTACTGGAACTGCTAATTTCTTCACAATTTCTCTGCAAGTCCTTTTTTTTAACAGGATGGGAGTCATCCTTAAGGGGAAAGAAAAGTATTGCCTCTACACTGCACAACAGTCAGGCCACAAGAAGATCAAAAATATCAGAGTTACGACCCTTTTATTTTTCTCCAATGTGGTCACTGTGGACATTTTGATTTTCTGTTGCCCAACCGCTCTCCAGTGGAATGAAGAGAAAAAGAATACTTACTGTAAAAAATAATGACTCACTGCAGAGGAGTCATGAATTGGATATGTAAGGATTTGGAACTTGAAAACTCTTTTTGATTACAGGTACTTCAATGAAAATAAAATCACATGTTTAAGATCAGACATGATTGAACCAAAGAAATGCATTATTCAGACATTTGTGGCCATATTTTGTCTTTGTATAATTTTAATATGAAGACAAGGATTCCCTATTACATCTCTCTCCACTTTATTTTCCATTGGAAATAGGGAGATACTACATAAAACAGGCTGTCAATTCATAGCTACCTTTACACAAGCTGAAATAATATTCTGCTTTAGAAGAACTTTCTCTCCCAGAACAACATCTTCTATCAAAGCATTATTTAATAAAATTCAAGAATATATTTTTCACATATATCTTTGGATGCTTAATTATGAGTCATTATTTAATGACTAGATGCTATATGAAGGATAGAAAGGGGGGACAAGAGAGGAGGTTGAGCGGCATTTTGGGTTAAGGATAACAATACAGCTATACTTAGGGAGATATTCCTGAGATAACGTCTAGCAAAGTTAGATGGGTGGAACTGAGAAATAAGAAAGGGATGATCACCTAATTGAGTTTGTTTTTTAGGCCCCCCAAAAGTCAGTGGAAAATTGAGAAGCAAATATGTAAGGAGATCTCAAATATCTGTAAGAATAATAGGCTTGTAATGGCTGGGAACTTTTACTTTCCAAACATAGCCTAGGACTGCCATAGTGTTCAGGGCTTGGATGGAGAGGAATTTGTTAAGTACAAGAAAATTTTCTGATTAAATATACAGACATACCCACTAGAGAAGGAGCAAAACTTGATCTTCTCTTGAGAAATAAGGCAGGGCAGGTGAACAATGTGTCAGGTGAAGAGCACTTTAGGACCAGTGATCAAAGTTCTATTAGTTATAAAATAGTAATGGAAAAGGATAGATCTGATCTAAAAGTTAACATACTAACTTGGAGTCAGGCCAATTTTGATGGTATTAGGCAGGAGCTTTCAAAATTGATTAGGAGAGGCCATTCACAGGTAAATGGATGGTTGGAAAGTCAGAGGCCTTTAAACATGACAGAACAAGAGTTCAGAGACAGTATGTTCCCCTTAGTGTGGAGGGCAATGCTGGTAGGTGTAGGGAATGTTGGATGACTAGAGAAATTAAGGCTCTGATCAAGAAAAAAAAGGAGGCGTATGGCAGGCATAGAAAGCTGGGATCGAGTGAATCCTGGAGGAGTCTGAGAGCAGCAGAAGTATACTTCAGAGGGAAATCAGAATGGCAAAAAGGGGTCAAGAGATAGTTTTGGCAAATAGGATTAAGGAGAATCCAAAGTCTACAAATACATTGAGGGCAAAAGAGTAGCTAGGGAGATAATAGAACCCTTGAAGATCAATAGGGCCATCTGTGTGCGGAACTACAGGAGATGGGTGAGATACTAAACAAGTATTTCATGTCAGTATTTACTGAGGAAAAGGACATGGAAACTAGAGAATGTGGGGTATTAAATAGTGATAGCTTGGCAAGCATCCTAGTTACAGAACAGGAGGTGCTGGATATCTGAAAATGCATAAAGGTGGATAAATCCCCAGGACCTGATCATGTGTGTCCCAGAACTTTGTGGGATGCTAGGGATGAGATTGCTAGACCCCTTGCTGAAGTATGTGAATCATCAAGTGCCATGGGTGAGGTGCCGGAAGACTGGAGGTTGGCTAATGTGGTGCCACTATTTAAGAAAGTTGTTAAGGAAAAGCCAGGGAACTATAGACTGGTGAGCCTGACATCAATGATTGGTAAGTTGTTGAAGGGGATTCTGAAGGAGAGGATTAGATACAGTCAACATGGCTTTGTGTGTGGGAAATCGTATCTCACTAACTTGATTGAGTTTTTTGAAGAAGGCAGAGCAGTAAATGTTGTCTATATGGACTTCAGTAAGGCTTTCAACGAGGTTCAGCATGGTAAGCTTATTAGCAAGGTCAGATCACATGGAACCCAGGGGGCGGTAGCCAATTGGATACAAAATTGGCTTGAAAGTAGGAGACAGAGGGTGGTGGTGGAGAGTTGTTTTTCAGACTGGAGGCCTGTGACCAGCAGTGTGCCACAAGGATCAGTGCTGGGTCCACTGCTTTTCGTCATTTATATAAACGATTTAGATGTGAATATAGGAGGCATGGTCAGTAACTTTGCAGATGACACTAAAATTGGTGGTGTAGTTGACAGTGAAGAAGGTTATCTCAGAATACAATGGGACCTTGATCAGATGGGCCGGTGGGCTGAGGAATGGCAGATAGAGTTTAATTTAGATAAATGTGAGGTGTTGCATTTTGGTAAGGCAAATCAGGGCAGGACTTATACAGTTAATGGTAGGGCCCTGAGAGTGTTGCTGAAAAAAGAGACCTAGAGGTACATGTCCTTGAAAGTGGTGTTGCAGGTAGACAGGGTGGTGAAGAAGGCACTTGGCACGCTTGCCTTCAATGGTCAGTGTATGGAGTATAGAAGTAGGGATGCCATGTTTCAGCTGTACAGGGCATTGGTGAGACTACGTTTCGAATACCGCTCTTAATTCTGGTTTCTCTGCTATAGGAAAGGTGCTGTCAAACTTGAAAGGGTGCAGGATTGGAGGATTTGAGCTACAGGAAGAGGTTGAATAGGCTGAAGCATTTTTTTCCCCTGGTGCATCGGAGGCTGAGAGGTGACCTTATAGAGATTTATAAAATCATGAGGGGCATGGAATGGGGTGAATAGCTATGGTCTTTTTCCCAGAGTAGGGGAGTCCAAAACTAGAGGGCATAGGTGTAAGGTGAGTGGGGAAGGATTTAAAAGGAGCCTGAGGGATAATGTTTTCACGCAGACGGTAGTGCAGGAATGGAACGAGCTGCCAGACAAAGTGGTAAATGTGGGTGCAATTATGGCATTTGAAAGGCATCTGGAGGGGTACATGCATAGGAAGGGTCGAAAGGGATATGAGCCAAAGCTGGCAAATAGGATTAGATCGATTTAGGACTTTTGGTTGGCATACACGAGTTGGACTGAAGGATCTGTTTCTGTGCTGTACATCTCTGTGACTCTATGACTGAAAATTCCATTCAATTTACTGTACACATGTTGAAATATCCTAGAAGGAAAACAAATTTCCAAACCCCACCAAAAAAAATACAATCTATTTGGACTGCAGTGTGGGATAATTTTAATGGGGTTCTCAGGGCCATGCAGGGCTGTCTGGGTCTGAGAAATCTGTCTGGCAATTTTCTTCCTGTGTGTTAAAGCAACATCAATCTGCTGTAAACATGATGGATGATCCCAAGAATTTTGGAGAGGATGTGGTCAGGAAGCCATGTTTCTACAACATAATGTGGGAATGCAACCAGACTTGGCCTATTCATGGGTACAATTGATTATACTGCTGTCTTTGTAATATTAGCCAATTGTCTTTCACATGCACTTGTAACCACATGCACAGCTGAAAATAGATTTCGTGTGTGTTGCTATAACTCTAGCTGTCTGTCTTTGTGCTTGAACAATATTTCCATGTTTTGCTTCATTTTATCTGGGAATATTTCTGTCTGGAGTAAGGTCTCTGTTCATAATGGCTCTGAGGGATGACAGAGCTTCTGCAAAATACATCACAGATGCATTTGTTTCTACTTTACTTCCAACAGCCATTCAAACTTATGGAAATGAGTTTAATTTCTGCAAAAAATATCAAAAGGGAATTTCTCTGTGAGCGGTCCTCCATTTTAATTTTCCTCCTTTCTTGTATTTTGTTTTCTCCACAATTTTTTCTATTCTAGTTTTTTCCTCTTTTTCGAATTGGCCAGTTTTCTGTCTTGGGCATCTCTAGCACTAGACTGTTGTCACTCAATGCTTCATCAATTATGTTGGGTTATCTGATTGTGAATGGTATCACAGTTGAGTCTTGTTTTCTGTCCTCACTAGGTACCTTTGTCCATGTCCTTCCTCGTGGGACTGATACGTCATGATTAAGAATGGAAAGCCTAATTGGCAAATTTTTATTGTTCACTGTGGAACGTAGTCACCACTGGCTGGCCAGCATTTATTGCCTGCCCCTAGCTGCCTTTGATCTGAGTGATTTGTTAGGCCATTTCAGAGGGCAGTTGAGAGTCAACCACATTGATGTGGATCTGGAGTCATACATGCTTGACCATGCTAGGATTGCAGATTTCCCTTCTCTGAAAGACATTAATGAGTCATATAGGTTTGCTTTGACAATTGACAATTGTTTCATGGTCATAGTAGATTCTCAATTCCAGGTTTTTTTTATTGCTTTCAAATTCCAATATCTGCCATGGTCAGATTTGAACTCAGGCCTCCAGAACGTTAGCTGGTTTCTGCATTAATGGTCCAGTAATAATACCTCCAGGCCATCGCCTCCCATCATACTTTCTAATCTTTCTCTTCCTCAGTTTTGTAGGACAACTAACATTTACATCAATTGGTTTGTACTAACTCACTTTGTGAAGACCAAAGATTAACTTACTCCATTAATCAGTATTTACAAACTGAAGATATATGACTTTGTTAGTGGCAACCACTCGTTAATGAGTATGATTATCCACCTAGGAAATTCTGTGTCACTGGTCATGGGTTCTGTATATCCTTGTGTGGCTGATGAATCAGATCCTAGAATCATGTCACTAACCACACAATTGGGCAGTGTTCCTGAAAGGTGGATGTGGGTTCTGAGTCTCAAGATCATTGAAGTTCCTTTCTCTGGTTCCTTTTCCCTGTTTCCTTTTGCCAATGGGTGTTCTGATAGAATTGTTTCCCTTCTTACAGAAGTTTTCTCCAAATCGGTTTCTTCTGAACAAGTGTTTCATATACATTGGCATCCATGTTGTATTTCTTGAGGCAATATTTGGAATACTTCTTTTTTCTTCCTCTCGTTGAAAGCTGGGCGAAGAAGATTAGCTTTGATGGTGAATTTGGGCATCCAAAGCACATGGCCAACCCAGCAGAGTTGGTTTGGGATGACCATGACCTCAACATTGGTGTTGCTTCCTGCTTCAAGGATGTTGATGTTAATATTCCTTTTCTCCTAGGTGATACAAAGAATCCATCTCAAACAGCAATGATGGTATTTCTCAAAGGCCTTGAGGAGTCATCTGTATGTAGTCCAAGTTTCAGAGCCACGTAGAAGAGTTAGAAGAATTACTGCCTTATAGGCAAGGATCCTGGTATCAGCAAGGAATTCACGGTTATTGAAGACTCTTATCCGTAGGAGCCCGAAAGCAGTGCTCACAGATTGGATATGATTTTGAATCTCTACATTGTTATCGGCCTTCAATGACAGGTAGCTTCCCAGGTAAGGGGAATGTTCTACATCTGGGAGGATTTCTCCATTGATCATAATGGAAGGATAGACCAGAACCTGACCTGGGATTGGTTGGTAAAGGAATTGAGTCTTCTTGATGTTGAGACTGTGACCATTTCATCAGTATGCTTCTGTGAGGGCATTAAGCGAGGCTTGGAGGTTCTCTTCTAAGAGAACGGAGATGACATTGGCATCCACATACTAAAGTTCCACAGGTGGGATCAGTGGTGTTTTCTTCCTGCATTTCAATTAATTGATGTTGAAAAGTTTTCTGTCCATTTTGTAGACAATGTCCACACCACTTGTTCTTAATCAGATGAACGGGGTGGGGGGGGAGGTGGGTGACAATGAAGATGGCGAAAAGAATGGGGATGATGACACATCCCTACTTGACCCTGGTCTTTATCTTAAAGGATTCTCTTATATTATCATCAGTGAAGAGATCTCTGATACCTAGTCATGGAGAAGATGGAGAATGTTTATGAATTTCACAAGCCGGCCAGCCTTTCAAAGTGTCTTCCGTGGCATTTCTTGATTGACTGAGTCAAAAATTTTGGTCTGATCAATGAAGGCCATGCAGAGTGGTCGGTGTTGTTCCTGGCAGTTCTCTTGGTATAACTGAATAGTGAAAATCATGCCCATAGTTCCACAATTTGGTTGGAAGTCACAGTGCCATTAAGGAAGGATTTCCTCAGAGACTAGGAGAAGGCACCCAGTCACAATTCAGGCAATGATCTTCCCAGTAAGAGACAGTAGGAAAATACCTTGGTAGTTTTCACAGTCTACTTTGTCTCCTTTCGTGAAGGCAGTGGCAATGACAGCATTCCTGAGATTGGGAGAGACTTTTTCTTTGTGTCTGATTTTCAGGAAGAGTCAACGGAGATGATGGGCAAGCTGTGCTCCTCCAAGTTTGGAAATCTCCACTATAATTCCATCTACCTCTGCGGCTTTTCCATCATTCATGTGTCCAATGGTGGCTCAACTTCTGCCACTCCAGGTAGCAGTCCAAGATTGGCTTTAATGGTGAGTTGAGGGATTTCCTCAAACACATCCTCTTCAATGATTGTATCATGGTTTAGAAGTTATTTGAAGTGATCTTTCCATTGGAGGATAATGTCTTCTCTGTCTCTTAAAAGGCTTCCATCTTTATACTGCACTGGTTTGTGGCCAAGCATGTTGGCTCAATATATCATCTTCGTAGCTCTGAAGAAACCTTAGTTTTCTGAGTCCACTGTCAGTTCTTGATATTCCTCATTATTCTTTGTAACTCTGCCTTTGCTGTGTGATGAGTTCTCGTCTTTGTCTCTCGGGCAATGTTATTTCACTAGGCATGGAGAGCTTTCCTTTTACTGTTGATGAGGTGTTGGATGAAGTGATCATTCTTGTCAGCACAGCCTTGGTGTTTACTGGTCTTGTAGTTGATGGTTTCTTCACATCATGAGATGGTGACTGTCTTCAGCTCTTTGCAAATTTATTCCATTCCATTATAGAGTCATAACGTCATAAGATTTTGGTGAATACATTGTTGGAAGTGTGTTAGTCTGCTCAGCTCTTAAAGCCACTCAACATTGAACATTTTTTTCTGAACCGTTTCTTTGTCTTCAGCTTCTCTGTATTTGACAGACATTGAGAAGCAGATGAATTGATGGTCTGTCTAGCAGTCATCTGCATTGGTCATCACTTTCGCAATGAGGACATCATTTTGGTCATGGATCAAATGATGGAGTAGTCAATCCTGTACCAGTGCTTTAGTCATGAATGTCTCCAAGAAGTCTTGAACTTGTCATTTTGGCTGAACTGTGTGCTGGTGATGACCACCTGGTGTCCTGCATATTTGATCTGCAGGAAAATCCCACTGGTGTTACAAGTCCTGACTTTGTTTCTTTTCCAATAGTTCCTTTCCAGAGTTGGAAGTGACTTTTAATCTTGGTGCTGAAGTCCACAACGATGATAGTTTTATCTTCTTTCAGGACATTGGTGAGTGGTGTCCAGGGTGGAAGGAGAAGCCTTCGTCAGACTTATCTATGGCATCAAGGGTTGCTGCAGATGCACTTATAACTTCTAGTTCGTGGCAAGTGTAGATGAAGAGTCATGAGACGATCATTGGTGCCAACAGTGAAAGTTAGATGAAAAGTTTGCTCTTGATAGTGAATACAGTTCCATGTGTCCTGGGCTGATCCTCAGTGTTTCCTCTCCAAAAGAAGGAGCAGCACTGTGGCTCAGTGGTTAGCACTGCTGCCTCACAGCGCCAGGGACCCGAGTTAGATTCCACCCTCAGGCAACTGTCTGTATGGAGTTTGTACATGCTCCATGTGTCTGCGTGGGTTTCCTCTCAGTGCTCCAGTTTCATCCCACAGTCCAAAGATGTGCAGGTTAGGTAGATTGGCCATGCTAAATTGCTCATAATTTCCAGAGATATATATACGTTAGATGGATACCCAGGGTTACAGGGATAGGATAGAGGGATGGTTCTGCGTGGGATGCTCTTCTGACAGTCAGTGTGGACTTGATAGGCTGAAAGGCTTCATTCCACTATGTAGAGATTCTATGATTCTACAAAGAATATGTAACCACTACCACCTACTTTCCTCAGCCGCCCTTCGCCTGCTCTTAGGGTTTCCTGTCAGGCAGCAATATCAATTTCAAGGACAACACAAAAAGTTCTTTGTTGAATTCAATTAGCCTTTATTGTTCTGGATTAAGATTAGAATCCCTATAGTGCGGAAACAGGTCCTTCCCAACAAGTCCATACTGACCCTCAGAGCATCCCACCCAGACCGACCCCCTATAACTCACTGAATTTATGCATCCCTGAACACTGCAGACAATTTAGCATGGCAATTTAGCAATCTAGCCTGCACATCTTTGGACTGTGGAAGGAAACCCATGCAGACACAGGGAGAATGTGCAAACTCCACACAGACAGTCTCCCAAGGGTGGAATCAAACCCAGGTCCCTGGTGCTGTGAAGCAGCAGTGCTAACCACTGAACCACCTTGCCACCCCAGTATCCTTGAGGGGTCACACATTCCAGGTTCTCAGATTGAGTTTTGTCTTTGCTTTTCAGACCACAGCCTGCTGGATGAATCTGCTGGAGATGCAGTTTTCCAGACAGGTTGGTGATAGAATAAACTATTTTTAAGGAACATTTCCTAGTCCTTTCCCTATGTGGGGTAAGAAGACTAGATCCCAAAGGGGGCTGCTTGGTCACGAAGAAAGCTACTGAAATGCTCTCCCATTCCTATTTGAAGAGCGAAACAACTGAGTCAAACTCAATCGCATACATACCAGTCCGAAGCTGCAGACTTCCAGATCGCACAATCCTGTCCCCATCACCTCTCGTTGATCACTGCAGGGCTTCTGCTGTCTGGGTGAGCGAGGGGGTTTGATTTCCTTTAAGTAGATGCCTTGAATGGGATATCCTTTAATGTGGGAATGTTGTTGCTCATCAGCAGATACACGATCCTTGACAGAAATGGCAGCACAGTGGCACAGTGGTTAGCACTGCTGCCTCATAGTGCCAGGGGGCCGGGTTCAATTCCATCCTCAGGCGACTGTCTGTGTGGAGTTTGCACATTCTCCTCGTGTCTGCGTGGGTTTCCTCTGGGTGCTCTGGTTTCCTCCCACAGTCCAAAGATGTACAGGGCAGGTGGACTGGCCATGCTAAATTGCCCATAGTGTTCAGGGATATGTAGATTAGGGGGGGTTAAAGGGGGCTAGGTTCTGGGTGAGATGCTCTGAGGATTGGTATGGACTTGTTGGGCTGAAGGGCCTGTTTCCACACAGTAGGGATTCTATGATCTAAGGTAGATCCAGTGGCAAGGGAATTTGTAATGACTGGGGATGTTCCTGCTGCTGCAGCCTTCATCTGCCACCACAGTCATTAATATCACACAAATATCTCCCAGGTGGATCACCATCAACAACAACTTTTGGATTGCACTTTGTCTGGTTTTAACCTCTGGCCTTACCAACATGGGTGACCCTGCCAGGAGTCAAGAATTCCTGACACCATCACACATGGGATCGACGGAACACTCAAGCCCCTTCACAGCAGCAAGGTTGTAGTGCACGGAAAGACAAATTATCTGCACAATACATGTGAAAGAACCTTGGTATTTCTGCACTAACCGTAACTTTATTGACCTGCATCTACCACACGGTGGGGATTGGATATACAGTTGTTGCAATTGTGGGAAAAGAATTCAAGGGCTATGGGGAAAGGGCAATGTTGGAGTAGCTGAGTTGTTTTTAAAGAGAGGATGAGCATCTCATTGGGTTGCATGACTTCCATTTTTGCTATAACTGTTGTATGATTTTTTTTGTCCCCAATTTAATCAAATTAAGCTGTATGTTTTTATTTCCTGCAAGTTCTCAGACCATTGTGCTTTGCTTGCTTGTAAGTTATCTTTCCTTTACAATTTTTTTTCTGCTTGATCACCAGATATTTGCTGCTTTGGTCAGTAGGTTTGAAACCCACTCCAGACACTTGAGGGCAAATCCAGGTTGTAAGGTGGAAGACTGCCAATGCTGGTGGATGCAAACCCATTATGAAATATTCTAATGGGAATACTGAAAGCATATTTGTCCAAAGTTTACAGAGAGGAATCATTCCTAAATTGTTCGAACAGTCAGTTCCCAACTCAGCTATGGAAAACAAATGTCATCATGACTCATGTTCCCTATTTGAATGTTAATGAATCAAGTATTTGACAGAGATTGTTTGATAGGCTGTAAGTAATGCAAAGCAATTTGTTTTTTAAATTTCTTCCAGGAACAGGTAGACAAACCATGCTCTACTTTTATTACATGTACAGGCAAATTAATGGAAATATAGTTATCATTGCATCAGGTTTCTAAATACAAATGAAAGATGTTTTGTTGCATATTTTAACATGAAAATAATATTCCATCACAATGTTTGCATATGGATTATTTGTAGGGAAGTACCTGGCCACAGTTTCCTTTCAAAATAACGGCAGAACTAATACCATTCACTATTATTTATGTACACATGGTACAACAACTTTGGATGTGAGGCAGATACAGTTAAATTCAAACATTCAAATGATATTTGTTGAGTTGTTTTATTCCATAAGAAGGCATCTTGTGTTCTTCCTCATTCAAATGCATTAAACCATGCCAAGTTCAAATTTTCATTGTTGCTTGAGACTTGATATTTTTCACTTTACCTTTCAGCCTGTTTTTTTTTCTCTCTCTTCCTTCCATTTTGATTTCTTTCTGTAGGCAAGCAATGATGAATTCAGCTACTCTAATTTACGACTCCTCGTCAGGCTTGGAAAGATAATTTCCCAATCCTTCATTATGATTAGCGATAAGGAGCTATATCGTTGCTTGCTCTGTTCACTCAGGTTTCAAATCTCTACTCCTGTGATATTGACAGGTTGTAATCTTTAGCAACTTGCCATTGTTTCTAAAAAATACACTCAATGAGCAAGATTGCCTAACAGTGAATTGTTAGACTCCTTGTCGCAACAAATTATTTCCCAATAACAAAGTCTTTAGTTAATAGATTGCATTCTCTACAAATTCCGGAGCTTAAAATGTGAAAAGTAGTTTTTTAAATTCAAATTAAAGATGTGGGTGTCCAGGCCAAGCTAGTGTATATTTTCCCTTCTAAATTATGCTTGAGAAGGTGGTGGTGATGAGCTGTTATCTTGAATTTCCATAGAATCCCTACAGGGTGGAAACAGGGCATTTGGCCCAACAAGTCCATACCGACTCACCCACCCCCACCCCACCCCTGTAATCCTGCATTACCCAAGGTTAATCCACCTAACCAACACATTCCCGGGCACTATGAGCAATTTAGCACGGCCAATCCACCTCACCTGCGCATCTTTGGACTGGGAGAAAACCAGAGCACCCGGCTGAAACCCACGCAGACACAGGGAGAATATGCAAACACCACACAGTCGCCCGAGGGTGGAATTGAACCCAGGTCCCTGGTGCTGTGCGGCAGTAGTGGTAACCACTGAGCCAGTATGCCACCCATTGCTGCAGTCCATGTGATGTAGGTACACCGATCGTGATGTGAGAGAAACAGACCCAGCAGCAGTGAAAGAATGGTGACATCGTTCCAAATCAGGGTAGTGAGTGGATTGGAGCATATCTTGGAGGTGGTGGTGTTCCTATGCATCCACTGCCCTTGTCCTTCTGGTGGTAGAGATCAATGGTTTGGAAAATGCTGCCTAAGAAGCCTTGATGAGTTATCGCAGTGCATCTTGTTCATGGTATGCACTGCTGCCATTGCACATTGAAGGTAGAGTGAGTGAATACTGAATGTCTTAGATGCAATGTCAATTAAGCAGGCTGCTCCCTCCTGGAAGGTGTGAAGCTTCTTGGGTTGTTTCAGCTGCATTCATCCAGGCAGTTGAAGAATTCTATCACAACCTTGACTTCTACCTTGTAGATGGAGTCAGGCTTTGAGGTATTATGTTGTCAGTTCCTCACAACAGAATTCCTAGCTTCTGACCTCGTCTCATGAGCATAGTTCAGTTTCCTGTCATGGTAATTCAAATGTTGGGGATTTTAGCAACGATAAATAAAATAATAGGATTAAAAATATTTGGGTGTTGTTTTCCAAGGGACAACATCTGATGAAAGATTTTTGACTGGTTGCAGAGTTTTGTTTCATTGTGAGATTTTTACTTGAATTCAAATCTATCTGTTGTGATGGGATTATGAACCCAGGTGTCCAGGTCATTACCTGGGACTCTGAATGACTAGCCTAGCATCAATGCACTGGTCCATCTTTGCCCCAGTGTATCCCTTTTATCTTTCCCTGGAACATTCAAAGCTTTTCCCAAGTGGTACAACAGGCTCTATCTCTTGAATAGGTACAGGCCAAGTTCTCCCATGGGGAAGATGGCTCTGCGCTTTTCATCTCACCTCCTAGTTTCCTGAGAAACAAACTGCTGGGAGAGTCAAAATGTCAAATGGGACTTGTGCAGGTACTATCTTAGGTCAGGGTAGGGTGTGCCTAGGATTGCCAATCCTCCAGAATTTCCCTGTACTCTACAGGATTGAAAGGTTAATCTCTCAAATGCAAGCAGAGAGTGACAGCCAAGAGAAAAATCAATTCAAGTAAATTGTGTGGTTTTATTTATGTTCAACAATAGCAATTAGAAGGGGTGGTGATTGTTGGAGGCAGATGGGTATGGAGAGTGGGGTTTGGTGAGAAGTGTTGGATGTGAGTTGAGAGGGAAGGAGGTAGGAGGTGAAAAGTTGTGCAATAGAACTTACACCATAAAGTGACGGAAGGTGTCATCAACAGTGCAATCAAGTAGCACTTGCTCAGAAATAAGCTGCTCACTGATGCCCATTTTGAGTTCTGCCAGGACCACTCAGCTCCTGCCCTCATTACAGCCTTGGCTCAAACATGGACTAAAGAGCTGAATTCCAAAGTTGAAGTGAAAGTGACATTCATTGGCATCAAGGCTGCATCTGGCTGAGTGTGGCATTAAAGAGGCCTAACAAAGCTGGAATCAATAGGTATTAGGGGGCAAACTCTTCACTGGTTAGAGTCATACCTGGTACGTAGGATACTGAGGCAGTCCATATTTAAATGCAACAAGGTCCGAACAATATCCAGATATAGGCTGAAAAGTGGCAACTAACATTCACGCCACATAAATGCCAGGCTATGACCATCTCTAATCTTAACATTCAATGGAGTTACCATCACTGAATCCTCCACTATCAACATCCTGGGGATCACAATTGACTAGAAACTCAACTGGACTCACCACATAAACACAATGGCTATGAGAGCAGACCACAGGCTAGGAATACAGCAATGAGTAACTCAACTCCTTGCTCACCAAAGCTATTCACCACCTACAAGGCACAAGTGAGTGTGATGGAAACTCCTCATTTTCTTGGATGGGTGCAGCTCCAACAACACTCAAGAATTCAAGATGGTGGTGGAGGAGGGCTCCTCAGCTGGATCTGGTCTGCTCTGTATGTGTCTTTTCTTTGTTTTTCTCTTTTCATATTTATTTTTTCCATTTTTCTTCTTACCTGTTGTCATTGAGCCTCGAGTGAACTCATTGTGAACCAGTCCTCAGTGTGGACTCCCAGCCTTGAGAGCTTTGAAGTGAGGCCAGCGCAGACTCCCAGCCTTAGCAATGATTCCCGTCTTCAGCGCAGACTTCCAGCCTCAGCGTGACCTCATGGCCTCGAGAGCCTTGAGGTGAATCCCAATGTGATCTGAAGCTGAGGACCGGCGCAGATTGGAGGCTAGGTACCAGTGTAGACTGGGTAGTAAGGACTGTTACTCTGAACTTTTTCTTTCTTTACTTTTCTAATTTATTTGTAAGAATTTGTACTTAAAAATCTTTACCTAGGTATCTTTGTATCTAAGATGGGGCCATAAGTGGCAACTTGTAAACTTTTCACTGCACTCACATGAGTACATGTCACAATAAAGCTAATTCTAATTCTAAATCTAAAAAGAACCTTGACACCAACCAAGACAAAGCAACCGGTTTGATTGGCACAACATCCACAAGCATCTATTTCCTCTAGCACTGACCTATTTCAGCGGCAGTTCAGTAGCAGCAGTTTGAACTATCCATAAGACGCACTGCAGAAATTCACCAATGATCCTTAGACAACTCCTTCCAAACCTACAATCGCTTCCATCCAGAAGGAAAAGGGCAGCAGATACCTGGGACCACCACCATCTGCGAGTTCCCCTCCAAGCCACCCACCATCCTGACTTGGAAATAATTCACCATTCATTCACTGTTGCTAGGTCAAAATCCTTGAATTTCCTCCCTATGGGCATTATGGGTGAAACTACAGCATGAGGACTGCAGTGGTTTAAGAAGGCCACTCACCACCAGCTTCTCAAGGGCAGCTAGGAACTGACAATAAATGCTGGCCAGCCAGTAACACCCATGTCACATGAGTGAATTAAAACAAATGTCAGAGATGGGGATGTTCACTGATGATGGTACATTTTCATCACTGTTTGTGACTCCTCAGATACTGAACCAGTATGAGTCTAAATGCAGCAAGATCTGGACAACATCTTGGGTTGATAAATAGCTATTAACACTTATGCCACACACTTGCCCTTGTCCTTCTATATGGAAGCAGTTGTGGGTTTGGAATGACCATCTCCAACAAGAGAGAATCCAACCATTGTTCCTTGATATTCTATGGCATAGAACTGCTGAAATCCACGGCACAACGATCTCTCCTTAATATCGGTACATTCAGACAATGAAGGCCATCAGTTTAACTGGGACAAGGTAACCATAGTAGCCCAAGCCAAACATAGACACGCACAGGAATTCCAAGAGGTATGGTTCTCCACCCTTAATGCAATCAACAAACATATAGAATTGGGCCCCATGTACAAACCCATACAGATCAAAACTGGAAATGACACTACTCACCATAACAGACCAAGCAGTATAAATTCAAAGCAGAGTAGAATGACATTGCTTCATCGGAGGTTCCACTGATGATGTCACCTACCATGGTGACAAAACATCTGAACAAGAACAAGCCAGCTCAGTGAGCAAGTCAACAACCTCACCCACAATCTGAGCTACAGATCTTTGCCAAAACTTTGGAAAGCCCATCTCTTCCACACACTCCATGCCCCTCCCCAACCTCCGCCTCCACCAACACTGGGCTCCCAACTCCACACCTTTCCCCATTCAGAATCCTTACAGCATAAATCAGGAGATCTTTACAATTATATTTTAATAGTGCTCCATGCTCATAACTTTACATGTTAACTGCCCTTGAATAGACTTTTCTGACCCCCCTTCTCACCAGCGTCTTATCTGCCCTACCCATGCCTTCCCCCTCAACATTGCTCAGCAATTTCCCTACATTGTCTTTGTCAAATGAGTGTAAGCTTAAGTCCCATTCTGCGATTCATGAGCGCAAACTCTAGCAGCCATTATACTGAAGTAATGGGGAAGTGCCGCACTGATAGAAATGTTGTATATCAATTAAAAGATATCAGGTTGCAGTCCTTTTTCTTGTTTCCCATGGGCATAAAAATGTCCTTTGGCTCCATCTCGGAAAGAAAATTTGGGGATTTCTCAATGATGCACTGCCAAACTCCTCATCCATAATCCCAACATCAAAGACTAATCATCTATTTCTTGCGTCAGTGCAGTTTGGCAGATCTTACTGTGCACCATTTGGCTGCTGTGTTTCTGCCATTCTAACAGTGAGTGCACATCAAAGGTACATTATTGACTGTAAAGCACATTGGAATATCAAGTGGTAATGAAAGGATATGTAAACACAAGGATATTTTATAATTAATATTAACCGAAGTTTCTGACTAATAAATTGGCTTTGAGGAATTTTGATCACCAGCATGAATCAGTAAATCATGAAGAACGTGCTTTCAATTTTCTGATATAAAGAAGTGGAGACAGAGTTCTTTGTGCCAGCAACAACTTGCATTAATTTAGTATCTTTAACGGCACTTTATCAAAGCAGTTGACTGTAAAGAGCATCGAGGAAGAGAAGAGAGGGACGGAGAGCAGAGAAGTTTAAGGTGGTTTCTGATGGAGAAGCAAAAGAAACTGAGGTCAAATGTGCACTTATAACATAATCCTTGTGACTTTGCACAGCACAAATGTGACATACTGACTGAAAAATTCTCTTAGGGAAACATTAGAAAGTGTCAATTCATGGGCTTATATAAGAACAACCATCTTTTGTATCAAAGATCATGTACTTTGTCTCCTTAGTTTAGGCCATACTTTTATTTCCCACAATACAACAAATGATGTATCTCAGGCAAACAAGAGAGAAATAAAATGTTCTGAAAATATTATGTTTATCAATTTATATTAAGCTTCATTGGCCTAGTAATTGAGTCTCATTGTGCTTGCTTATCAGGCACTGAAAAATCCTTAAAGTGGTGGGTAGGAGGGCATACAATAGCTCAGTGACTGAGTGGTTAGAATTAGCTTTATTGCCACATATACTCAAATGAGTACAATGAAAACTTTATAAGTCGCCACTTACAATGCCATCTTAGGTACAAGGGTACCTAGGTACAGCTTCAGTTACAATATCTTAGAAAATAGAGAAATAAAGAGTCCAGCATTTCAGAAATAAAAGTTCAGAACAACAGTCTTCAAACCCAGACTTCCTGGCATCTAGCCTCCAGTCCACATTGGGCCTTGGCTCCAGATCGTGCTGGGCTTCACTTCGAGGTTCATGAGGATAAGAGATCGCACTAGAATCACCTCGAATCCAAGACACCATACTGAGGCCATGCCAGGCCGAGAGACCACCGTGTACTGCCAGAAGACTCCCATGCCAAGCCAAGAGGATGTAACACCGTGCCAGAAGGCTCCCACAGCAGGCTGCTATGCCAGGCTGAGAGGACCCCTTATTGTGTCTGCACTGAGGCCGAGAGTCAACAAAGGCTAGGAGTTAATCATAGGCCAGAAGTCGTCAATAGCACTGCTGCATCACAGCACCAGGATCCCAGGTTTGATTCCAGACTTGAGCAACTGTTTGTGTGGACTTTGTGAGCTCCCCCCATGTTTGCATGGGTTTTCACCAAGTGCTTCGTTTTCCATCCAAAGTCCAAAGATGGTCAGGTGGATTGGCCATGCTAAATTGCCTCATAGTGCCCAAGGAAATGTAGTCTTAGGTGGGTTAGCCATGGTAAATGTGGGGTTATGGGGAAACTGTGGTCTGGTTTAGATGCTCTTCATAAGGTCAGTATAGACTCAATGGGCCAAATGGCCTATTTCTGTACTGTAAGGATTCTATGTTCTAATATTGTATCACCTGCTATATTAGGTCAGGGTATATACGAGTGATTTACTCATTCCTTAAGCAAACACTCAGTCCCTTGTATACGAAAATAATTCCTGCCTGAATTTCCCATTTTATAATTACATTCCTGCAAATTGCATGCAGGAATGCAGCTCTGCCCACAACATTAGAAGCAAGTTAATTCCCTCAGAAAGTGGAATCAGGAGATCATTCCTCTTCCCCCATAGCCACATGATTCCTGACAAAGCTTCCTTATTCTCACACCAGGTTGTCCTCCTTTCAAGTCCTAAATGTAAACTTAAATTCGGAATGCTGCATCCAGGTGATACTAGCCTTAGGCCAGTGACCATATTCTGCACAAAATCTGCGAACACCTCTGACCCTACCCCTTAGCCAACTCCTACTTGTCAACAACTGCGGCATTAACAAATGTGTAAATCTTATGGTCTCTTCCTGCATCACTCTTCCTTTGTGAATAACATCTGAGGTTTAGTATCTAGGGATCTTGTGGTCTTTACTATTCATGTACATGCAGGCTAATGTATCCTAAGCAAGATTTAAGGATGCTTTCCCAAAATAAAATAATTACCACTATTTTTGAGTGACAATTTCATCAATCATTTCAGAAAGCTCCAAAATAATTCTGAAGTCATTTAAATATAAATATAATATATTATGTTAGAGTTATTTTTATAAGCATTTTGCTTTCTGGAAATCTGCAACTATCACTCAAAAAAGCTTACTCAGTTTACCCGTTAACAGTTCAAATGTTGCTCCCACCAATAGCTTTGGTGTTACAGATTGATCTGTTTACACAGAGGTAACAAAAATGTGCTTGTGTGCGGATGTATCTATGGCTCTGTGTATATGCATTCAGAATAATGCAATGGAAAATTGAAATGACTGTAGCTGTAAGTAAGCCCAAGTCTGGAGGCTGAAAGTAATTTAACTTCCTGCAATCTTCTATTAATCCTTTCATTCTGTTGAAATCTCAGTGTATAACAGGCCTTTTCAATACTTTCGTCTTCCAGCGGAAGGATGTGTATTTGAGGACAGGAGATGCTTCAGCTGCCTTCATTAGCTATTTCCTATGAAAGAGCAAGGTCAGATTCAAAGTTCAACAGGCAAGGCACTATCACAGATTGACCTGACATTTCTGCAAACTCCCTTCATGGGCCTACAGGATGGGAGAGATTGATAGTCTTGGAAATGTGATGTTTTACCAAGTACATTAAAATGACTTTCTTTTCTGGATTTAATGGAAGTGCATGTGTCTGTGCAGAGTTACTGTGGGATACTTCATCTTATATTTGAACAGTGTCTCAGCTAACCGCCACACTTAAGCATCAGGAAAAACAATTCAACAAATGCTGAAAAAGCACACAATGTGAGCACAGCACAACTTGTGATAAATCACGTCGACAAGAATCATGAGGAAAACTTGTTCTTGTATCTCATTTGAAGTATGAATGGTGAGCTGCCCATGCTACTTCTGCTTCTTATTTGGCATCTTGCTAATGGTAGTGGTGGAGGAGGCAGCAGTGTAGGCATTAGTGGCAATATTGAAATGCAGCCTGCACCTTTTAAAAGGGAAGTAGATTTTGGCTATTGTGTGTTGTAGCCCTCAGTTGTTGCTGTACTGTGTTTGTGTGCACTGGGAAACATTCCACAAAGGTAACAAGGCGTGGGGCTGGATGAACACAGCAGGCCAAGCAGCATCATAGGAGCAGGAAAACTTGACGTTTTGGGCCTAGACCCTTCG
>JAHRHZ010000009.1:29611150-29636934 GCA_024137785.1 Ginglymostoma cirratum | reverse complement strand
CTCGGATTCTCCAGCATCTGCAGTACCTTTTATCTCTTCCACAAAGGTGCCTTGATTTCCAGGTCTTGCTCTGGAGGCCTAGAGTGATGACCAGTAGAGGGAGCTGCTCTTTATAGCAGATTTGAGAAAGATGCCATAGGCAAAGAACTCGATAACAGTGGTCAGAAATACCAGGTCAAATTGCCACAAAAACTGAAATAGTGTGAATGGAGTTTCTAAGGTAAGACACCTAATTATATCCCTTTACTCTCTGTTTAGCTGTCCAGTACCTGTTAATTTGACACTCACAATCTTTCCCTCCCCTACTTCTCTTCAATCTGTTCCAAATACAACCACACAACATTCTGAATCTCTTTCCATTTCCCACTAAAGGCTCTGTGCCTACTACTGTTTCATTATTTTCCTCAATTCATCTACATGTGGCATGTTTACCACAGTATTCATATCATTCTAGCCTAATTTGAAAATCTATACAACCTTTCTGCAGGTGACACATTAATCCACTTGCTTTCTTTCTGAAAGAACAAAGTGATACACATTACCAAGAACGGGATAGGAGTTTAGATGCAGATAGTGGATCAGAACTTCTATAAATCTTGGGCAAATTGATAGAGGTTGCACTAAAACTAACGAAGCAGAGGATACACGGGAGCATTGTAACTGGTGAGACTGGAGGATATTCTCCCAATAGTACTTAATCACCTTATCAACTTTCTGTCTCTCCGTTACACATGCTTCATGACAAAATGTTGCTACTTTGAACCAACCCTCATCATGTTTCCTGGTAACCTTGACCATTAACTGCTAAATGTTATTCTTCTCTTTCAAGCTCCATCACAGATAATTGATCTAATTGCAGGAAAGGAAGAGAACAAAACTTTCGAAGTCACCCTGTCAGTTTATTTCTATAGGCACCCATTTATTAACAGGCTTACCATCTAGCTTAGAGTCTTAGTTGGAAGAATCATTGGTGCAAGTATACAGGAGCAACAATTGACATTAACATGGTGCATGAACTAATTCATTGAAAGGGGAGAGAAGGTCCTAACTCTATTGAAAAAGTCACTAATAGAGTGATAGAGTCATACAGCATGGAAATAAACCCTTCAGTCCAACGAGTCCATGCCAACCATAATCCCAAACTAAGCCAGTTCCACCTGCCTGCACTTGACTCATATCCTTCCAAGCATTTCTTATTCATTAACTTATCTAAATGTCTACAAATGTTGTAACTGTACCCATATCCACCACTTCCTCTGGAAGTTCATTGCACATATAAACTACTGCCTGTGTAAAAGAATTGCCCCACGTGTCTTTTTTAAATCTTTCTACTCTCACGTTAAATATATTCTCCCTTGTCTTGAAATCTTCCACCCTAGAGAAAAGACACCTGCCATTCACCTTATCTGTATCCCTTATGATTCTATAGACCTCTATAAGGTTACCGCTCAACCTACTATACTCCAGTGAAAAAACACTCAGCCTATCCAGCCTCTCCTTATAACTCAAACCCTCCATTCTTGGCAACATCCTGGTAAATCTCTGCTGAACCCTCTCCAGCTTAATAATATCCTTCCTATAACAGGGCAACCACAACTGGACACAGTTCTGCAGAAGAGGCCTCACCAACATCTTGTACAAATGGCAACGTAACATTCCTAATTCTATACTCATAGGTCTGAGCAATGAAGGCAAGTGTGGTAAACACCTTCTTAACCACTCTATTTATATGTGATACTATTCTATTTTATCTAATGCTAATTCCAAAGTTCTAGCGTATAGAAGAAGCTTGATGGCTGTGTACCTACCAGTTTACATTTCACTGAACCTGCTAAGCAAGCCAGATAGTATGAAGGAGTCCTGGTCCAATTTACAAGGTAGTCATTAAAAAGGTCACAAAAGCAAGGCTGTCAACCTTTGCAGTGAAGCCTGTGGTTTTTCTCTGAGCCAGTTATAGCAGGCAATCCTCAGCTGTGGAGCCTTTTTGCGACAAACTGAGTTACTTTGATGAAAGCTCATAGCTAAGAAATAGAAATGCCGAGGTGTAACCCTGTGCTTGTGCCATTGGAACCATGGCAAATAAAGCAGCTCTATTTATATTGCACTTTTCATGACCTGAGGATAATCCAAAACTCTTTACAGCCAATGAAGTACTTTTGGAATGTAACCATTTTTGTAATAGAGGAATCACAGCTGTAAATTTTTGCACAGCAAGCTCCCACAAGTAGTAAGATGATAGTGACCAGATTATCAGTTTTACCAGTAGTCACTGGGGGGTAAATATATGTTAGGAATCCTTGAAATCTCAACTGCTGTTCTTCAGAATGATGCTATGGGTTTACTTACATTCACTTGAGAGACCACTTGGAGCCTCAATTTACTAATTTGTCCAGAAGACTGCCTCCAACATGGCAATAATATCACATCAGTCAACAGTTTGTGCTCAATTGTGTGAATTGGGTCTTGAAACCACTGCTTTCAATTTCAGAAGCCAGAGTGCAATATACCTAGCTGACAATATGGGAGGGAGGGAGGGAAGAAGGATGCCAGCCCCACAACTAGTTCTGTTATGCTTTGAGACAGGCAGCAGCCCAAGGCATTGAGATGTTTCAGTCTTTAGCTAAGATTATCAAAGTCACCAAACACGACCTGGTTTCTTACTTGATTTCTGGTATGTGGAAGTTTCTGCATCTCCACAGGAACAGTCCTGGTCTTTATCTGCTAGGGCTAACTTCATCACACAGTGGGTGAGGAGCCAAATGTCAGGGATCCCACCACCCATCCTGCCTCACACTGCCCAATTATAGACTGTCTTTTCCTGGAATGAGAAATGGACCTGGTGTGGTGGCCTTCTCTGATGGTCCTGAAGGAAAAGTATGGCCGTTCTCTGCACCACCATCTCTAGATTCCCATCAGCAAAACACAACCCCATTTTCCCCCTTAGCTGCCACATGCAGGGCAAGTTACTCAAACTGTACAGGACATCTCTGGACTTCCAGCCCTTGACTGGAGACAGAACAGGCTTTTAAAGATGGCGCTGGCACCAGTAAACCTGAGAGGTCCTGGACTTAGTGAGTGGGAGAATATGATGATCGGGGTACCGTACAGGCATGGTGCATAGGTAATGAGGTGAATCTGGGATTATAGTGCCAGAAAACACACCGGACCTTGCCATGAAACTCACCAAAAGTGGCGACTTCCAGCATGATTCAGCCCCATGTTACAATCATATTCCCACATATTACCACTTAAGATTTGTGTGTTTGTATGTGTGTCGGGGGGCGGGGATGGGGTGCATTAAAATGAACAAATATGGTGTATTCACATTGTGCTTTGGCAGAATGGTTTTTAACCAGTCACAAGAAAGTAATGAGGGGAGGCTACTTCCACGCAGGCATGTTGGACAACTAAATCACCCAAGTCAATGTAACAATGGTCACATCTGTAGCATAGTCAGGTCGCAGCAGAGCACCTTACAAAGTTCAGGGCTTTGCACCAATTTTACGCCAGGAAAAACAGCAACCATGAACTGAATTTTGCCTCCAAACTTTCTTAATTAGGCTAATTGATTTTGTGCGATTCTTCATCCTGTATCAAATCCCATGGGTAACTCCGTTCTCCACACATAACATGATTTACCGCCTGAGAAAAACTTTGTTTAAAAATTCCCCAAGGCAGTGAAAATGCCAAATTTTGAGTAATCATAAATTAATTAACACAACAAATAGCTTGCCCTGCCCATGATCTGAATCTTAAGCACTCTTTAAAATTGCTTAGATTTTATCAGAATACTGTAGTCCAGTGGTTGACTACTCCAGTCGTAGTTAGAGTGATTGATGAAGCAGATCAGAAATGAGAACATTAAGATTGTGACAAGTGGCTTATCACAGCTTCAGACTCACTAATTTAACATATATCCCATTAAATATGGTGCCACATAATAGCAAAGATTAAAAGGCATGGAATTAAGGAGTATGTGACTGTATATAACTGGAGTTTTGGCTGATAGACTGAAAGGACTGAAAGGAAATTTCTTTTGAAAATTTGAATTAGGATTCAATTGAAATATTGTGTACAGTTTGGAATGTTCTGTAGGACGAATAGAAAAAGAATGACAAGTGTGCACTTATCTATGTGCATATCTGACTGATTCAGATATGACTTGGGAAGAAGGATTACTTTTACAAAGGTCTGAATTTTCCAGTGGATGTTGGACACTGACATTGGGTCTCAGATGGGTGTCGTGAGTAGGTGCATGACATCAGCCCATCTACCCAGCAACCTTCAAGGAGAGGTCATAAACTGGACATCCAATCAGTGCGCCAACCGCATAGGTCAAAGGGCAATCTCTCTGGAGGGGGTGGGCACTGCAGGGGCCAGGAGGGAAGTGTGAGGGTACCATAACGTGGAAATGCCACCCTTGAAGTCATCAAATAAAGGTGCCCAAGTAAGCAGGGCCATTATGGTGGAGGAGAAACCTTTGCGTAAGAATACTCATGGATGCGGCTTTCACTCCTGTGATCCTATCATTAGAATATGAGGCCTTTGTCTCCAAAGCATGCTACAAGCAGATCTCCTCCACTAAACTGGCAGCTTCTGCAATTGGTGTAGGCAGCAGAAAGATAGTGAAGTTGAACTGAATCTTACATTTCTCTGACTAGATGTGAGTTGAGTTAAATATTTTAGAAGGATTCTCATCACAAGACCCAGTGAGATATTTCATCATATTTTACCAAACATGCCTCATTAAACATCTACTCCGCTCTTTTGATATCCCTCTTGTCTGATTCAATCCCCATCTTATCGCATACTATTCCTCAGCACAACTTGCCAAAAGACAGGCATCATTTGCACTGGTGCCATCTTTCAGAGGCCACTGTACATATAGACAAGTGTTGGCAATCCAGTGTTGTCTCTCACTGACAGCATAATGGCCCAGCAACCACAATGTCTCCAGGCCCATGGCACAGCCAACATAGCTGGCACTCCCTCACACATAAAACTCCATTCTCTCATCCTAGTGACTCTTTAATCACCAGATCACACAGTTTATCTGCTCCTACATATACCCCATCTGAGTCCCTGATACTCTCCCCCCACTGAATGCCCAGTGATCACCGAGATCTCTTTCATTTTCCAGTAAAGGGACATGGCACACAGGTAAGCAATTTGGACAAGTCCAAACATGAGTTTGTATTGACAGCCAGGAAAAGGGAACACAAAGGAAGTGAATACAGACTGCCGTTCACCCCCACAATATGAATCAAATCTTAGCCAAGATTAATTCGTGGCCTTAATTGTCCATGATGATCTGCTGCACCTGATCATCAACTTCAATGAGCAGCCCCTAAACATGACTGACCAAACACCTTGCCACTGTTTTAGCAGCTCCTTGACTGATGGTACGTGGTTCTCTTGTCTGTTTGTGATGACTCTACAGGATGGACCATTGACTACTCCCTGGACTGTAAAGCCGGACAGATGACAGTGAGCATCCCAAGTGGACAACTGATCTTGCTGAAGCCCTGGACTGTGCGCAGACTGTATCCTGACTGATGGTCCCAGGACTCAGTGAATGACAGTGTTTACTTCCTTGATTGGACTGAGGACTGGTCCCCACCCAGTTTCTGACATGGCCATTTGTGTGAATACACGCTCAATGTATTGCGCATGCTGCTGGCACATGCTGTAGGTGTTAAACTAATGTCTCGGTGATCTGTGCATCCGCCCCCCCCACCCAGCCAAATTCCAACTGACAAGTATTACTAGCAGCCTCTTTGTGTGTCCACACAAAAGGGCTTGTCAAAACAGCTGCACTAATAACCTTTGGCACTGGCTGAATGATGAATGGGTTCACAAGCATGGAATGGAATAGTGCTAAGTAAGCGAGTGCTAAGAGAGAAAGTGAGCAGCCCTGAGATGCAGCCTGATCCAGTCTGTGAGCTGGGTATGGAAGTCTTTATACTGACCTTCCTGAAGCCTAGAATCTGGTGTGCCCTACAGTACAAGTCTATACTTCCTAGGCAGTCTGCAAGTGGATAGGGGAGATGCCATGATGGTCGTGAGGCAATGGCAAATGTCTGATGTCAGTGTCTGTGGATGAGGGATGCATGCCATGGATCACTCACTATGCTGTTTGATGCTGATCAACATGAAGGCTTCTCACAGCCAGTGGCAAGCTGAGGTGCTCAGGTATCCACACTGACTTCTGTGTCAAATTTCTTCACGTACAGTTTGTTTGCCACATTTGGTAAGATAGGAAGCTGAATATTAATGGGACAAGTTGGGCCATTCTGAAGGTGTTTAGTGAAATAATTCCACAGAACCTGGTATCCCATCACCAAGTCACCCTTTAATTACACATGAAAAGTCTTTGACTTTACTACTGCCTCTTCAGAGTCAGCTGTCAGAGTGCCAGAATCAGATGAACAGCCCCAATCAGAGAATTCATATTCCATGAGGACCAGCTGGCTGACCTCATTTTAGTCATTACATCCCTGCCCCTCTGCGTCTGAGGACATCAGCTGGTTCCTTTCTTTGCAGTGCTTGCTGGGGCGTTTAGCACCAGGTCAGATTCCTCCAACTCAGTGTCCGATATGGGCCGTGTGTACCGCACAGCAGCTTGCTTCTTATGTCACTAGCGCCTCAGTAGAATGTTACTGTCCTCTTCCAGCAGCAAAGCTGTCAAGGTGGCTACATCCATCATGTCCATCTCTGATTCAGAAGACTCATCAAGACTTGAGGGAGAAAGTGAATCAATAGGTTCTGGAAGCCCATCCAACTGTTGTGAGGGGCAGGGCACATTTTGCTCCCTCACCGCTTGAGAATTCGCTACTTTCATATGGTCCACATGCTTGTTCAGGACTGTCGCACCTACCTGAACTTTATACGTCGCTGGTCTAGACCTCATGTCGACCATGCCTCTTATTCACGTGGGACCATTTCTGTGAATCTTACACCAAACTTCATCCACTGTATCAAACTATCTCTCTTTCTTGGCAGAGTTTTGTGTCCGATATTGGCCTTGCTGATGCCGTTTCACCCTTCCCACCATGTCTGAGAAGATCAGATTAAACCTGCTGCAGAGTCTTTTACCCATTCACAACTCTGCTGGTGCTAACCAAGGAGTTGCAAGAGGGATGGTCCTGTAACCAAATAAAAACCATAACAGCTTGGCTTCTAGTGAGGCTATAGGCTGTTCCTTCAAGTCAGCCTTCAAAATTTAGGCTGCTCTTTTTGCCAGGCCATTGGATGGTGGGTGGTATGGAGGTGGCCTTATTTGTTGAATCCTATTCAACTTTAGGAAATACCCGAAATCACTGTTGGTAAACGATAGCCCGAAATCTGTGACCAACATATCTGGGAGTCCATGTTTTGAAAAAGGTGTGCCAGTTTTCCTATCGTCCACTGAAAAATTGCACAGGCTGATGATACCCCAATTGGCAGTCTGGTAAATTGGCACAAAACCTTATGGGTATTAATTGTAACATGCTTATGGGAATCCTCATCCTAACACAAATTGCAAATAAGTCTGGCACATGTCCAGCTTTGTGAAGGACAGCGCCCCCTGCTAGCTTTGTATATAAATCCTCTATGTGAGGGATTGGTTACTTATCCAGCTGTGAAAAGTGGTTTACCACTTGTTTAAAATACCCAAAGAGGCGAACCAACCCGTCGGGCTTCACAATTGGTACGAGTGGTGTTGCCCATTCTGCAAACTGGACTGATTTGATAATTACTTCACTTTCCAGCTTTCTGATTTCTGATTTCTGCCTCTACTTTTACCCATAAGGCAAATGGCACTGGGTGGGCCTTGAAGAATCATGGAATTGTTTCCTGGTCAACATGCAAGGTGGCCTTGGCTCCTCTGATTATCCCTGGACATTCCTAGAAGACCTCGGGGTAGTTAATTAGGACTTCACTCAGCAGCCATTTTCTAATTGAAAAATGTTAAGTCAATTTTGGTAAATCTCTTGCAACCACTTTTGCCCAATCAAGCTTGGGCTTAAGACTTTCACCACAGTCACTGGTAACTGAACCGGTTGCTTTTCATAAGAGACCAGAACCGAAGTTGTACCCTTAATCTGTAAAGGCTCCCCGCTGTAGGTTCTCAGCCTAGCCAAGGTCTTGCACAAACTGAAGGACAGGAGTCCAGAGTGAATTTTGTTAAAGACCAGTTCTGTGATCATTGATACAGCAGTGCCAGTATCGATCTCCATTAGAACCGGATAACCATTTAACTTGACGTTTATTTTGATTGGCTCTGATTTGGATATTGCTAAGCAATTTAACTGTTCCTCACCAGGTGTAGGTGGACTCTCCAGGGTATGAACTCTCCCGGATACCCTCCTGGATACCGGTCTATGAGTTATCTTACCCAATCTAAGTCTAGTAGGTCTCTTTAGTTATCTTGAGTCTGCGTACCGGTAGCAACTACAGTGGCTTACCAGCTTGGATCCTGAAGAAACTCTTCACCTGTCCGGCTGAAGCTTATCTTCATTTTGGATTTTGCTGTGGGCCGACCTGTAGTCCCTCTGATCCGGGTATGTTCTGAGTGAGGCTATGCAATCGCCTGCACTCCAATGGTGTTCCTCAAGCTCAGTCAGCCTGGTGAGGGTTTCCATTTCCATTGGAATACGCTGCAACTCATATGCTCCACTTGCCATATTCTCCAACAATAAAACCAGTTGTAGTGCCCGTTTGAAGTCCAGCTGGGCTTCAGTTAGTCAGAGTTCTTGCATGGTTTCATCATTAATCCCACATGCCAGATGGTCTCTAAGCATCTTATTAAGGGTTAAACCAAAGTTATATGCCTCTGCCAGTTGTCTTAACCCAGTCAAAAATTCCAATACGGAGCCCCTGGTTCTCAAATTGCAGAGTAAAAGCAACAGCATCTCAGAACTAGAGGAGGTTTGGGGTTGTAATATTCCTTAGCTGTGTACATCAATTGTCAAAAGGCTTTAGTATCCGGTGCCTTAGGGAAAGCTAGGCTCCTAATAACAGAAAAAATTGTGGTTCCACAGGCTATCAGGAGAATTTTTTTGTCTGCCACAGTATCATTTGCTCAGGGTAAAAAACACACACTCTGAAGATGTTTAGTGAAGTAACTCCATAGAGGCCAGTATCTCATCACAAAGTCACCCTTTATTTACACATGAACAGTCCTTGACTTCAGTACTGCCTCTTCAAAGTCAGCAATCAGAGTTCCAGAACCTCTGACATTGCTGTTTTTATCTGTCAGCCAGAGATCCCTGATTGGGGCTCTTAATCCGGTTCAGTCAGGCAATTGATATTCGAGATAGTCCCACTGGCTGACCTTGTTACAATCACTGCATTTAGCAAGCTAGTATTCCCCTTATATGACAATTCACAAGTCAGCAAAAACAGAAAAGGTGAAGCGAGATGCTCCTAACACTACGATAGGCCTCATTGGACTTCTCATCCAATTCTGCCACAAATCTCACCATAGCCCGCACTGCTATGACACCCGTAAAATTCTACCCCATTCACAAATTGACCCCTAAATTGAGTTTTAATTGCCTTCTTTCCAATATAAGTTGGGACCTGGAGTACTCATATCTTGATCTAGTTACTTCTTTGCAATCTTAGAGCTGCTAAATTTCAAGGAAATCCTCACTTTCCTCAAACCATGATACCATCATTATATTTCACCAAATATATTTTATTTGCTAATGCATTAAATCAAACTTCACAGATTTTCCAAAAAGCCACGTTATAACTCATGGTGGTAAATTTCTATGAAGATGTTTCTGTTTATCCACTGTAACTTTGGTGGAATTGGTAGGAACACCAATGAAGCCATTTTTCCAGGACTTCAATTAGTCACATACAAAAGTCTCAAATTACCAACTTGAAAATGCCTGCAAAAAATTAACTGCAGAGTTTGGAATTTCAGCTTTTCTCTGTTGATTACTTTTTACTTTAAAACTCAAAATTCTTCTATCCACTTTCCAATCCTCAGGAATCTCTCCAAAATGGAGCAAATATTTAACAGGAATGTCAGTTCATTTTTAACAATTACAACCTGCTTTAAAAATAATTGATACCTACTAGCAGAAACTTTTCCTGTTCTGAGATCCAAAGATATTTTTGGAAAAATGATTTTTTTGTCATAGGTAATATCAATTTAGCATCACTACTTCTTAAAACAGCGGAATTTCAAAGGACCCACATTTAACTTGCTAAAAATCCATTCACTTCCACAAATATAAAGTCAGATCCAAGCTTGTTTCAATGCATTTTACTTAATTTAATATGACATTTATCTTTTTGAACTTTTCTTGCCATCTGTATACAAATATTTTCATTTTCCAGTGGTATTTATCACTGAGCCATTTGTTGATTGAAAACAGTCTAGATCAAGGCTAAATCCATTGGAGACAGCACACTAGTCTTGTGATTTTACTTGTCCTTTTTATTCAGGCTTGTTTTGATTCAAGATTATTTACTTCCGAATGTTTATTGCTTCTTCTACCACATGAATTATGGAAACTGCAGTCATGTTGGAGAACTCAAGGCCTTTTCTGATCTGTCTGCATTTTATGCTCCAATTGGATCATTTGGTGTATAAAGAGAGGCAGAGAGAGACCAGAACTGTTTCCATTTTAAACTTGATACATGATAAACTCCAGTTTTGGTGGTTAACTGTTCACACTTTTCTAGGATTAATGGCCAAAGTAGCCAAAATCTTTAATTCTATATTGTCTTCAGAAACAGAAGTAAAACGTTAATTTTGATAGAATACACTTTTCGATTCAGCAGAACTTGGCATGGAACAAAATGTATTCTGGGTTTGGCTTGTAATTCCACTTAAGAACACTGTGACAATAACTTATACTGTCTTACCACATTTGCAAAGCATAGCATGGTGGTTTATGCATTTTTCATACATTAAAGCATAAAGAAATACACATGACATCAAATGGAAGGGGAGGAGATTAAACATAAGGAGCAGATTTTATGTTCTAGCTTTAGCATGCCTTTCATATATTTTACACTGAATTATTTCAGCAAATGCTTTGTTAGTCAGACTCACAAGCATTTTTCCTGAGTTTTCCTGAATTCGGAGGAGATTTTCAATTTGATAGCTCCGTCAAACAAGTATGACTTCACTGATTTTGTATGGTGTTAGATGACATGATATATCGAGGCAGAGAAAGATGTCACAGCATTGCAGACTGTACTTGAGATGGGAAATGCAATAAAAAGCATGGCCCTCTGATCCATAACTTTTTCCTTCCACCCAGAACCATGTCCCTGCACCCCTCTAGCAATTCCATCACATTTACCACCTCTATCCACTCTCCTGCTTCCTTTTGACCCCTCATTTGTATCACCTTCTCTATCTCACCCCTTTGAATGATCTGGCCTTTTATCACTGGGTGGATCTCTTCTCCAAGTAAGGTGATGTTTCACTAGGGTAAAAACTGTAATAGGCCCTCTGATATCTGATCACGCGGTGGTACCATTCTACCACCCCATCCCCCTCAACCAACCCATGTCACAGTGAGCAGCACAACTTGTAGAAATTTCTGGTACCAGAAATGAGATCTTCCTCAATCTCTAAGAGCTTAGATCACCTCAAGTGCTCAACCCTGGAAATACCACCATTCTGGAGCCTACATTACATTTCAAGACAGGCCAGTCTGTCCTAATGCAAACACAATGTGCAGTGGCCATTGCTCTATTGCTTCAGCACTGCATTATTGCCTTGTATTTGTGGCGTTAATTATTCACTGCCATATTAATACCACCAGGCACACTGAATTAATTTCCAGCAGCCACATCACTTGGTCATGCAATTAAAAATAGATTAATAAGTTTAAGGGGCATTCATATTTGAATTGATGCATCATAAGCCTCAAGTTTCAAAGCTGCTGAAGTGGCTTTGGTGACTAAAGCATATACTTAATAAATGGTTCCTTCCTTTTATATCTTGTCCTTTATTCATTTCTTTCTGACAAGCTCATATGATGTTTTAAAGCTACCTCTTTAAAATGTGTTTACAGTACTTAAGATAATTAAAAGACAGACTTTCATCAAAGTGGTTATAGGAAGCTTCTTCTGCCACAATGCTACTATTGTGGTTTTAAAGATCACAATGATTAAACTGTGCACATAACTAATAGTTTATACATGTTTAGGTTTAGCCTCGCAGTCATATATTTAGAAGTTAAATCTGTTGTTGGTTGCTTTAATTACTTTAATGAATCCCCATCAAAGTAGTTCCAGGAAGTGCATGGCAAGCATATGCCACATTTGTTCCAGGAATGAATAGAACAAATCCAACATTTATTTCTTAAATGTATTTAATAACAGTAGAATTAAAGTTCTGAACATGTACAGTCCAGTAATCTTGTTAGGATCATACTCACTGCTAACCTCCAGAGCTATACTGTCAGTGTTTCAAGGGTCAGTGGGAAGTCAGTTGGCTTGAATGGATGTTCACTCACTAAGAAGCATATCTAAAAGTGAAAGGCGGACCTTATTCCTAAAGAGTTTCCGGCAGGAAATTGCTTGGCTTCAACATTAACACATTTTCCACTCACCCTTCCACTACAATATAGGGTTTTGGTGTGTAATATGTGGGAATGTAACGTGAAGTTGCCATGCATGCACACATAGCATCTTCAATATAGAGGCAAATGTCACTACCCCATTATTGCACAGAGGGAAACTTCATCAACCTGTCTACACCAGGCTCCCACTGTCTGGTTGGCAGGCTCATGTAAAATTGACTGTCGTTGCATGGTTTTCCCAGAGGCTGGGAAACATGGAACTGAATCAGAGGTGAAAGCTATCCCCAGATTAACAAGGTGAATGCCTTTTTATCACAATCAGGAGGAGCAGGAATGCTCTTTTAGGCTCAACACAGTGTGGAAATAGAGGAAAACAGCAGGTCAGGCAGCATCAGAGGAACAGGAAAGTTGACGTTTCGGTTCTGATGAAGGGTCCTGACCCAAAACTTCGACTCTCCTGTTCCTCTGATGCTGCCTGGCCTGCTGTGTTCCTTCAGTTCCACACTGAGTTGACTCTGACTCCAGTATCTGCAGTTCTTGCTATCCCTGATGCTGTCTTAGGCTGTTGAAGAATGACACTGTTTCCTCCAGCCTGGATTGCTAAGCTCTCCAAAAGCCTTTTCAAAAGCACCTCCTCTGACCTCCCAGTTTCTGGGATTGTTCCCAACTTCCCAAGCTTGTGGCCTTCTGCCACTTGCTTTTCCTCCTCCTGTAAGGACTGCCTCTCTATTTGGCCTGTAACTGGATGGAAAACAAAGCAAAAATTCATTTCAAAAGAAGTTTTACCACTATGTTCACAATGCTTCTCAGCTAATTTTTTTGTCTCCCACATTCCCTCCCTGCAAATATCGGAGCCTTGGATTCAATTCAGGTCTTACACGCCTCCAGGCATATGAGGTTATAACTGGCTGCTGGCCGCCATAATTCATATAGCCTCAGATAGCCAGTACCACTCTGGTAAATGTGCAGATTGGGGATCAGTAATGTTTTCTCAGTATATTAGGGTGAGGAGATCCAGGAGATTAATGCCTAAATTTTGTGTGGTCTGGGGCAATAAAGTAAAACAATCTTGAATGTCCTCTTTGGCTCTTATCCTCTTCTCACTTGTCTTTTCATGGCAGCCAATGACAGCTTCCTCACCAGTCATTGCACTTTACCTAAGTACTTCAAGTTCAGTGAAACAATGATTATCAATAATGAGTCGACTGAGTGCCAATTCAGTTTCCAACAGACATAGAAGATAAAAATGAATCCCAAAGGAAAATAACTTATCATTTTAAGAGCCCAGCCCAGCATTCTGTTCTGACGGTACAGCTGAGCCGATACACATTCTACAGTGAATATATCTGCTCCCGAATGGCATTTCCATTCATACAATGGGGATGCAGCAACTCCCACTCCCTCCTATAACGGTGGCCTTTTAAGATTTATATCAGAGCTCAATTGCTAACAAGACTCTTTAAGTCGTGACAGGTCACAAAGTACCCAGTTTCGGCTTATTTTCCAGCTGTTCCACTCTGGTCCTGCTAGTAAAACAATGACATCTCATTGACTACAAAGTAAGGATAATAGCACCAATCTCCAATAGAGTATAAATCTGGGTTATGCTATCCAAACTGATGAATTCTGAAGACCCAAATTTATTGAATAATTTAAATTGAGACCTTTGTAATCGTTTATGTTGGCAGGATGCACTTTTTCACTGGGACACGGTAGTTGGCAGAGAAATCTAAAGTTCAGCAGTACATAGACCTGATTTACTTAAAAGAAGGTGCAGTAGTAATTTGGGGAAATTGCGAATGACTGAGAAAGACAGACATGGAACTCCAAGAGTAGTTCCCATCACTGAAACTATTGGACTAAATGGTGATAAGAAAGGCTGGAGCTAAGTGGTGCCCCTTCCAGTTTGGTAAACATGCAGCAGGTGTATTAAGAGGAGGCAAACAGTGAATACCCATGTGCTGCAGGGACCAAATGTACAAATTCCCGAAAATGAGGAATAATGTCAAGGTAAATTTGAATAAAAGGTATTCATGGAAAAGACATGGAGGTATACTGCTACTGTGGATGTACTAAATGCTCAGTGCATGTTATGATGCCACAACAATACAGACTGCAAGGAACTGCCAACAGCTCTCACATCTCACACAGATCCACAACCATTTTACTGAAACTACATTTCTGATTTGATGTCAGTCGGACCATAGCTTCCCTCTATTCAGATAATGGCTGCAAATTTTCTTAAGCACTCTCTATGACTTCTCAAACAACTTGCAAGCTTTGTATTCATCCGTTCTCACAAGTTGTAGAATTGCATGGCCTGTGTAGTTTCAGTGATGAATTCCATTTCCAGCGTTGTGACAAAACAACATTCAGAGAAATGGCCGTTCTAAAACGTGGTAGTTGGCCACATTCAATTGTACCCTGTAATAGGGGCACAGCTTATTGTAAGAGTTTCAAAAATTCACTCAGGACACTTCAGGGGTCATTCTAAAGCTATTCCAGGGTCACAGTGAGTTGGAGATGAAGAGAGACAGAACATGCGTGTTGGGCAAAATTATCAAATTAAATTAAGGGTGCGGGATTTAGCTCACCAGCACTATTAGTCTGATGCAAAATAAGGGACTGGGCCTCAAATTTAGACCTGGGGTCCAGAGGTAAGCTGATATATAAATAACAAGCTTTAGTGAAAGTCTGTCTTTATGCATTCATCCAGGGAAAAGGCTCCCAAAGGTGTAACATAGCAGTAAGACCAACTGATGAGGAATTTTTAGTGGTGATGCCATTTTTACAATTGGCAACTAACCTCTTCAGAAGACTGCAGCAAATAATGCACTTTGTTTCGACAGAAGGAGCTAATGACATTTTTCATGAACGTTGAGGAAGATAGATGAGAACATTTTACAGTTGAATCATAAGCCTCATAAATAAAATCAACCCTTCATTCAAAGCTTAGGCCGTGATCCTGTCTGGTATCAGTGCGACAAATAGTCCACGTGTTCAGAAAGTTGAGTCATCTGGTTGTACTTTGTTACATTTTAGTTGGTAATTTACTCAAATATTCAACAGAAAACAGTACAGTACAAATCACAAGAGCCCTAATGGCCACAGAGAGGAGAAACAAGTTAAATTAAATCCAAGGAAACGTCAAACCCACTAAAGTTGAAACATGATTGATACATTGGAATCTATTTGTGTCTTTCAAGTCAATATCTTCATGTGGAGAATTTATTTGACGGAAAATTGTGCAAGTTGTGATTTGATGGTGCTCCAGCTCCAAGTCAGAAATTCTGACATGGAGCTTCACAACATGAAGTTTACCAACAGAAGTATCAGAGTTTAAGAAAATTCACGTCAAAATATTAATGCGGTCAGTGGTCAAGTAAAGCTCCTTCTATCCTGCGTCCATATGAGGGTAGATCACCCAATTCCATTGTATCAAGGGGAAGCTAGTGGGATTAAAGAATTCCTCTGAATCTGACTTATCTCAAAACTCAGAAAAGCACTATCGATACTTCTGTGCAAGTTTCCTGATTCGTTTCACTGCCCAATTTTCCACTTCCCTAACCATCCCTGATACAGTAGGAAATAAAAACTATTCTTTGCAACTGTGCAACCTATAAGCAGCTATTTTGACCATGCTACTATCTTAAATGACGGGATAGGTGGAATTGCAACTATTTTCTTTGGTGATAACTTAATAGCAGTAAGATTGCAGCGTGCATTTGAACGTGCGTGAAGTCCAGAAAAAATGCAACTGATGGTTACAGGTGAAAGCTCTACAATGAACTTTAAAATGTAGTTAAGCAGCTCCATTGCTGAACTTCAATAACACTGGTGCATATTCTTTCCAAAATAATATCTCCACCAGCTGTACTATGTTTTGCTTTGGAGTAAATCTGGAGGTCATTAATTGGCAGTGTTTATAAATCAACTTCTTGTTTAATATTATTATTTTTCCTTAATATTTATTACTTCACAGACAAGAAGTTCTGTATATACAAATGATACATAAAATGTAAGAATGCATGAACTTTCTGAAAAAGACCTTACCCAACACAACACAAAATAGCAAAATATTGCCTTCAAGTAAAAATAAAGACATTATTTCTTTTTTTTAAGTTTATGAGTGCATGTTACGTTGGAATTTACACGCTTCAATGTATTATGATCAAATATACCAACCAGAGTCCTCACAGGCTAAATAAAGTTAAACAAATAGTTGATGCATTATTCCAATAATTCTAACAATAGCAAATTCATGTAGGCATTTCTAATTTTGGTATGACTGATTATATAACAGAGCATGCCTATAATTTTAGTTTCTGGATTTAAAGTCCTCAATTTTCTACAGAGCTCTATTGCAAATAAGCAGTTAACACTGTACCAATATGAGGTGCAAGCCCGAGCTATATTACAACTCTATAGATACAGATCAGGCTCTGCTACCTCTTTAATCAGGTGAGAGTCTCAGTGTTGAAAATTAGCAGACAATTCAGCTTCTGGATCGCCACAGTAACTAACACCACCAGGAAGGGTTGCTGGATGGGTTCCAGCTTCAGGGCTAAGTTTTCAGAATAGTTTCCCCCTTTCTAGCCCGGCCAAGCAGAGATGAAGAAACTGAAAGATCTGTGGATGCTGTAAATGTGAAATAAAAACAGAAAAATCTTAGCAAGTCTGGCAGCAACTGTGGAGAGAAATCAGAGTTAACATTTTGGGTGCAGTGACACATGGTCAGAACGGAATATGAAAAATGGTGGGGAAGCACAGCAGGTCTAGCAGCATCTGTGGAGAGAGAAAAACAAAATGGGTGTTTTTGGCTGAGATCAACATAAACAAGAGACAAACAAGACAAGTAGGCCGGGGTGGGAGTGGGAAGGTGGTAAATAATGTAAGAAAAATGGAGGACAGACATCATGTGGCAAATCTCTAGATTTGGGGAATTCAGTATGGTGTCGTAGAACCTACAAAGTCCCTAACAAACAATGAGGTGTTTCTACTGGAGCTTGCAGTATTCCGTGTCTGATTTCACTCTTCTTCAGAACTGAAAATAGTTGGCAGTGGAGGAGAAACAAGGGGTACAAATGGTGTAGAGGCCCAGTGCGAAAGACAAAAGGATTGCTAATTGGGATGAAAGAGAAATAGTGATGTAAAAGGGGTGTGAATTAAAGAGTTGAAGAGTGAAAATGCCTCCTCAGCTGACAGCAAAGTAAATAAGGCACAAACAAGTCAAGGTCATAAGCGGGAAAAGAATCTAGGAACAATGATAGACATGAGATCACGCTCTGAAATTATGGAATTCAAATTGACACCTGGAGGTTGTAAATTGTCTCAGCAGAAAATGAGGTGTCCTTCCTGGACCTTGCATTGTGCTTCATTGAAACATTGTAGAAATGTTAACATAATAATAAGGTGGTTAATTGAAATGGCAGGCTGAGTTTCTGCAGCCTTTTATTTTGTTTCTGATTGTCAGCATTGACTGTATTTTGCTTTTAGTACAGAAATCTATTGCGGCACCTTTAATTAACAAGTGAGTTGGGTTTCGTGAACACCACAAAATAATGTTCAATCTTGGCCTCTTCTTGGTCTATAAGATTCACCAATCCACTGGACAAATTTGCTGTGAACATGAATCTACAAATTAGGGATAAAAGGAGGCCCTTCAGCCCATTCAGTATGCTTAATCATTCAATAAGCTCATGGCCTCTGTATTTCGATCTCCTTCTGATAATCTTTGATCCTCTTGTTAGTGAAGAGTCTACCTCCTTCTGGAGAAGAGAGTTCCAAAGACTCATAATACTCTAAGAGAGAAAAAAAATTCCCTCCTCTCCATCTTAAATGAATTACGTCTTATTTTTAAACTGTGTCCCTTAACTCTATACCTGCCCATAACATAACTATTAAAGAAGTTGGCAAACTTGTTAGGTTCAACTGCTAAACATGGTCGGTTTATCTACTATATCCACACAGATGGGGCTTTTCCATCCTGTGTGGCATGCTTCAGGGAGTCTTGTTCCACCTCACTCCCATTGGTCCTGTAGGGAACCAGGAAACAAGAGGGCATCAAGTACCTGAACACACCATTGTATACTTTACTGAAGATGCCAGAACTTTGATTCAAAAATAGAATGTTGGACAGATTCACCAAGTTAGCCAGCATTATGTGAAGACATCAGAAAATTGGTCATTTCTGTTCTGGACTCTTCATCTGACAAAAGGTCATGTAATTATGGTCAGCACTTGGCTTTTACATTGATTTGCGCTTGATTCAGCTAAACATCTCTTTCTCTTAGAATACTTTGATCAGTTAAACAATAAGTTGTTTAATAATACTGTGCTTTCATTAGCTGTGTTCACTCACACTTGTATATAAATAAAAACACGAGATTCCAGTGGTAATTTCAGTAACTCAATACAGGTAGAGAGGAGGCCAAGGATGGAGCTAAGAAATGAATTTCAATGTAGACAACATACGGAGATAATACACTACCCTAAAGATTTAGTACATTTTTTGGGAGTATCAACACGTCAAAATATTTGTGTTCTTATGTGGTTAATATGAAGCAATCCTTCAGAATTCAAAGTGGGTGGCTTTGGTGAATCTGAAATAGTTGGCTTTGCTTCTTATCTGCTGTACTACTGCATCTTACTCTCCAAAAGTAAATTAACACTTTTAGCTACTTGGCTTGTTAAGTGGTTGTTTGGACACTTGAGAAGCGCAAGGGTAAGCATTATTAGTGTCCATCTCCTTAGCTAAGGAAATTCTGCAGAATGATTGCATTCAGGGGAAAACTGAACTATGAGACTGAATCTTATGATTTTTGGCTAAGTTTTCAGTATCACAAACTTGGTGTTTTTTTTTGGAGGGCATCACTATGAGGGCTAATGAGATCTCTCGACATATCTTACCAATCTCACCTCATTAGCTAAATGCCCCAGTCCTATGGCACCCCTCTTGTTTGATTCTAGCATCATATTACCATGTGCCACTTCAAAAGAACTTGCCACTCACCTGGTATTTGCCTGGCACTGTCTCCATATTTAAAAGACTGCTATGTATTTGGATGAGTGCTGGCATTACACAGCTGCCCTGCTCAGTGACAGTTTAAAAAGACCAAGATGTCAGTCGAGGGGAAAATGATGCCACAATATTCTGACAGGGACCTGGAGATCCTCATGGTCAGGGTGGTCCAGAAAAAGGTGCATCCTCTTCCAGAGAACTGGCAGATGAAGCTACAGCACTAGACTTTGCCGACCTGGTTGAAGGTCATCATCCATTGCAATCTCAGTGATCCAGAGAAACAGCAAGTAGTGCTACAAGAAGGTTAATGACCATTTCTACTCTGCCAGGATAGGTGCCGTACTCTTCTCTCTGTTACCTCACACTCCCTCTACCTCAGCTACTACAACCACCTCCCGCCAAGTCTCATGTTCTGCAGCTCTCACTGTTGCCTGCAACATCTTCTTTCACTTGTTCATGTTCTCTCCCCAACCTTCCACACCAGTAACCCTGAATGGTCTTTGCGCTGTCTTCTCTCTCCCCCAGGACACCTCACCACTTTTCACCGAACCCACACCAGCACTAACAGCATTGCTACCCATTTTCATCTCAATCATTGAAGAACCAATTCAACAATTCTGTCTCTTAGAAACATAACATAATAGAATAGAATTTCACTGCTAATCTATATTTATCACTAATGAAATCAAATACAAATCTTCTGGAATGCAGGTTGCTCTGTTAAATCTCGCTATTTCAAGAATTTTAATGGTTCTGAATCTGAAGTAATTGTCAAAGGCTTTCAGTATCTTGTCACAAGTATCTGTTGATTCTTCTCCAACTTGGTAAATTATAACATTATCAACTGTATTGTCAGTCATGTATAAAATTGTATTTACATGTTCAGCTTCTGATTTAGTTTCTAATGTGGAAATAATTTCATACCTCACAAATTTGTTTTCACTTAGAGATCCAATTCTATATTCTAGTTGGCCAATCACTGAAAATAAATTAGGCCACTGTGGTAGTTGCTGCCAATAACCTATCTTCCGTAGCCTCTGGTGCTATTCCACTTACCCCCAAACAACATGAGACTCCATGCATCATCATCCTTGAGCCTAATTCTACAAATGCATCTGCTTCTCCCCCCAGTCTTGACTTCTCCCACCCTCATCCAGTGGTTCTCACTTGCTGCCATTTTAGGTCGCCCTTGCACCCTCCTGAATGATTAATGCACACCCCAAGAATTTATTCATTCCAGACTTTTGATCGACATCACAAGCAGCTGCAGGACATGACTCATCAGACATTTGACTGCTGTTTTTGCAATCCCAGGACAGACAATATGTGATTCCCTAACTGCTTATGATTGCCTTGCAGGACTGACCACTGTCCATTCCTCAGACTGTGGTCAGACTGATCCCCTCACCATGAGTGGCCCAAGTAAACAACTGACCATGTCCAAGCACCTGGACTGTGTGGGGACTGTGCCTGTGACTGACAATACCTGGACCCCGACCGACATCTACCCAACTCCCCTTTGACTAGACAAGGACTACCCCTCCCCTACCCAGTTTCCAACATGGCCACTTTGTTGAATAAATGTGCAGTTTGTAGGCCACGAAGGCAGCTGGCTCAAGTGGCATTTGTTAGACCTGATGTGTCAGTGTGTTATTCATAATGATGGACCCTTCCCCATTAAACAGATTCCCTACTGACCAGCACGACAAGCAGTCTGTGTATCTGTGTAGAAGAGCACCTCAATATAGCGGTACTGAAAGCCTTTGAAGTGTCAAAGCAATAAAGCATGACAAAGTAAGGCGAGGAAAAGGAAGTCATGGATGCTGACTCTGTTTGTTCGGCTAAGTACCAGTTGAGTTTTCTGGAGATAATTTCACAGTGTGGCCCAGCAAGTTCGCTTGCCATATCTTACCAAATTTGCCACATTAATTACTCCCCCCCTCCACTATGGCGTTCCTCTTGTCTGATTCCAGCCCTATTTTTGCATGCAACATTCCAAGAATTACCTCTACCTGGATTTCCTGGAATTGAATAGCAACCCTGGCCCCAGCCCCATCTTTAAAAAGCTGTTGTGCACCCGGGCAAGCATTGTCAGTCTGGAGCTGCCCTGTGTGGTTCCTGAAACTCATCTCAGAATGCACGACAGGAGAGGAGAAAGCTCTCAACAACGCTGCTGGGACTTTGCATTGTTCACATCTCCATATTTACAACCCAGATGCATATTGTTACAACCATTCTCTATGCAAGCTTTCCCAATTTATTAAAGATCCCAGAGAGATACCCTCAAATTGTCAAGGTCCCAGGTTAGGAACTGGATCCCTTCTTTAGTCAGCCTTGCCCTTGTTTGCTGCAACAAGGTTACTTTAAAAATATCCCTTCCCCTGTGAATGCCTTTCCCCCGGACAAAATGAATTTATGTTTTAAAAGGAGCCAATTTAACCAAACCTTTTTGAGTTAACAAAAGAGTGAGCATTTTAGTTACTAAACATGAGAAGAAATAATAATGCAGAGGGTCATCATTGACCAGAAATGGAACTGAACTACCTATATAATTACTGTGGCTACAAAAGCAGGTCAGAGGCTATGAATCCTATGATGAATGTAACTCAGCTCTTGTTTCTCCAACATTTGTCCACCTTTAGGGTGTCACGGTGGCTCAGACGTTAGCTCTGCTGCCTCATAGCGCGAGAGACTTGGGTTTGATTCCAGCCTTGGCTGACTGTCTATGCAGAGTTTGCACATTCTCCCCACTTCATTGTGCATTTCTTCTATGTGGTCTGTTTCCTCCCACAGACCAAAGATGTACAGGCGAGGTAGATTGGCCGTGGGAAATGCAGAGTTACAGAGATGGGGTGGGTCTGGGCAGGATTCACTTCAGCAGTTCGGTGTGGACTCAATGAGCCAAATGGCCTGCTTTTACATTGTAGGGATTCCAGGACTGAACACAGTTCTGGTCCGCATATTATGAATAGGATACAGAAGCACTAAAATTAAAGGAGAAAGAATTTATAAGGCTTGTGCTAGAAGGGAAATGACAATCAGGGAAGTTTGAACAGGTGGGTGCTCTTTATTCAAGAAAATGTGACCTGAAGTTATGAGGTGATCTAATCGGATTGATTTAGCGAAGGCAGTTCCACTTGTGAGGCAGTTCAAAACCAGGAACTATAATTATAAGGTAGCCATTAATAAATTCACAAAGCTACGCAGGGAAAACCTATTTGCTATGTGTAGTGAGAATGTGAAGCTTAATTGTTAATACGTATAGTGGTGGACATGAGGAGCAAAGTTTCACTTCAGGAAAAATACAGATAAGTACATGAGGGATTAAAGAATGTGAAAGTATGTTGAAAGACTGAGATGAGGTACACGGTGTATACTTTATGTTCAATGTGGGGGACTTCTGTAGCAACAACACTGGCTAGACCAGTTGGACCCAATGTCCCATTTCTGTGCTGTATCGTCTGTGAAATACAATTCTTAGGAACATGATTTATGTCATCTCAGGAGCCAAGGATAACACCAGGTTTCAAAAAGAGGACTGTGTTATGTGAGGGTCAAGTAGATCTATGTTTCACTTGGACATTGTTTCACTATTTGAATTGAAACTATAGATCAAGATGCGGTAAATTTAATACACGTAAATGTGAATATTTACATAAATTATAGTGAATGGAGACAAAAGAAAACTGTTGGCATATTTATTCCAAACTTAACTTCAGATAAGTTTACATTGGATCATCAAATTTTTTCAGAACTAATTGTAAAATTAAACACCTACTTTGTGAACGTCAGCAGACAGCCAATAATAAGTAACAATTTTGATCTCATATGTAAGTGCATTATGGAGGATACGTTTTCTCTGTGTTTTGCGTAACAAAATCATAGCCTGTTTATTTAAATGGTTTACAATTTCCTTTAGTTTAGCGCACAAAGGAAATATTTCCTCAGAGAAAATACAAGTCAGTCTTCTGTTGCGTTGCTCAAAGTGGGTCAATAGATATGTGAATTTGTGTAACAACAGGAGTGTTTTACTCTGTGACACAATATATTTTAATTGCGTAGCACAAGCTAGCTCACTGAGCCCTTATCCAGATCTGTGTAATTAATGAAATTCAAAGCATTGGTCTCTTTTTACACTGTAGGAATTCCATGATTCTATGATTTTACAAACAGCAAAAGAAAAGTCACAGCAGCACCAGAAATGAGTGGAGAGAGCTATCAGGACTGCAAGGAAGCCCCAGGGTATAGACAACAGAAATCTCAGTCAGAGAAAAATCAGGACTGTTGAACAGAGAGGAAATGGGAAGCTCAGAGGTGATGGTTGTAGTGATGGGGTTGGGAGAATGTTGGTGGTGGGGGTGGAGGTGGGGTTAGATTCAGAAACCAAGCGAAAATGCAACATTCATTAACAAAGGATTTTAAATCTACAGCTACATCAAATTGCATTACACTAATTGAAAAATAAAATGTACGCAACTTTCCAAACTTGCAAAGAACAGACAATAAACCTTTATAGAGTGTCAGATCATAAAACGTCGCCAAGGAACAAATAAAATCAGCAAATATAAACATTATTCATGAATTATCTGCAGCCTCAGTACAGCTAAAATGCCACTTTCTACAGTAGCTCCTGGGGATTGAGGATTCTCACTGGAGCAGTCACCCTACAGTCATGGCTGAGGTCATGAGCTGAATGAGCCTGGTAGAATCCAAACTGAGCATTTGGAAGCAGATTTTTATTGAGTAAATGCTGTTTCATAGCTAATGGTTGAGAGTAGACTGACGGAGGAGTATTTGGCCAATTTGGATTTCATGTATCTTTTGAGGACGGGGCATACTTGGGCAATTTTCCTCTTTGTTAGTGAGTGTTGCAAATGTACTGGAACAGCTCAGCTACTAATATGAATTGTTCTGGAGCACAATTCTTCAGTGTCGTTGCCAGCATGTTGATAGGATCTATGGTCTTTGCAGTACCCAGTGTGGTAGACCATAGACTGATAGAGTCATAGAGGTCTACAGGACAGAGAAAGGATCTTCAGCCCATCAAGTATGTGCTGGTCAAAAATAAGTTCAAACAATTCTAATCCCATTTTCCAGCACCTGGCCCATTGCCTTGTATGCCTTGGCATTGCAAGTGCACTTCTAAATACTTCTCAAAACCCAGGAGTTTTCTGCCTCTACCAACCCAAGGCAGTGAGTTCCAGATACCATGCTCTGGATGAAAACATATTTCCTCAGATCACTTCTAAATCTCCTGCCATTTACCTTAAATCTATGCCCCTGGTCATCAATCCATCCACCGGGGAAAAAGATCCTTCCTGTCTACCCTGTCGGTACCCCTCATAATTTCACACATCTCAATCATGTCCCATTTCACTCTCCTCTGCTCCAAGGAAAACAGCCCCATCTGTTCAATCTCTCTTCACAACTAAAACTGTCCAGCCCAGATAACATTGTGGTGCTTTCAGCCATTTCTTAATATCACATAGAATGAATCAAATTGACTAAATTCTGGCATCAGTGGGAACAACAGGGCAAGGATGAGATTGAGTCAGAAGCCACACAACACCAAGGTTACAGCCCAACAGGTTTATTTGAAATCACAAGCTTTCGGAGAGTAGCCCCTTCATCAGGTGACTTGACCTGATGAAGGGGCTACACTCCAAAAGCTTGTGATTTCAAATAAACCTGTTGGACTATAACCTGCTGTCATGTGACTTCTGACCTTGTCCACCCCAGTCCAACACTGGCACCTTCATATCAAGGCTGCGATTGATCAACTACTCGGCACTTCTAGTTGAAGATTGTTTTAAATATTTCTACCTTGTCTTTCACAGTGAGGGCCTGGGGTCCATTATCATTGAGGATGGGGACATCTGTAGAGCCTCCTTCTCCTGCAGTGAGTTATTTAGTTGTCCTCCACTGTTCTTCGCTGAATGTGTTAAGAAAGAAGAGCGTAGATCTAAACTGATGGTTGTGTTGAGATGTTATTGGGGTAACATCCCATTGATTTCTATATTCTCCATAAATTAATGCTCTTTATCTGCTTACACAGAGGTATGCAGGCACTGCCTTAAAACTTCCTGCCCAACTAGAATTTGGTGTAAAACTTTGTAAATCCTTATCTTCCTGTACATAAGTAGAAAAGACACTGCCTTAAGCTTCCTGCCTGAATAGAATTAGGTATAAACTTTGTAAATCTTTATTTTCCTGCACAGGGGGTA
>JAHRHZ010000009.1:29570752-29606150 GCA_024137785.1 Ginglymostoma cirratum | reverse complement strand
TGTAGGAAGTGGGAGGAATTGAAAGAAAAGTTGTTGAGGGTGAGGACGAGTTCGGCTAGGCGGATGAGGGTGTCGGTGGAGGGGGATTGGTCCGTTCTGCGGGACAGGAAGAAGCGGAGGGCCTTTAGGCCATCGGCATGGGGAATACAGGTATATAGGGACTGGACGTCCATAGTAAAAATGAGGTGTTGGGGACCTGGGAATTGGAAGTTCTGGAGGAGGTGGAGGGCGTGGGTGGTGTCACGGACGTAGGTAGGGAGTTCCTGGACCAAGGGGGTGAAAATGGAGTCTAGGTAGGTGGAGATGAGTTCGGTGGGGTAGGAGCAGGCGGAGACAATGGGTCGACCAGGGCATTCAGGTTTGTGGATTTTGGGGAGGAGATAGAAGCGGGCGGTGCGGGGTTGGGGAACAATGAGGTTGGAGGCAGTGGGTGGGAGGTCACCTGAGGTGATGAAGTTGTGGATGGTTTGGGAAATGATGGTTTGGTGCTCGGGGGTGGGGTCATGATCCAGGGGGCGGTAGGAGGAGGTGTCAGAGAGTTGGCGCCTGGCCTCAGCAATGTAGAGGTCAGTGCGCCGTACTACGACTGCGCCTCCCTTGTCCGCTGCTTTCTTTATGTTTTTGATGTAGTAATTGTTTGTGTTATCATTTCATTGTCCGATGTAGTGATTGTTTCATGTAACATGCCATTGTGAGATGTAAAATTGCTTTATGTACTGTGCACTTGATAAGGTATAAAAAGTGGAGACTGTCCGCTGCTCGGGGAGAATCGCTTACGAGACTCTGCACTCTGTGCCAGGTTGAGTACAGTGATCTCCACGGCTTGTACTTGCTTTGTAATAAAGGATTTGTGTTTTTCTAAAAAGGTCAGTGTCTTGTTATTACATCAAGTCCATGAGGGTCTCCAAAAATGAACATAGCAGTGTAGTCACTTAGTTTTGTCAATCACATGCTGCTTAAGCTGCCAGGTATCCAAGTAGTCCTGAATTGAAACTTTACCATTGACACCCTCTTAGGTTTGACTGGTGCTGTTCCAGGCATATCCTCCTGCACACTTCACTGAATAAACTTGAACCAATGCTGATCCACTGGGTTACTGATAATTTTACGTGGTAGATATGCCAAGCCATGAGATTGTAGATTGTGTTAAACAATTTTAGACATCTAATGGCCCACAACATCTAATGGATTCGCTGTCTTGAGTTGTTAGATCTGCTTGAAATCAATGCTATTTAGCAGTGCCGCACACATAATGAGGATATCATTGATGTGAAAGCAGGAAATTGTCTTTACGAAGATTGTGAAGTGGTCATGCCCACTGATACAGTCAGGGAAATGCATAGGCTAGAGTTTACATTAAAGAGGATGAGATTAAGAAAGCTTTTCATTGACATCTTCAGCACTAGCTGCAGACAAACTCTAGCACCTATTTGCTTAAGGTCTTGACTACTTCAGTCAGTCATGATTCTGCCAAGTCACTCATTGAAGCCCCTTCCATCCAGAGAACGTTCTGTGCCCCTGTCACCCTTATTACTTCCAGCATGGAGTACTGATTCATCAACCAAGGCAGACGCAGGGTGAGGTAGATACTAATTTGCAGCAGCTTTCCTTGCCCATGCTTGGCGTGATACCATGAAATGTCATGGGGACCAGAGTTAGTGTTCAAAATCCCAGGTTAACTACCTCCTTACTGTGTACCACTCTGCAACCACCCACTGGTATATTCGTTCTGTCGGCAGGCAGGACTTGTCCAGACATGGTAATGGAGGAGTCTGGGACATTGTCTGTAAGATATGATTCCCTGAGAATGGCCATTTCTGGCTGTTGCTTGACTCGCATATGGGATAGCTCTCAAAATTTTGACACTAGCCAACAGATGTTAGTAAGATCAGATTTTCCGGATTGGCAGAGCTTTGTGTGCACTTGTAGCTTTTGGTCAATTCTAAGTGGTCTCTATGGTTTCATTCTTTTAATCAGAATTTGTAATGGTTTGATACAACTGAGTGGCCTGCTTGATCATTTCAGAGGGCATTTGAGAGTCAATCACATTGTTGTGGGTCTGGAGTCACATGTAGGGTAATCTAGTTAAGGATGGCAAACTTTTCTTCCCTTAGTGAACCAGCAGGGTTTGGTTTGTTTGAGGAGTATAGCAATCAACAATACTTTCATAGTTACCATTGGACGAGTTTATATTAACTTCCAGATTTTGTTATTTGGATTCAAATTAGCCTGGTTCTGTGGGTTACTAGGCCGAGGGCAATAGCACTATGGCGCAATGACCCTCTCATTAACTTGATACAGATGATATTTTATTTGATTTTTTAGGGTCTGCAGAGGCATACTGCAGAGATGGGCAGGTACGAAATTTTTTTCTGCTGAGGAACAAAGGGCCAACAGGTTCTGAAGAAGGGTCACTGGACACTAAATATTGCCTCTGCTTTCTCTCCACAGATGCTGCCAGAACTGTGAAGTTTCTGCAGCAATTTCTGTTTCTTCTGATATTCCGCTCTTTACTGTGATCTGGTCTCTTCGCGTCCAGAAAGATTTCACTTCTGGTTGTGACGGCCCTTTGGCTTTCCCTCATCACCACCAGCTGTTTCAGTTCGGACAGGACGGGATCTTTCTGTATCCAAAGTCTGATATTGTCACCTGTGACTGAAAGTGTGTTCAGAAAATTTAAAAGCACTATGGACTCTTCCAGTGGCGGTAGCACTGGTGATGTATCTGCCAGCAGGAGATAGCTCAATGCATCCGCATTTTCTACTTGGTCTCCCGGACAGTGTTCCAACTTGTAATTGTATGCACTTAGTATTAAAGCCCACCACCGAATTAAGCCTGAAGCTATGGGCGGCCCTGTCTGGTCCTGTTTAAATAGCAGAGGTTTGTGGTCCGATATTATTACAAATTTACATCCATAAAGGTATCAATGGAACTTCCAGACTCCAAATATGACAGCCAAACCTTCCTTCCCTCTCTGGGTGTATTTACACTCTACATTACCCAAAGTCCTGGATCCATACACTAACGGCCATTCCCCTGCATTGGGCTACCAATAAGCTAATACCACTCCGATGCCGTACCAGGAGATATCATATAATAGATCTCGCTTGGGATCATAGTGTGCCAACACCTTAGAATATGTTAGCTGTTTCTTCACTTCCCTGAAGGCTATGGCTTGGCTATTCAACCATTTCCAATATTGACCCTTTTGTACAAGTTGATGCAAAGGTGCCAGGATGGAGGCCAGATTATGTTTGAACTTTCTATAATGATTCACCAGTCCAAGGAAAACCCTAAGACCTGGTACAGCTGTAGAACCCGGGGCACCTATGATCGCCCTCACTTTGTCTTCCAACAGGAGTAACACGACTCTGTAGCCCAAGTAAGTTACTTGAGGTGCCTGGAACACACCTTTTTCCCTCCTAAGGCACACGCCCACCTGGGAGAGTTGTTGAAGAACTATCTCCAAGTTTTCTAAGTGTTCCTTATTGGTCTTCCTTGTTATTAGTACATCATCTAGATGAATAGCGACCTGGTAGACCTTGTTAAATGCTCTCCATCATCCACTGAAAATTGCACAGACTGACGACATCCCAAATGTCAGTCTCATGTAATGGTGCAAGTCCTTATGGGTATTAATTGTAGCATACTTCTGGGAATCCTGATCTATCCACAATTGCAAGTACACATGGATCATGACCATCTCTGTGAAGGACATCCCCTGCCAGCTCTATGCGAGGGATTGGGTTTTATCCAGCTGTGAAAAGCTGTTTACCATTTGTTTAAAATCCCCACAAAGGTAAATCCAACCACTGGGCTTCACAATCGGGATAACAGGTGCTCCCCATTCTGCAAACTGGACTGATTTGATGCTTCCTTTGCTTTCCAGCCTTCTGATTTCTAGTTTTGCCTGTAAGTCTTCTACTTTTGCCTGTAAGATAAATGGCCCTGGATGGGCCTTGCAGAATCATGGAATTACTTCCTGGTCAACATGCAAGTTTGCTTCCTCTGATAGCCCTGAGACCTTCATGAAAATCTTTCAGGTATTTAATTAGGTCTTCACTCAGGTGGCCATTTTCTAACCAAAAAATGTTGAGCCATTCTAAGTGAATCTTTCTCAACCAACTTGGCTCCATCAAGATTGGGCTTGAGCTTTTTACTACAATCAGTGGTAACTGAACCAGCTTCTTCTCATTAGAGACTGAAACCAACGTTGTACCCTTAAAGTCAAAGGTTCCCTGGTGTAGGTTCTCAGTCTAGCTGAGGTCTTAAGGGTTGGTGTCCAGACCAAATTTTGTTAAAAGTTAGTTCTGTGATCACTGAAATGGCTGCACTGTATCAACCTTCATTAGTACCAGGTAACCATTTAACCAGACATTTATTTTGATTCATTGTGATTTGGATGTTGCTCAGCAGTTTAACCGTTCCAAATCAGATGTAGTTGGACTTTCCAGGATGTGCAGTCTCCTGGATACTGGCCTATGAGTCACCTTACTCAATTTAAGTCCAGTAGGACTCTTTTGCTGTCTTGAGTCCACAAACCAGCAGCAACGACAATGGCTTGCCAGACCAGAAGCTGAAGAAAATTTGAACTGTTTGGCCAAGGCTTGGCTTTGTTTTGGGTTTTTGCTGTAGGCTGACCTGAAGTCCCTCTGTTTGGGATACATCCTGAAGGAGGGTATGCAATTGACCTCACTCAAGTGGTCTTCCCCAAACTCAGTTAGATTAGCAACGGTGTCCACTTCCATTGGAATACCCTGCAACTCATATGCTTCACTTGCCACATTTTCCAATGATAAAACCAGTCGTAGTGCCTGTTTGAACTCCAGTTGGGCTTCAGTTAATAGGCATTTTTGCATAATTACTTCATTAATTCCACATACCAAATGGTCTCTCAGTATTTCATTAAGGGTTAAACAAAGTCACCTTAACCTAGTCAAAAATCTTGGATTTCCCTGGTTCTCGATTTGCCAACAAAAACCGATTGCATCTCAGAAGTAGAGGGGTTTTGGGGTTGTAGTATTCCTTAACCAAATCCATCAACTCTTGAAAGGTTCTAGTATGTGGTGGTTCTGTGAAAGTATGGCTCCTAATAATTGAAAATGCTGTGGGTCCACAAGCTGTCAGGAGAATTACTCATTTTTTTTTATCTGTCCCAATGTTATTTGCCTGGAAGAAATAACTCTTCCTTCGCACATACTGGGACCAGTCTTTGATGGCAGATCAAATAAGTTAAGCTTCCCAAATAACGGCATGGTGCCAAAAATGCTTACATTAACTCAAAGATGACTGGTACGGGCGGATTTCTTCAGGAGCATGCTTTTCTCTCATCACCACTGAAATAACGCTCCAGAGGCCTGTATCCCGTCACCACATCACCCTTTATTTACACGCGGAGAGCCCTTGACACTGATCCAGCTCCCTCAGAGCCAGCAATCGGTGTGAGCAGAATGTCTGACACTCCTGTCCCTATCAGTGAATGACGGCTCACCGATTGGACCAGAGTAACAAGGAACCCACATTCTATGTGGTCTACCTGGCTGACCTCGTTACAATCACTACAATTTTCCACTCAGTCAACAAAACCAAAACATGTTGGCTTGCTATTCATTCCATTTCTGTTAGTAGGATCTGATTGGCTGCAGTACAGTTGCCATATTTGCTTGTAGTGCCTTTTGAAACCTTTCTGAAAAATATGATGATACTTTATGAACACATTTATTTATTTCCTACATACAATTTAATAACAAGCCGCGTCAAATATCCTACTAGTTAAAAGGAAGATATTATTTCCTTACCAGCCGCAGAGGATACTATATTCCTGCATGTGGATGCACTCATGTTTTGGTGAAACTTATTTTTGTACGCATATGTGGAATGGTTGAATTCTGGAGAAGATATGTTTAAAACTAGTGACCACATCCGCCCACAGAGCTGCATTCCTAGGTAAAACAAGTTACTTTAACTTGTCCACTGTTTATGGATGAATCTCATAGACTAAACTCTAGGAAGCTTCAGAGTTCCTGAAAGCCCCCCAGAATACACAAACAGTAGTTTTAAGTAAACAAAATGAGGTAGGTACAGCAGATAGGTTCAGTATGTAAGCAACAGACTTTGTTTTTAACACACGCAAGCTAAGGAAACAGGTAAGTCACAAACTGAAGGACCGTCTTTTCAAGTTTTCATCATCACTTAAGTTGACTAATAAGATCGTTCAAAAATATGATTAGAGGCAAAATCCTGGCTGGGAATTTGTACTGCCCTGGTCTTGGCAGACAGTGTACAAGAAACTCAGAACTGCCCGATGGGTTTCTCAGCTATCAAATTAAATGATGGGAAAATCATAAACTGAATGTACACATCTTCCCTATGTCCATATCAAATCAAATACAACTGTGATGTCCAAGGCCAGTGACTCTCAGCCTTCTTCAACTTTTTTTGCTCATACCTGGGTGATCAGGTCTTTGATGAGACGTGGAGTTGCAATGCTTCTGAAAGTCAGTGCAAAGTTTCTTAATGATTTATTGCAACAATTGATGATTCCTGCCTTCACTTACCCGATGAGTGAATGCAGGCTGATAAATGGTTGGGCTTGATCCTGTTTTTTCTGTGTAAATATCATATTTCTGTAACTTACCAGATTGTTAGGTAACCACTATTCAGTAAGCAGCTTTCCTGATGAGTCTCAGCTCCATCACCCTATATGTTGTCAACGCTTATAGCCGTCTCTGTTTCCATTGCACTGAATTGTCTCTTGATGTAATGCAGAGTAAACTGAATTGCATTACACAGGCATCTATGAAGGTGGAGATCTCAGGCATAGGCCCATTAGGATTATCCACTTGCCATTACACTGTAACTCATAACCTCTCTAATATACTTCTCATGTTGTACATTGTCAAAATCTGTCTTAAAGTCAGTACATTTTCTGCACCTGTCATCTGTTACCTCCTCAAAGAATTCAGCAAAATTTTCTCAGCATAAACCTTCCCTTTGAAATTTATGTTGGTTACACATAACTATTTCCTCTTTATCTAAAAATGTAGTAATTGTGTTCTTAATGGAAGAGTCTGAAACTTTCCCCACCTCAGATTCTAATCTATCTGGCCTATAATTACCCAAATTATCTATGTCTCCCTTTTAAAAAAGGTTTTAGTCCCAACCACTTCTGCCATCAACACTTATCCTGGACAGTCACCAAGATCAGATAAATGACACTAACCATTTACTAGTACTATCAGGAATCAATTACAAAGTCAATACTTAAAATGTATTAGGGCTGTCAGTTATTTTAAGCAGCTTGAAAAGTTCTTTATGTCTCAGTGATCCCCTTCACTTTCTCATTTGCACACTACTTCACAATCTAACTGCAACGTTCATTTTTTTTAACATGGTGGGGATTTCTGTGACAAGCTGTTTAAAGCTAAATGGAATTTTCTGGTTATAGAAACAAAATTTTAGGGGTTAAAATATCTAACAAAATCACTACTGGGAATGGGGAGCACTTGTGCTGAAATGCTCACAGCAAGAAGAGAGAAAATACATTTATATTTTAATTATATTTAGTTTAAAGTTCAGGTTTTGCAGATAAACTCTAACATGAGGCACAGTGCTCAGCTTTTACATATTCAGTCAGAAACCTTGGCTAACAGTGAATAAGTCTTGATAGCACCATGTTCCCATTATGTACAGAGGTGGAATATGAGTCGTTCCACTTGTATTGCTACATTTCAATAAGCAGGCATTTTTACCGAGATATCTTTCAGAAAATCACAGAATAAAAAAGGGGTAGGGTTCAGGTTTAACAGAGACACGGAATTTTTGGTAGTAATAACAACTGCTTGCATTTGTATAACACTCTTAATGAATTAGTATGTCCCACTGTATGTCCCAAGAGTGTTATGAAACAAATTTCATAACAAGCCTGGATTTTTGCGGTGACAGTTTGAAAAAAACATTGTGTGACAAGAAGCCCAGAAATTGCAGGCCATTACACCTGGATCAAGTTGTGATTCACATATGTATGTTGCACAGATACTGCTGGCCATTCACATCATCAGGTGTCTTCATTCCTTTGTGATTCTGCTAGTCCACAAGTGTGAAACCTGAAGTGTGCAGAGTAAATCTAGTTGGCTTGGGTCTGAACTCAAATTTCATAATAATCCATTATCAGAGCAGGGTGTGTATCATTTCAGTTTGGATGACCACTCCAGTGTTTATAGACGTTGTGAAGTGAGATGATAAATTCTAAGGTTTGTTGTTATAATGGATTACCAACTTGAATTAAATATTTGTTCTTATAAGACGTTATGGTATTGAAGGAATTCTTTTCCTTTTTTAATTTATACATGGGATTAAGCATCGCTGGCAGGGCTAGAATTGATTGCCTGTACCTAATGGCCCTTGTGATAGTGATGGTGACTTGTCTTCTTAAAGTGCTGCAGTCTATTTGCTGTCTAGATATCCAAATGCCATTAGAGAAGGAGTTCCACGATTTTGACCCAGCAATACTGAAGAGACTGTGATATATTTCTGAGTTAGGATGGTGAGTGGCTTGGAAGTGAACTTGCAGGTTGTAGTGTTCTTATATATCTGCTGACTTTGTCCTTCTCGATGGTAATGGCTGTAGGTTTGAAAGATGCTTTCTAAGGAGCCCTAGAGAATTTCTATTGTGCAAGTTAAAGAAAGCACAAACTGTTGTTACAGCGAGTAATTGATGAAGATTGTATGATTATGGTGCCTAACAAATGGGCTGTTCTGTCTTGGCATCAAGCTTCTTGAGTGTTGTTGGAGCTGCATTCATCCAGGCAAGTGGAGAGTATTCCATTACACTCCTGATTTGCGCCTTGTAGATGGGGAAAAGCTTTGAGAAGTCAGGAGATGAGTTATTGTCTGCAAAATTCACAATCATTGACCTGCTCTTGTAGCCACAGTATAAATTTGGCTAGTCCAGTTCAGTTTCTGGTCAATGGTAACTCCTGATTAGTGAGAATTCAATGACAGTAATGCCATTGAAAGTCAAGGAATGATTGTTAGGTTCTCTCCTATTGGAGGTGGTCATTGCCTATCTCTTGTCTGGACTAATGTTATTCATCACTGTGTCAGCCCCCAATAGGAGACTGTCCAGGACTTATTGCATTTGGCATGGACGTCTTCAATATCTGAGGAGTCATGCTAACATTCTGCAATCATCAGTGAACATCTCCATTTCTGACCCCATGATGGAGGGAAGGTTATTGATGAAGCAGGTGAAAATGGTTGGACCTAGGACTGTAACCTGAATAATTCCTAAAGGCATGTCTGGACCTGAGATGACTAACATCCAACAAATACAATCATCTCCCTATGTGCCAGGTATGACACCAACTAACAGAGAGATTCCCCCCCACCCCCACCCCCCGATTCCCATTGACTTGAGTTTTGCTACAGTTCCTTGATGCCACAGTCATTCAAAAGGGGCCTTGATGACAAGGGCATCCGCTCTCACCTCATCTCTCAAACTTAGTTCTTTTGTCCATGTTTGAACCAAGGCTAAATGAGTTCAGGAGCTGAGTGATCCTGGCAGAACTGAAACTGCGTCTTAGTGAGCAAGTTATTGCTGAACAGGTACTGTTTGATAGCACTGTTGATGACACTTTACTGATGATCAAGATTAGACTGATTGGGCGGGATTTGATCTGCTTTTTGTGCAGAGGACGTGCTTGGGTAATTTTCCACATTGTCCAGTAGATGCCAGTGTCGTAACCGTACTGGAAGAGTTTGGCCAGGGGCACAGCAAGTTCTCTAGCACAAGTCTGCAGCATTATTGCCAAAAAGCTGTCAGGGCCCATAGCCTTTGCAGTATCCAGGGCCTCCAGCAGTTTCTTGATATCACATGGAGCAAATCTATTGGCTGAACACTAGCAGCTTTAATGCTGTAGTCCTCTGGACAAGGCTGAGATGGATTATGTACTCGATACTTCTGGCTGAAGATTGTTGTGAATGCTCCAGTGTAATCTTTGCTCTAACGTGCTGAGAAAACACATCATTGAGGTTTGGCATAAGTGTAGATGTATGAGTTGTTTAATTATCCACCACCTTTCATGACCAGACGTGATAGGATTGCAGAGCTTAGATTTGCTCCATTGATTGCGGAACCACTTATCCCTAGCTATTACTTGCTGTTTATGCTGTTTGGCATGCAAATAGTCCTGTTTTGGAGTTTCACTATGTTGATAACTCATTTTTAGGTATGCCTGGTGCTGCTCCTGGCATTCTTTCTTGCACTCTTCATTGAACCAAGTTTGATTCCCTGCCTTGATGGTAGTGGTGGGGTAGGGGATATGCTGGGCATATGCACATTATGTTAGAGTATGATTTTGCTGTTGACAGTAGCCCAAAGGGATTCATGGGTGCTCAGTCTTGACTTGCTTGATTTGTTCTAAGTCTATCCCTCTTAGCACAGTGATAGTATCATACAACATAATGGTTGGCATTCTCAATGTGAAAGCAGTACTTTATCCCTATAAGAACTGAGAGGTTATCACTCTTAATGATATTGTTATGAATAGGTGTACCTTCAGTAGGCAGATTCATAAGGATGAGGTCAAGAACATTTTTCCTTCTTATTGGTTCCTTTGCCACCTGCCCAGACCCAGTCTAGCAAATATGTCCTTTAAGATTTGGCCAGCTCGGTTAGTAGTGATGCTGCTAAGCCACTTTTGGTGGTGCACATTGAAGCCCCACACCCAGACTACATTCTGCACCCTGACCAACCTCAGTGCTTCCTCCAAGTGGTGTTCAACAGGGAAGAATACTGATTCATCAGCCAAGAAGGCGTGGTATGTGATAATCAGCAAAGTTGCCTTATCCATATTTGACCTGATGCCACAAGATACCATTCGGTCTGGAGTCAATGTTGAAGCCTTTGAGAGAAGCTCGTTCCTGATTGTGTACCACTGTGCCACCACCTCTGCTGAACCTGTCCTGCCAGTGGGATGGGACATGCCCAGGAATGATGTTGGTGTTGTCTGGGACATTGTCTGTAAGGTATTGTTCCGTGAGCATGCCTATGCCAGGCTCTTCTTTGAGTAGTCTGTGAGACAACTCTCCCAGTTTTGGTCCTAGCCCCTAAATGACATTAAGAAGGATTTTGTGGTGTCCAGCAGTCTATAATCGATGTTGTGTCCAGGGCCTTAACCAAAGCTAGATGGTCCATCCAGTTTCATTTTTTGAGGCTCTCTCGAGTGTTGATACAACTCAAAGGTTTGCCAGACCATAACAGAGGGCAGTGCGTCTGGAGTTACATGTAGGCCAGACCAAGTTAAGATGGCAGCTTTCCTTCCCTGAAGGATTTTAATAAAACAGATTTTTTTTTACGACAATTAACAATGGTTTCACAATCAGCATTAGATTTTCAATTCCAGATTTTTATTTAATTCAAATTTCACAATCTGCTCTGGTGGGATTCAAACCCAGGTCACCGTATAAAACCTGGCTGTTGCAGTTATTAGAGCAGCAACAATATCATCATGCCTCCTCTTAAATATAAATATAAATATTGTTACTGTGCTTTTATGAATGAGACTTTTAATGATTGAGACTTGAATAGCAAAGTATTTAATGTGTACTTACCTTTTTAAGAGGAACTTCATGTTATCCCACCCTTACATGGATCCTGATGTCTGCCTATAGTGAACACTAGATGGGTTGATATGGTAGATGTAAGGGAAATGAGTGGTAGGTGGGGAGCATTATTTGGGATGAGTTAGCAAATTGGCAACGTGGTTAAAAAGTGCTGTGGGAGCACTTACAAGAGCACCGGTTGGCACAGAGAGTATGAGGTGTGTAAAGCGCTTGGGGTGGCATGGATTAGCACAGACTGTGTGAGATACTATGGGGTTAGGGTAGAGGACATGAATTTGCATGGAAAGCGCATGAAGAAGTTGTGTGGGAATAATTGAGTGAGGGGTGGCGTGTTGTTTAATGTATTATCATTATTTCTTTCTTCCCACTCTTAATTCAGGGTTACCAGCCTGGGTCCTGTAACCAACTTCAATAAACTGAAAATCTGCTGTCCTGGCAGCCATTTTCAAAACTTGGTAGCACGGAGCCAGGAATTTTCTTGACTCTTCACACCCAACTCATGGATGAAACTCTGGATTAACAGAACAGGTAGCTATTCCACACATTGGCCAAGTTTTATTTCAAACACCTTATGTGGGAATGTTCAGCAGGAATATCCCTGATGTCCAATGACTAAATTTCACTTTGTGTCCAAACAAAAGTTGTTTTTCCTTCCTCATGTGACTAAAGGGAATGCGATTTGCACAAATGCTGGTAATTGATGCAAAGTGAAATATTGCCTCATTTTCCAAACAATGATCATATTCTCTCAGCGCAATCACAATCAAAAACATGGAAAATACAAAATAAAGCATACTTTTTTTAACAATGTTTGTTATTTTGTTTTGGTCCTTTAAAAACTTGCCCATGCGATTCTTGCATAAAATTTTGTATTTTACTTCCTTCGTGCTACTAATCTCAACCAGTATTCTAAGAATATTTAGTCAAATTCTGGAGAGCAAATGGTTAAAATGTATATCTGAAATGCCTCCCCATGCAAATCTACAGGAAATGTCAACCAGTTTCAAATGAAAACAGGAAAGAGAGAAAAGTCTGGAGACCGTGTTAAATATTCCAGCTTGTGCCCTAAGTGTAACCCAAGGTTCATGTTTTCTCCTAAGTTTTGCCTGTATCTCAAGTGTCAGTAAAAAGATGTTTTTGCAATATCATGATGATAGGCCAAAGTCAGTTTAGAAACCACTAATGGGAAAAGGACATTATCTTGAGAAATAGTGTTTTGTTTTTAACAACTGCCACTGTTCTCCAAGGGTGAAACATGTTGTGAAGTGTCTTGAGATATTTAACATCATCATAAGACACTGCAAATACTTTTTTAAGTTTGTAGCACTAACTGGATTGCTCCAGTACACATTATTCGGGTAAATATTGATACAAAACATTACATTGCTCATTACAGGTCTGTATCTCAAGCTCTCTGTCAGTGGGAGCCAATAAATTCTATGAAGGCCATGTGTTATCACCAACAATGTCTGCCTAGAAACATCTGTTCTACACCAGAGACCTTCATAAATGGCAGCATTCTTTGAATAGCGATCCAACTAAAATAACACTGCAATCAGTCATCACCTATGCCCCTGTCATATTTATCTTCAGTGCTCACATGATATTTCTCATAGTTATTAATTAACGATGGACACAGTATGTAGTATAGTATTTTCTGTAAGTACAAACAAGATAGAATATTACACAGATAGCATCTTTACATTTCCAAGAGCCCACTCGATAAATGCACAGCAAGATGCCACGAACCGCCATTAGGTGATGGCTTTGTTGCAAATGTTGGTTGGACTGGACAATATTGTTCCAGGAGAGGAGCAGAAGGATTTCCAGACAGAGTTAGATGAATTAGGGAGGCGGGTGGAGGTGAGACTTGTCTGGAGCATAAATGCTGGTATCAAACAGTTAGGCTGTATGGCCTGTTTCTGTGCTGTAAAACTGCCAGCAATTCAGATTCCAATATCAGGACAGTTCTTTTGATTCACCATTCTGCTAATTTATTCAAACACCTCGATCAGGTTAGTGTGGGGTCACTTGCATTTCCTGAAGCCATGACAGAGTCCCTTAATAAGTGCCAAACCCTCCAAATAATTATGTTTTGCACCCTTCATAAAGCTTTCCAACAGTCAATGTACAGCTAACAACAAGTTCATGGGCCTATGACTACAGAGGCCCAGTTTCTTCTCCTTTTCAAATAATGGTATCACATGAGCCAGTCTCAAAGCCATGGAGTATAGCCCAGACCTCAGTAAGCTATTGAATATGGCCTGTATACAGCTGCCTGGTTTCCACTTTGATATCTATTTGGGATTTTCTTTTGTTCACAAGGTTACTGCTGGCTGTGTATTCATGTCAATGTGAGGACACAATAGATTTTGTTAAGCAATTACAGCTCTTTTGCTTTCTTGTAGTATTCATCAATTCATCCTATTATGTTTCCTATCTTCTTGAAAGCACTAACTTATTCCCTTCACTAACTTCCCATGGCCTAATAGCTATCACTCACATGGACTCTCTAACTAATACGCTTCTTCTACTTACCTAACTTACCTTTGGCCTTGTTCTAATTTGTTTGGAGTTTGCCGCTGTTGTAACTGTCCATCTTGTCAATTTGGAGGTTATAAATAGTCAAACACAAAACACATTTCCAGCTTCACTCACTGCTCGGAATTTTTCATTTTGAAATGCCTGTTTAAATAAGCATTCTTCCTTCCAATAATCTATGCTGAAACAGTCAAGAGGAATGCAGCTGCAGATCACAGCATAATAAAATATGTCATCAAAGGTGTGCTGGATGTCAAAGAACCAGGATTTGCAATTTAGTATACATGCCAGATGTTGCTGAAGTCATAAAGCTATTTCAGATTTATTAAACAGGAATCACCATTGGCTTAGGGAAACAGTTCCATTAATAAACTGCCCAGAAAATATTTTTCGCAGCACTGCACCAACAATCAGGTAGATTTTCACTACAGAGACCACGTTACATAAAATCATAGAACTATAGGATAAGGCAGCACAGGAAGAAAAGAAAATTCAGTCCATTGTGTCTTTGTCCCTGAAAGAACTATTTAACAGGGACAGGTTTCTTAATGTCTTCTCAAAAGAGAGGAATGATGCAGAATGCTTAAGATGAAGAGGAGGAGTGTGAAATATTAGATAAAATATGCACAGTCGGAAGAATAGTACGGGAAAGAGTGACCTCTTTGAAACTGGATAAATTAACAGGTGAGGAACAATTGTATCCTTGACTATTAAAGGAAACTAGGGAGGATGTAGCAGATGCTTTGACTATCACTTGACATAGGCAATGTAGCTGTGGATTAGAAATCTATGAATGTTGCACCATTTGTCAAAAAGTGCGCAAGACGCTAGATCAAATATTTATAAGGTAGGCCATCTGACCATGGTGGCGGGCAAATGCCTGGAATCAATATAGAGAGATAAGATTATTACTTGGAGAGACATGGATTAATCAGCGATGTTCAGCATGGCTTGGTCATGGGAAGATTGTGTCTTACTAACTTAACTGAATTTTTTTTTGAGGAAGTAAGAAGAAGAATTGTTGAAAGTAGTGCAGTTTAGTAATTTTAGTAAAGCATTTGAAAAGATGCCACATAGAAGGCTGTGCAGAAAGAAATGCAGCCTTTGGGATATAGGCGAATGTGGCAAGTTGGAGCCAAGATTGGCTCAGTGACAGGAAACAATGTACAATTATTAATGGGTGTTATTGCGAATGGAAAGCAGTTTCCAGTGATGTTCCCCTGACTCAGTGTCAAGTCTTTGCTGTTTGTGGTATAAATTAATGATGTAGACTTAAATGTGGGAGTCATGAATGAGAAATTTGCAAATTACACAAAATAGTTGATAAAGTGAAGAGGATGGCTAGCAACTGCAGGAAGATATCAAAGGTTTGATTGACAGGATGGAAAAGTGATGAATGGAAATCTATCTGGAGAAGTGTGAGATTGCTTTTTGCTCTTCCAAAATGCACAATGGATTACACAATAAATAGGGGGTTGCTGAAAACTATTGAGGAACCAAGGGATCTTGGAGTGCATGTGCACGGGTCTCTGCAGGTAGCAAGACAGGGAGATGAACTGGTAAAGAAGGGCCCTTCATTGTGTGAGGTATTGAACACAAAAACAAGGAAGTAATGTAGGAACTAGATAATACATTGGTTAGGCCACAACTGGATTTTTTTGGAGAGTCTGGTCACCGCATTACAGGAAGGATATAATTACTCTAGAGAGACTACAGAAGCAATTAACAAGAAGGGCCCAGGGTTTGAAAATTGTAGCCATGAAGAACAATTAGATAAGCTAAGGTTCTTCTCATTGCAACTGGGGAAACTTGAGGGGTGACTTAATTGAGGAATACAAATTAATGAGGATAGAATGGACAGAGAAGACTTGTTTTTCCTAGCAGAGAGATCAATTCTCAGGCATTACAGCTTTCACAAGCTTGGTAGAAGGAATAGAGGGTGCACAGGGACAATCATTTTCACCCAGAGAGTGATAGGTGTCTAGAATTTACTGCCTAGTTCTGTGCTTGAGGTGGAAACCTTCAACTCATTTAAAAGGAATCTGGACCTGCGTTTGAAGCATTGTAACCTGCAAGGCTACAAACCAGGTGCTAGTAAGTGGGATTAGAATGGGAGACTAGTTTATTCAGCTGATGCAGGCGTAATGGTCTGAATGGCTTCTGTGCTGTAAATGATTCTACAGTTCTAACAAGTGTAGTCATATTCCTCTGCTCTTTCTTTACAGTTTTGTAAAGTTTACCCCTTCAAATGAGTTTAAAAGTTAGCATTGATTGTGCCTTGCCCTTTAACCATTTCAAAGATGATGGATTTTGAATGGATTGAAATCAGGCTCATTGACTTCAAATTCATGTTTCAATAAAGTTTTCAGACTATGCACCCTGATTATATGAGTGTTGGGCTCCAGCCTTCGAGCGCTCTTCTGGTGCAGTGATAGCGTTCCCTCCTCTGAGCCAGGAAAGCCTAGGTTCAAGTCCCATCCTACTCTGATGTAATAACATCACTGAACAGGTTGATTAGAAAGTATTGATTCCGGCTGTGATCTCGTTCACATTTAATATTAAACTATTTACCTCATGGCCCCTAGTCAATTAATTAACCAAGCCACCTGCAACACTGTGAGATCAAACTGGGAAAGTGACACTAAAGGGTATTGCTTTCAAAGAGTCAGCATAGACATAATGAACTGATGGGTTTCTTTCTATGCTGTCAAATGTTATGATCTGCTATGTATATTTCAAAGACTATTTGAATACACAATAGCCAATATTTTCCCATCGCTAGCTTTTCAGAGCAAATTCCAGGAAGTTGCATTTGCACTACTAAGTTACAATATCTTATTCAGGCCACAAGTTTATGCATCTAGTTTACCAAAATATCATTGTCTGTACTTGTCTTTACTATGTAAGTTCCTGGATTCATACAAATACAATTATATGTAAAAACATTTCAGGACAATTGCACAGCATATAAACAGGGCAAAGTATTGCCCTTTAATTTAACCAAATTGTACATTTACATCGAACATATTTGATCAAAGTGGATAGAACAATTGAAAATGTTAAGAATGCTTAGCAAATCAGTTGCCATTTGAGAAATAAAACCTGATGCATTAAACAGGCTGCTATCTTTTGTCAAGTGGATGGAACCTATGGAAATGTACAGAAACAGAGAAACCAGAAGCAGGGGCAGCATGGTGGCACAGTGGTTAGCACTGCTGCCTCACAGCACCAGGGACCCAGGTTCAATTCCAACCTCAGGTGACTGTCTGTGTGGAGTTTGCACGTTCTCCCTGTGTCTGTGTGGGTTTCCTCCAGGTGCTCCAGTTTCCACCCATAGTCCAAAGATTTGCAGGTTAGGTGGATTGGCCATACAAAATTGCCCATAGCGTTCAGGGAGGTGTAGATTAGATGGGTTATAGGGGGATGGGTCTGGGTGGGATGCTCTGAGGTTCACTGTGGACTTGTTGGGCTGAAGGGCCTGTTTCCACACTGTAGGGATTCTATGATTCTTCTAGGAGTAGACCATTTATCCCCTCCAGCCTACTGTGCCATTTAATAGGATCATGGCAAAACCTCTATCTCAATGCCATATTCCTGGTTTCTCCCTTTATAACTTTAATATCTAAAAAATTATCAATCACTTTCTGAATATATTCAGTGACTTGGCCTCCATATCCTTCTGTGGTCCTCAATTCCACAGGTTGACCATCCTCTAAGTGAAGAAATATTTCTTTGTCTCAGTCCTAAATGGCCTTTTCCCTATGCTGACACTTGATCTCTGGTTCTAGGCTCCCCAACTTGGGAAAATATCCTCCCTGAATTTAGACTCTTTAGCTTTGTTGGAATTGTATATGTTTCAATCAGATCGCCTTTTATTCTTCAAAACTCTAGTGAATATAGGCCCAGTTGAATCAATCACTCTTCGTAGGAAATTCCATGTTTTCTTTCACTGTGGAATTCAAAGGCATATTTCAATCCTAAAATCAGAAATAATATATAAAGTATCCATTTGTTTTGTATTCATTACCTTTGATCAGTTACCTTGTGTAACAATTATTGTAAAGTGCCACTAATATATGGAATGGCATGCTTTTTTTTATATACACTTCATAGAACGGGGGCATCACTGGCTTGACCAGCATTTATTGCCTGTCACTAATTGCTCTTCAGAGATAGTGATGAGTTACCATCTTGACCTCCTGAATTCATGAGCATATAGGGACATGCACAGTACAATTAGAAAGGCGGTTCCAGGATTTTGACAAACTGACAGTGAAGGAACAGTGATATAGTTCTGAAAGATGATGTTGCACAGTTTAGAAGAGAACATTCAGCTGGTGGTTTTGCAGTGCATCAGCTCCTTTTAATTGTCCTTCAGTTTGTACATCTGGAAGGTGCCATCAGAGGTTACTTGGTGAGTTGCTGCTTTCTACCTTATCAATGATGCATATTGCTATTACTGCGGTGAAGTGAGTGAACATTGTAGTTGGTGGATGTGCTGCCTTATTTTTGATTGAATCGAGCATCTTCAGATTTGATGGCACTGTAGTCATCCAGGCAACTGGGGAGTTATTTCATCACATGCCTGACTTATGCCTTTTAGATGATGGATAGGCTTTGGGGATTCCAAGTGATTTCCTCATTGCAGAATTCCCAGCCTCTGATCTGCTCTTGTAGCTGCAGTATTTATTTGATTTCTCCAATTCAGTTTCTGGTAACCTTGAGATATTGAAGCTGGAGTTTTGGCAATGGTAATGCTGTTGAACATCAAGGGGAGATGGCTACTTTCTCTGGTTTTGGAGATGGTCATTACCCAGTACTTGTCTGGTACAAATGTTATTCACCACATGTCAACCCTAGCCTGAATATCGCGCGGATCTTGCTGCATATGGAGATGGACTGTTTTAGTATCTTTTGTAACTTGTTGTGCAAAAATAAATTGTTAATGTTTTTTTAAAAGCTACAGACACTAAGATTATTGTGGGGCATGTGGGTGGTGTACACCTGCACAGGTTATCCCTCCTGTGGAACAGCATTAACATTGAGCAGAGTTCACTACTGTTCCTGAAAAGCATTGTTCAATGTCTTAGGTTGCAGACACTGATGTATGTTTTGTCATTTTCACTCTTTTCCTCATGCTCCCACATTACTTGTGGCCTCCCATTGCTTAATAACTTGTATGTGTCAGGACATATTGGAGGAGGTTTGAAATTTTTGCGGCAATATGAATGATATGCTGGGCATTGCAACCGAGAATTAAGGAGAGAACAGGTTTAAAAAGAATGGGAGGCGGTGGCCTTGTTTCTTTTGTGTTAATTGACAGAAACTGCTGTCCCTATTGGTGCCAATGATATTTTATAGGAAATGCAATGAGGTCGTGCAGGTACATTTCAAGGAGCTAAGTCAAGAGGGTTCCAAGCAAATCATGCTCATTCGTGTAGAAATTAAAGGATAGATCAGATGAATGTGTGGCTGGAGAATTGGTGCAATAAGGGAGGGTTTTAGATTTTGGGAACATCAATGGGTTTTGGGAAGGAGTGTTGGGATCTGTAAAGAGGCTGGATGGGTTGTACTTGAATAGAAACCGGACCAATATTCTCACAGAAGGTTTGCTCAAGCTGTGAACAAGAGTTTAAACTAATTTGGCAGTGGGTGGACATCAAGATGTAGCCTAAGAAAGGAGTAATGGTATTAGGTGGGCCAGATTCTGAGGGAATGCCATAAGGTTGAAATTACAGTACATGTATGCAAACAAACAAAACATGACAAATAAAGTTGGTAAGCTAAAAAATACAAACAGCTACATGGAAATGTGATTTTGTGGCAGTTATGTAGCTGAAAGGACAGTACGATTGGTAATAAATATTCCTGGATGTAAAGTGTTCAGAAAAGACGGGGTACGGTATTCATAAAATCATATTGATTGGGTTATTCATGAAAAAGGATAAGGAGCAATCCAATATAAAATTACTTAGTGAAAGAGAACCATTTTAAAGGGGAAAACAATCTGACCTGGTAAATTGGAATCAAAAAATGATAGACAAACCAATAAAGGCACAATGACCTGCCTTTTACGTGGAGATGGTTTATGTGTAGTTGAGGTGCATTTCCATGAAAAGGAAGGTAGGGCAACAGAAACCAGGTTTCCCTGGATGATGAAAGAAACACAGATTAAGACGAACTAGAAACATAGGATAAATAATGAATGTGAAACTAAAAATACAAATCAGAGCCAGGCTGAGCATAGAAACTTCAGAGCAGAAGGAATTGAAATATGAGAGGTGAAAAAGGAGTATGAGTAGAGACTTGGCAGTTAATGTAAAAGGGAATGCTAAAATCTGTTGTCAGCCTATTGCCCTACAGAAATTGGTTGAGCACCTGAAGTAAATAGAAAAGCTGTTGGGCTACAGGGAAAGAGCAAGGGAGGAGTGATGGCAGAGTTGTTCTTGCAGAGAATTGATGTAGCTGTAATGAATTAAATGGTCTATACTGTAACCATTCTAAACTTTTGTTCCAAAGCGACGACCTCTCGGTATAGGATCAGAGGCAAGACATCCATTGCTATCAAATGGAGTGACAAATTACAAATTAAAAATGATCACAGATGAGTTTGGGGCTCCAGCCTGTAAGGTGGGGCAAAAATCCCCATCAGTGCTTCTACATAACCTGGACTTAAAAACCTTCTGAAGGCAAAAGTTGTGGGAATTGTATTGGATTAAAGTTACTGGAACTCCAGAAACCATGGGCTACAATGAGCCAGGAAGAGGCTGGCTGGGACCGACTGGGAAAATACAAGCCCATGTCTGAGATAGGGAAAGAAAAACACCTCCATTCATGCCTCAGCTAAAACAATGCAAGCCAGTCTACAGGAAATAAACAACCTTAACAACTCAGAAGGTTTGGAGCCTACACAGGTATAAACCCATTCAGTTCCAATCAGTGATAGTAAGAACTGCCGATGCTGGAGTCAGAGATAACACAGTGTGGAGCTGGAGGAACACAGCAGGCCAGGCAGCATCAGAGGAGCAGGAAAGCTGACGTTTCGGGTCGGGACCCTCCTTCAAAAAAATATTTTTCTGAAGCTGACGTTTCGGGTCGGGACCCTCCTTCAAAAAAATATTTTTCTGAAGAAGGGTCCTGACCCGAACGTCAGCTTTCCTGCTCCTCTGATGCTGCCTGGCCTGCTGTGTTCCTCCAGCTCCACACTGTGTTATCTCTGACTCCAGCATCTGCAGTTCTTACTGTCTCTTTATAGCTGCTGGCCTTGATCTGGGAGAGAGAGAGCCATCCCTGCAGCTACCAAAAGAGGGATCCCAGACAGCTACTCTCCCCGAGAACTATCTGCATAGCTATCTCCCTGAAACCTACTAACACAGGCCTGTTCTGTCCAGAGGAACCAATGGCAACTGACCACGACCAGCAGATCTGACGACTGACAACGTCCGAAAACCACCGACATGACTGACAAAGCCTCAGACACATCCTGAGGTGAAAACTGGCTCACCAACCCACCACAAAGTAAGAAAACGCAAGCTCTCAACTCGGACTGAACACTGTCCGAAGTCTTCAGTGAAGCACCGGCTACAACAAGTGGGAACGGCCAGCTGTATTTCAAAATCATGTTTATCCCCAGTGGTGAGCCTGTTTTTTCAAGACCTAAAGTATCCAACCTAGCTAGCAGGGAGGGGAAGGTGGGTTGGTGATGGTGCACAGAGCACCGAGGTCAGGAAGTCTGATATCAATGCCTGTGTTTGAAACTACTGTTTAGTTTCTAATAGAAATTAGCCTGCATTAAGTTGATAACTGATAGTGTCAGTTTCACTGTTTCGAATTTGCCTTTTTGACTCTTGTATTTTATTCACCTTTGTTTTATTTCCCTGTTTATTACTTTTGCCTTTTTTAAAATTTCTTGCCATATACTCACCTTTGCATTTAATAAACGCAGAGATTCTTTGCCCTGAAACACCTGCCTACTGCCTTCTTCACTTCACATTCCTAAATTAAGTCCAGTGTCGGAACCAGGGTCTGGGGGTGATTTGCACCACCTAAAAATCAGCAGATTACTGATGGCAAACCAGAATCCCTACATGCCCCAGATATATGAAGAAAAATACAAAGGACAGGGAAGCCTGGGTTTCTGTGTTAGGTTGTTGGTGGTCCTGATGGCAAAAGATGTTTTTTGCATATCAATAATTGCTACCAGCAACTTTGGTGAGCTATAATAGTTCCATTGCACAATGTTTTCTTTTGTCTGATTATCAATGTCCCATGGAAATTACATCTAGTCACAGCCTGTTTAGCAGGCCACAATAACTATTAAATCAGCTTTAGTTGTCAAACTCCCTTGCACCAGTTGACAGTTGATAAAAAGGAAATGCCATATCCTTATATTAATGATGTGGAGGCTCAAGTGGAACAGAAAACAAATGAGGCCAAGGAGTGATTTGGGGGTAAAGCTTAAATCGATTTTTCCAGGCCTAGAATGTGTCGCTGATATTTCCGTGTCACTTTATGAAAGGGTTGTAAAATTGTGATAATCAGAACATACTAACAGTGCAGTATCCATTCTTTGATGCTGTACATTTTTATCAGCTATGGATTAAGCAGTAATTTGAGATGAAATGTGTGAGTAAATAAAAATGACATGAAATAATAAAATTAATCGGTTTTTCTTTGTTCCTCTTGACCAATAAAATTCACGAGTTGTATTTTCATGTCTCAAGCCTCAATACCATGGATTCCATTTCAATTTATATTTAGGGTAAGGGGAATAAATTTGACTTCAAATGTAGATCAATTGAAGTCCTTTTTTTCAAGCAAAATTTCAGTATTCAAGATCTTGTATAATTACTACACATTAACAGCACATAACCCTTGGGAGTTAAACTTTAGGATGTCACAGTTTCAATATGACAGAAGTGATTATTGTATTGTTTTCATGCAAATTCATTATATTCTAATGTACAAGTCAAAACATTGTGAGGGGGAAGGGGGACCTATTTTTGGAAGGGATGGATAGGATAGTAATGCAGCGTAAACTTAGCGCAGCACTCACCACCTCATTCCTACTACCACATTAGCAGCCATCCTTGTGGTAGAGGGTAAAACCCTTGTGATAGGCAATCCTGGAGGCCTTCAAATACAGTATGCAAATAGGGGGTCCAATGAGAGATATTTTGTTGTCAAATTTGGACAAATTAATGCTGGATCCTTGGAGCAATACTGAGTGGTCCAGACTGGAAATGACCATTGTCATGACCAGTTAGGAGGAGGAACCAACTCCTTTGCATTTTATCCCCCTTTTGATTAATTGCAACAATTCTTTAGCACATATCTCGTACACGTCAGATAAAACTTAACTAACTACATCAAAATGAAAGAGTTAATTCTAAGATTTTCTTAAGTGAAAGGAAAATGAATTTTATTACTTAATAAAAAAAATAATAAAACCACATTTAATGCAAGCACACACAAACACAGGTAGTAAGTTTAAAATTAGGGGTAGGGATTGTCCAGCTCAAACAGGAAGTCCAAAAATAGAGACAGTTTGACATTCTTGTCACTGACTTAGTTGGCTGATTTCACTGCCTTTGAATGAAATAGTAATTTCAGTAGAGTCAATTTACTGTATTCTGTAGGAGTTCACTAGACATGCTTCAAACTGTGGTCAGGTGATCACAGGAGTTATTTTAGATCAGTATTTCTCCTCTTTAAAAATACGATGTGGAGGTGCCAGTCTTGGACTGGGTTAGACAAGGTCAAAAATCACATGACACCAGGTTATAGTCCAACGGGTTTACTTGAACACACAAGCGTTCAGAATGTTGCCCCTTCCTCAGGTGTAATGAGAAAGAAAGTATCATGGCACAGAATTTGTAAGTAAAAGATCAAACAATTATACAACTGATGCAAATGTAGTTAATAACCCTAAATTGGCTGGCTGACTCCCTCCTGTTAAATCCTTAATCAGTTAGAAAAGACATACAGGTTTCGTCTAATATGCAACTCTCCGAATTTCTTTTCAGTCAATGTCCTGCGATAACTAAAGGTTTTGTCAATGAATATAAGAGGTGACATCTCAGGTCAGACAATGCCTTTTGTTGTGAGGCCTTGTTTAGACACTGTCAGTGTTTCAACGTGGAATCAGAAGGGTTTTATTTCCAAAGTAGGAATTTAGAAAATGCCCAATTAAAAAAACAAAAGAACTGCGGATGCTGTAAATCAGGAACAAAAACAAAGTTGCTGGTAAAGCTCAGCAGGTGTGAAGGAAAAAACAGAGTGAACGTTTCAGGTCCGGGGACCCTACCTCAGAACGGAATGTTATTTAGAAAATGCCCCACTGACTGGCTGTGTCAACAAATTGTGTGCTGTTTGAACAAATACAAACTTGCAAATGCAAATTTACCCATAGATTTATATGTATGTAAGTATTCGTGTTTGTGTGTGTGTGCGTGAGAGTGAATAGTGTGGTGGAGTCACCTGTACTGCAACGTGAATCCAAAATCCTGGTTGAGGCCATCCTCATGGGTACCAAACTTAGCTGTTAGCCTCTGATCGGCGACTGCGTTGTGTATCCCAAAGTCTGCCTTGGAGAAAGCTGACTCGAAGATCCAAGGCCGAATGCCCTTGCCCGCTGAAGTGTTCTCTCTTTAAAAATAACTTTAATTGATTAGGTTTTCAGTTGTTAAATTCAGATTATGTAGTTGAACATCAATAATCCGTATTTACTATTAGCGTAACACAATTGCAATTGTTTTTTAAAGGAATATTTATTTGGAGGTACTCATAACGTTACTGTCTGTTTGAGAACGATGCTGTTCTACTTATACAGATTCAAGACTTGGAGATTACATTTAATTTTGTTTAAATTTGTTTCAGAACCACCTAGCAATAAGTGACTTTAACCACAGATTAGCATTGGCACAGGATGAACATTCTACTGATAAAATGTTAATTCCAGACTCCATGTTTTCTGCCTGATACCAAATTATCATTTGAGATTCAGCATACTGTGGCTTTCTAGACTGATAGCTTTGCTAATCTCCTGTAAATATCACAGTGACAGATGAAAGGCTGCTCATGTTAAGATAAGATATTCATGGACAGCAACATTGAGTGGTCTGGACCCAGGATGCTTCAAGATACACTTCATTATGCATTAGAGCTCCACTCAAACTGGAAGTGAACTTTTCCATACCTCAGACTGGTTCAGCAGCTTATAGCTAGGGAATTCACGTCTAAAACATTTGGAGAAGCTCCTGGGCCTTACTTTTATAATCAAATGGTGCAGCAGAATGTCCCTCTTGGCCAAGCTACAGGTTCAAGTCCGACCTCAGTATTTTACAACCACAAAATGTGTACCATAACATGGCTAAACAATTTGATTATCAATCCATAATCATTACCAGGCTGCAAAAGTGAAGAAATTTCCTGCTCAGCCTGTGGCAGCTTCTGAGTAACAGCCCGCCACTTTCAAAGGCTCCATGCACAGGTTTATTCTTCATAATGTGCAAGCATCATTCTCATTTCTTTTTTATTCGTTCATGGGATATTGGCATCATTAGCTGCACCATCTTTTATTGCCCATCCCTAATTGCTCTTGAGACGGTGATGGTGAGCTGCCTTCTTGAACCACGGCAGTCACCTGCTGTGGGTTGACCCACGATCCCTTTAGGGAGGGAATTCCAAGATTTTGACCCAGCAACAATGAAGGAACGGTAATATATTTCGAGGTCAGGGTGGTGATTAGCTTGGAGGGGAACTTGCAGGAGGTGGTGTTCCCATTTATTGGCACTCTTGTCCTTCAAGTGATAGAAGTGGTCATGGGTTCTAGAAGGTGCTGTCTATGGACCTTTGCTGAATTTCTGCAGTGCATATTGTAGAGAGTACACACTGCTGCTACTGAACATCAGTGGTGGAGGGAGTGGATGTCCTGCTAATCAAGCAGGCTGCTTTGTCCTGGATGGTGTCAAGCTTCTTGATCATTGTTAGAGCAGCACCCATCCAGGCAATTGGAGAGTATTCGATCACTTTCCTGACTTGTGCCGTACAGGTGGTCGACAGGCTTTAGGAGTCAAGGAGGTGAGTTACTAACCTTAGCAGTAGACACACACACAAAATTGGGCATCTGAAGTCTGTATCCATACCTTCTTCAGACGCAATCAAACCCTCTTGTTCTCTGGTAAACTATCTACTGGCTGTCCTGTACGGCCACGCATAGCTTTGTTTGCACACACATGCACACTGAATTACCCTGTGTAGATTCCCTGTGTTACTGGTATGTCTATTTTTGTGCAACGAAGAGATGGGGCTGGATGGTTTATCACCAACTGTGCCTTTGTTCACTACCTCATTGGCCAGAGAGGGCTGATTTGATTCTGATGTTCTGATATAAAACATGTCATTCTGGCATATCCTAGTTATCTCTCTCTCTCATGGAAAATATCAGCAAGTGTAATCCAACACTTAAGAAATTGCTGGAAAAGCTCAGCAGGTCTGGCAGCATCTGTGCAGAGAAATCAGAGTTAATGTGTTGGGCCGAGTGACCCTTCCTCAGAACAGGGTCAGTCAGCCAGAAACGTTAACTCTGATTTCTCTGCACAGATGCTGCCAGACCTGCTGAGCTTTTCCAGCAATTCCAGTTTTCGTTTCTGATTTGCAGCATCCGCAATTCTTTCGTTTTTCATTTAGGCATATTTTAAATCCTGTTAGAGTGAGCCAGCTATACAAATGGTCTAATTTACATTAATCCTGAAGCCACCAGAAGCAAGCATGAAGATATAACATTGAATATCCACAAGATGAAGATTAGTAGATAATCAATTATCCTTTGTAGACAGAAAGCCAGCAGATCACATAGAAGTTGTGAGAATCTGCACTCAGGACATTGAGATTGTAGAGATGTTTTAAAGCACCGTGAATAAACTTGTTGCACACTAAGGAGCTCTTGCCATCCTTTTTAAGTTATTATTCACACAGGATGTGGGCATCACTTGCTAGGTGAGCATTCATTGCTCGGAGAGCAGTTGGAAGTCAACCACGTGGCTGTAGGTCTGGAGTCACATGTAGGCCAGACCAGGTAAGGGTAACAGATTTCCTTCCCTAAAGGACAGTAGTGAGCCAGGTGGATTTTTTATGACAATCAACAATGGTCATCAGCAGATTCTTAATTCCAGATTGTTTAAAAATTGAATTCAGTTTCCACCATCTTCCAGAATATTAGTTGAGTTTCTGAATTAATAGTCTTACGACATTAGGCCATTACCTCTGTATTGCTCGAATATATATAAAATTATTAACATGCGCTCAGGTAAAGAATGGGGTGTTTTAAGAAGGATTGCTTGGGTAGGAACAATAAAATGACAGAAACCAAGATTTACCTTACATGGTCCAGAAGAACTCTTCTGCTCCTACTGACCCACAAATGAAAGCTGAGTTGTGTCTTACAGGGTCTCATCTTCCCCCCGAGCTGGGCTTCACTGAGGAGGACAGACTCACTGACCAGTTCAGTCCATGGTTAAATACCATTAGGGTACGATGTACATAATGACCCTGATCCATACTGAAAAGAAAGCTCTAACGTGATTCTCTGAAAGAGGAATCACAGGTAGAAACGGTGATGAAGAAGTCATTTGGCATGCTTGCCTTCATTCGGCAGAACATTGAGTTAAGATGTTCGGATGTCACCTTGCAGTCGTACAGGACATTGTGACGCATGTTTTAGAATACTGCATATAATTTTGCCACCTTTCACGAGGAAGAATGTTGTTAAACTTGAGAGGTTGCAGAGAAGATTTACATAGATGTTGACTGGACTAGAGGGTTTGAGTCATAGGGAGATGCTGAATAGGTTGGGGCTATTTTCCCTGGAGCATCAGAGGCTGAGGGGTGAGCATGTAAAATCATGAGGGGCATGGATAGAGTGAATATCCAAGGTCTTGGATGAGAGGTGACTCGATAGAAGTGTACAAAATGATCAGAGGTGTAAGTAGGCAGCCAGGGCCTTTTTCTTACAGTGGAGGTAGCTATTACAAGGGGACATAGTTTTAAAGTGAGTGGAGGTAGATATAGGGGAGACGTCAGAGGTAGGTTCTTTACTCAGTGGTCGGGGCATGGAATGCATTGCCGGAGCCGGTAGTAGAGTTGGCCTCATTAGGGGCATTTAAGCAGCTATTAGATAGGCATATGGGTGATAGTACAAGGTAGAGGTGGAGGTTAGATAGACCTCAGGATTAGGGTAAAAGTTCGGCACAACATCGTGGGCCGAAGGGCCTGTACTGTTCTATGTCTTTTTCCAAGGATGCAAGAATCCAAAACTAGAGGGCATAGGTTTAAAGTGAGAGGGGAAAGATTTAAAAAGGACCGGAGGGGTAACTTTTTCCATGCAGAGGGTGGGGCATGTATGGAATGAGCTGCCAGCGGAAGTGGTGGAGGTGGGTATGATTACAACATTTAAAAGGCATCTGGACAGGTATATGAATAAGAAGGGTTTAGAAGGATATGGGCCAAATGCTGTCAAATGGAACTACGTCAGATTGGGATGTCTGGTCAGCATGGGTGGGTTGGACCAAAGGGTCTGTTTCCGTGATGTATGACACAATGATTCTATGAGATTATGACAATTAAAAAAATGCGTTGAAATCACTCCAGGGTGCAAACTGACCCACACCAATTCCTGTTGGGTGGAAGGAACTAAAATTCCACCTGATACACAGACATTTCTAGATTGCTCTGTTGGTCTCACTCCAATTGTGGATGGTTTTCTTTGTTCTTAATTTGAAGTTGGAACCAAAGGCACAAACACGTGTTAATAATTTAGCTACCAATAATGAACAGAGGAAATTTTTCCATTTATTTGATTACTAGAAGAAACCTAAACAATGCCATCAGATCTGGAACCTATTACATAAGAGTTTACACCTTCCAGTGGTGATTTATTGCTAATTTTGTTACATTCTTGCATGATTCCTCAAATTAGAGTTATCGGTTAGACCAATTTAAATAATTAATCTTTTCTGGTTTTGATTTTTATTCTGTTTCAAGATCTAGACAACATTAAAGCCTCAGGATGCACATTTGTTTCCTACCAGTTGCCAGGGACTTCACATTCAAGTACTGATCCATTTTACCGTTGAATAGTGAAAATGGATTTTCTTCAGAGGAGGAGGTGTCTCATGTACAAATCTGCACATTAAAACTGAATGAATTCCAAATGCTCCTCGTTCTGGTAATTGCTATTGTAAAATTGCAATATAATCTGACAATTATTTGTCTCATTTTCCCTTACAGGGTGCAGAAGTAGTTTTCTACATTTGCAGATCCACAAATGAAAGTTGAATCCATGACTTACAGTGCCTCTTCTTCCCACAGACTGGGCTTCACTGGGTCTGGCAGACACACTGACCTGGCTTCTTAGTGTGCAATCAGTGTAAAGACAGCTCTTTAAACCATCTCGACAATCTCAAAATGTCTGGAGTTGTACTCACCCCAGCTCAACTTCTCACAACTTCTGTCTTGTCCGTTGCCTTTCTGTCTATAACTAGCTTAACCAAACAAGCATAGCCAGCACACATCAGTTACCAGACTCAGATAACTGAAGACAGAATTAAACATATTAAATCTCCAGCTTGTGTTTCATCGTTGTTTACTTACATGATGATCCAAGGAATTAAACGACAGACAGAGGTATGGATTGAATCTGGCCCTTATTTCAGATTAGAATTTTCCTGATGAGGTTAGATTCCTGACAGCAGGTGGAAATACATGTTGGCAAAATGCACAGTCGGCCAACTGGAATACACCCTTCTTCTTATGGGCAGCAGTTTGGGGATTAAGCTGCTGTAGATGTTGCCGTCCTGTTCAGTAGAGATTCAGTCCACAACTTAGTAACCTCAGCTGCACCAGCAGGCAACACGGCTGCTGTACACAGTAATGGTTTCGAAGGAATTTATATGCTGATTCCATTGAGTTCATTCTAATTTGATGAAGTCATATTGTACTCAGGTGGAGACAGTGAGGTCAGCACAAGTACCTAGAGGGAGCAGATGTGCATACCTCCCAGGAATCCTCACCAAATCTACCTTGCAATTTAATGTACTGCTTTCATGCAATAACCTACCTTGCTATCTAAGACAAGTGCCTCTTCTGTTTACATTCACCAGTGACCTATCGTCTAGCACTGATAATTAAATGGGCCCCAGAAACATTACAGAAAAAGAAGGCATCCTAAGGTACAACAGTGACCATTGCTGAGGAAAGCAGTGAAACTGAAGCCTACAGCAGGTAGGCCTTAGAAATTAATTTAAGAACTAAAATTATATGGACAGAAAGCCCCTCTGAGAGAACTTTTGAGGTCTACAGATACCCTTTACTGCCTGCAGCTCACCCTTTTAACAAAAAGACTTCCTCACCCCCATTCACATTCCCACCAAGCTGCCACTCAACATTGCCCTCACCCCCATTCACATTCCCACCAAGCTGCCACTCAACATTGCCTTCATTCAGCTAGTGGTCTGTACATCCAACGGTGGAAGATGCATCATCAGAAATACCGACAGCCTAGAAAAACACTCCTTTAACAGAGCTTATGAACATTTAAATTTGTTTCTGTTGAAATCTAGTCCCACTGTCAGTAACATTTCTAAACACAAGACACGGTCAGGGAGTTGACTGAATATGGCTGACCAAACCTTTACCGTACCCACCTCTGCCAAATATCACGATGTTACCTTGTGTGAACCAACCAAATTCTCCCCAAAAAATCAAAAAGAAAATTTGGAATCCCAGATTGAATCAAGAATAATTATTTCCTCTCTGTGGGAACTGCAGGGAGGACTAATAACACCTTACACACTTTATACAGGAATACAGATACGACAGGGGAATCTCGACAAACAGTCAAGTGTTGCATGCTGCTTACAAACTACATGAGCAACCAAAGGTTGTACGGTGGGCACAATCATTATTTGAATTGATTAAAATAATTTTTAAATGATAAAAGTTTTTTTTTTACATTTTGAATTCAGTTAAAGCATTTAGCATGAGTCAGAAAACAAATATCACACTGATTTATTTTGCATCAGGCTGAAGAGTCGCATGTCGTGAAAGCGACTGTGATTTGAATGAGAAAATCCTCAATTTGTCTACTATTTTGTAATCTGATGCATTATGTTCTAGACCTTCTATTAATAATTATCATTGATTTCTATTGTCTTATGCAGACCATGCAGAAATAAAAACATTGGGCACAAAGTTATTACATGATTAATCCAGTTTTCTTTACTACTATTGAACTAAAACAAGACACATTTTGTCAAAGAATTTAGCCTGGCACTCATTATGACAATTTGTTGAAATATCAATTTAAGAAGAAAATATTTATGCTGTCTGAAATAAGACCGTTGATTTGTCGCCAAGTAGATTCTGGTTTGGCATTGCCATGGAGCATGCAGCCATTAATGATATAATAACTACCACACAATGTTTTAAGTTTTAAAAACAGGCAGCCTTACTCTGATTGGTCAAGGCATTGCTCTAAGAATTGAACCAGCAAATGGCTGGCATATATTCTGTTGAGATAAAATGCATGTATGTGTGTATTACATCTGCCAAGCCAAGCCAAAAAGACATTGTGCCTATCATACAAGTTAGTAAATTAATATATGAATTTCATTGTCCGTGTAGTTCCAGGTAGGCAAGTTATGTATCTCAAAGATCATATCAAACTGCATATCACTTTGGCTGTTTGCAAAAGTACGTAATGACTGTACCCAAGTGGCTTGCACTTGGAACATTCACAACAGTGTCCAACATTAAATGTGATTCTGCAATTTCACAACGATTGCTGATTAATCCTGAGTGTGCGAGGAATTATGCAGCCAACCAATTTAGAACTGTCAATTGGGTAAACATGCATGTACAGGAATCTACGTGTAGTAGTAGACAGGGCCCTGCCCTTTGCAGATCAAAAAAAAAAACTACATAGCATAAGGACAAAATAATTAGCAGCCAATTGCTTGCTCTTTTCTCAGGGCAATGCTAATCAAAGTCAACCTGCCTGGTTCATAATTTTAATAAGTCTGGCAGTGAACTGTCAATCATTATTAATAGGTGCATTCTCCATTGAAAATTCTCTGTTAATCAGAGGTTACTGGCCAACCAATTGGCATTGTCCTCTTATACAGCGTAAATATCTTCTTTCCCTCAAGTTAGCATACTTGTGAATTGTCCCGATCAGTGCAAGATGAAAACTTTTGGCCAAAACTATCTTTTTTTCCCAGTAATACTCAAGAGCTGTATGAATAAGTGACTAATTGTACTAGTGCATTGTCAGTTCTGAAGGAACATCACAACGGACTCAAAATGTAATCTCCATTTCTGTCTGCAAAGATGCTGCCAGTGAGCTGCTGAATTTTTGTAGCTTTTTATGTTTTTAAGTATTTCTTTCTCCTTTAATAAAACAAAACAACAGTTGCTTATTTCATTAACACTTAGCACCTGTCATCTTCATTGTTGTTAAATATTCAACCTTCAACGTAGCTTTCAGGACTGTGAAAAGCATATTTTTGTGGCAAGATTTAATTTTGAAACTGCCACAAATATAACATATCATTTCAACATACGGGGAACACTAATAAGTGCAAGGCTGTGGAACGTCTTAAAGAATTAAGGTTACTATAACAAAAATCTTTAAACATATCTAGTTTTTAAGAAAAATGTCTAAAAAAAATTCACGTTTCCTTGTAGAGTGTCATAACCATCTTTGTTTTTTTAGGGGGAATCCTTGTCTTTTTGCAGCACATATCCTTAAGTGATGGATGATCGAATGGTTCAAGAGAATTATTTAGTCTGCTGCAAGCAACCATTTATTATAAACTGAAAGAAAAATAGACACTGGTGGAAGAAACACACAAAATATCTGAATGCAAAAGGGATCCTAATAATCTTTGGAGAACATGCAGAATGAACCGTGTATAGAAGATAGATTTTTTTCCCCATGTTTAGTTACAATATTTCTGTAACAGGGTAAGGGAGCACTGGAGTCACCTCTGACCATCAAGAGATGCAAGAAACAGTAAAAATTCAATATTTTGGCTGGGTCATAGATATTTTCAGTTTGTTTAACCTCTGATGTAGGTACAAGGGCACATAAATAAGGTTATGAATATTTACTGTAAGCGAAAAGTTCACATGAAATAATGAATGAAACTCAAAAACACAGTTGTTTTCAGTTTCAGTCCGTCCTACCATATCCTCGTAGTAGACATAGTAATAAAGGTTGCCATATGTTTAGCAGTGAAGACAGTAGAGAAAATACATGGAAGTGTGCATCTTTTCAATGATGAGCATTTTCTGGATTTCATCAACAACACATCAGTTTGGACAAGGCCAAGGGGTACAGATGATTAAGTATATTAATTGGAAGCAGGATTCATTCCACCCCTGTAGCATAATATCTCTTCCCAACAACTGTCGGCTTACATGTAATAGGCATATTTCAATAAAAGGTATTTTGTTGGGTTTTCATGCTTCATTACCAATTATATCATTATGCAGTACCTTTGGTAGTATTCAAAAGAAGTACGTTTATCACAATTTGCACATATATGAATTCTAGATCGATCAAAATACATTTTTTCCATACTTTTTTGCCCAGTTGGAATATACCAGAGTATGACATGGGAGACACTGGGCCTCCCCAGACCTGCACAGTTGGGGATAAGCTCCACTTTATTTTCATGAATTTCCCCACACTTTTGTCCATATTACAGATGTGATATCACATTACAGTTGCCTAGTCCATCGGTTGCTCTTATTGTTTCAAAAAGTCCAATTTTTTTTTTTTTTTAAAATAGAATCCCCAAAGCGTGGAAACAGGCCATTCAACCTGACAAGTCCACAGCAACCCTCCGGAGAGCATCCTACCCAGGCCCATTACCCTATCCTACTCTTGTATTTCCCGTGGCTAACGCATTTAACCTACACATCCCTGAACACTCCGGGTAATTAAGCACAGCCAATGCACCTAACTTGCACACTTTTGGACTGTGGGAGGAAACCAGAGCACCTAGCAAGAACCCACATAAACAGAGAGAGAACAAACAAACTCCACACAGTCACCCGAGGCTGGAATCAAACCTGGATTTCTGGCGCTGTGAGGCAGCAGGGCTAACCACTGAGCCACCATGCCACCTGTTGATAGCTACTGACTGGCAGTTTGGGCACATTTTGCGCCACATTTCATTTTGTGTCTTTGAGGTTTCCACTGGTGTTTGCAGGAGTCTACATACATTTACCTAGGGATATTGCTGGCTTACATTTAATCTTGTCTAACTGGACTACCCATTCAAAACTTGTCTAAGGGAAGGGAAATCAAGCACAGAATTAATTTTTACGACTTCAATAAGCCATCAATCATTTTCTGATAGTATCAAGGCTGCCTTGCAAACTTGCTAAAGGCAATTAATGTTTGTTTTAAAGTGTAAAGATCTGATTCAGATTGGAAATCACTACATCGGTTTCAAGCTGACACAATCTTCTCCAGGGAAAGCACGGTTAACACACTATGATAGAAGATTACTGGAAGTGGAGAGTTTGATGCATGGGATTCGTAATTTTTAAGCTTTTAAAAATCAGGAAAGATACATTGCTTTTCAACTGTTAGCCCACAATATGAAATGTAACAATTGTCATCTGTTGTAACAGTGCTTGCTGCTATCCCTGAGAAAGTCTGACTTCGAGTTACTGTTTGACACAAATGATCACTCAAAACCTCCACCAATTCCCATAAGGCTGTGTTCAGCAACACTGTCAAAAAAGAATGCATCTACATATTAGTAAAGGTCTTGCAGGTGTGTACATTTCCTGTTCAATTTCCTGCACAATAATTTGAGCAATACATTTTCATCCACATTGAGAAGAGGAACTGTGGTGGAATTTTCAATGTAAATAATGTTTTCTTCCTCAGTGATTGAAGATGACCCACTACCAGTATTATCATGCCAGTTCCTCCTTTCCACATCCCAGTTCACATACTTTCAAAGTGAGGAAGACAATGACCGTTTGCTTATGAATTTGGGACCACTGGGAACAGGAGTAGGCGATGAATTCCTCCCCTTGACACTGGCCCATTAATCAATTTGATTGTAGTTGATCTAAACACACTGCATTTTGAATTACCCATTTGCACATACAGCCTGCCTGGACTACACTGAGCCAAGGAGTAACACATCAT
>JAHRHZ010000009.1:29555882-29570352 GCA_024137785.1 Ginglymostoma cirratum | reverse complement strand
AAGGGTCTAGGCCCGAAACGTCAAGCTTTCCTGCTCCTATGATGCTGATTGGCCTGCTGTGTTCATCCAGCCCCACAGCTTGTTATCTCGGGTTCTCCAGCATCTGCAGTACCTTTTATCCCTTCAACAGAAGAGGGCTGGGTGCAACAGATTCGCAGGCCCAGAATAAACTTACCAGACTCCTACAGGCCCCATGAGTAAACCCAGAATCAAGGCCAGACGCCTGACCCCGTAGTGACCCGACCCCATGGAGACCTGACATGACTCAGAACAAAACTGGCCCCTATGGCCACTCAACCCAGAGGAGCCCTGACCAGCCCAGGACTGAATTCTAAACCTACATCGACACAAACCCAAAGGGGCGCAACCAGCCCAGGACCAAGCACCGTTCCTGCGGCTACTAGATCCCTGAGGAGACCAGACCAACCCAGGCCCAAACTCGCAGCAAGACGCCCCTGGGGAGGCCCGGCCCAACCCAACTCACTCACCTTCCAGAGCAGCAGACTCGCACAACCAACACCTGGGACCCTCCGCAAGCAGGAAGCCTACCAGAAAACATGGAAGATGCACAGGCCTATAGGTGTGACTAAAACAATGTGGTTTCATGTCCCTCCCCACCACCCCTCCCCCATCCCCCACCCACCCAAGCATTCTTCTGACAAACGTCCAAGGTATTGAAAACAAAATGGTCGAACTCAGATTTAGACTTACCTTCCAGAGGGAACGAAGAGACTGCTGTGTGCTGTTTTATGGAGACATGGCTCACTTCTGCTACACCTGACTGTGCTTTGCAAGCTGAAGATTTTTCCATACATCACACGGACTGCACAGCATCCTCAGCTAAGGCCGGGAGGGGTAGGGGAGCTGGGAGTATTCTGCCTCCTAAACAATATCTCCTGGTGCTCAGATGTGGCCACCCTGGCAAGCTCCTGCTCCCCGGACCTAAAATATCTTAGTGAAATGCCATTGTTACTACCTGCTGCATGGGTTCACCGCCACCATCCTGACAGCAGTTCAAATACCACCCCAGGCAAAGGTGAAAAATGCCCTGGATGAAATTTACACTGCTACAAATGCTTTGGAGAAAAAAATCCCTGAGGCCTTATTCATCGTGGCTGCAACTTCAACCAGGCTAACATCAAGAAGGTGCTAGCAAAATACCACCAACCAGTCTCCTGCCCACCAGAGGACGCATCATCCTTGACCACTGCTACACAACCAGCAAAGATGCCTACCACTCCATATCCCGTCTGCACTTTGGAAAATCAGATCACAATGCTGTGGCAGAAGCCGAAATGAGTGGATCCTTCGCAGAAAGTAGTACATGGCTGATCTGAGGCAGCGGAAGAGCTTCTCTGGGACTGCTTGGAATGAGTAGACTGGTCCATATTCAAGAATTCAATGGACGACCTAGGCAAATACACCACCACCGTCATGGACTTCATTCACACACGTGTAGAGGACTGCGTGCCAAAGGAGTCAATCTGTGCGTTCCCCAACCGGAAACCTTGGATGAACCGTGCATATTGAAAACCAGGCATGTGGCATTCAAATCAGACGATCCAGACCTATACAGGAAATCCAGTTACAACCTGGAGAAATGCCAAGAGGCAGTACGCACCAAGTTAGTGGCCTAAACTAACCACATGGACATGTGCCACCTGTGGTAAGACCGACACGATGGAATGGGATACAAAATGAAGCAGAACAAAATAGCAGATAAAAACACGCCCATCCCTGATGCACTCGATGCTTTCTATGCTTGGTTCATGCAGAATGTCAGTGGCGCGGTGTCACCAGGCCCGACTGTCCCGGATACACCTGTTCCCTCAGTCACTGCTGCGACATCAGATTGGCTTTTGTGAGAGAGAACGCGAGGAAAACGACTGGCCCAGATGGATTCCCTGGCTGTGCACTTAGATCCTGTGCAGACTAGCTAGCAGAAGTATTCGCTAACATCTTTAACTTCTCCTTGCTACAATCTGAAGTCCCCACCTGTTTCAAGACCACTACCATCATCCCAGTACCAAAGAAAACACATGCAATGTGTCTCAATGACTACTGCCCAGTGGCTCTGACCTACATAATCATGAATTGCTTTGAGACGATAGCCATGGCCCACATCCCCTCCCAGGTGCCTCGATCGCTTGCAATTTGCCTACCGGCGCAACAGGTCCACAGCAGATGCTGTTTCCCCAGCCCCACACTCATCTGGATAATAAGGATGCCTATGTCAGGCTCCTACTTATCAACTGCAGCTCCACCTTCAATGCTGTAATCCCAACCAAATTAGTCTCAAAACTCTGAGACCTAGGTCTCGGCTCTGCCCTCTGCAACTGAATCCTCAGTTTCCTGAACCACAGACCGCAATCAGTGAAGGTGGGCAACAGCACCTCCTCCACGATAATCCTCAACACTGGCACTAAGGACACATACGTAGCTCCCTCCTGTAGTCCCTGTACACTCACGACTGTGGGGCTAAATTTTGAACAAAAGCATCTAAACATTCACTAACAACACCACCGTTGTGGGCTGGATATCAAACAATGATGAGTCCGAATACAGGAAAGAGATGGAGTGCTTGATGATGTGGTCCAATGATAACAAACTCTCTCTCACAATGCCAGCAAAATAAAAAATCTGATTATTGACTTGAGGTAGAAAGGACGAGGACACACCCCTACCTACATTAATGGAGATGAGGCAGAGAGGGTCGACAGCATCAGGTCCCTAGGAGTGACAGTAACCAACAATCTGTCCTGGACCTCCTACGTAGATGCGATGGTCAAGAAGCACAACAACGCTTCTTCTTCCTCAGGAAATTTTACATGTCCATAAGGACCCTCACCAAATGTTAAAGATGCACCACAGAAAGCATTCTATCTGGGTGCATAGTGGCTTGGTACGGAAACTGGTCTGCCCAGGAATATCAGAAACTACGGAAAGTTGTGAACACAATTCAGATCATCATAAAAGCCAACCTCCCATCCATGGACTCCATCTTCACTTCTCATTGCCATGGAAAGGCTGCCCACATCATCAAAGAACCCCCTCCCCCTTATCCTGATAATACTCTTTTCCAACCCTTTCCGTCAGGCAAAAGATACAGAAACTTGAACACTCATACCAACAGGTTCAAGAACAGCTTCTTCCCTGCTGTTATTAGACTTCTGAATGGACCTCCCTAATTTCAAATGTGATATCGATCTTGCTTTTGTGCACCTCCTGTGGATTTGTAATGTTGTATGCCTCCATCGGTCTGAACACCCCATGATCTGTAGGTCCTTGCATGTTATCATCTGACTGTCCTGCAAAACACAACTTTCCATGGGACTTAGGTGCATGTGACAAAATAAGTCAAATCAAACTTAGACTGTAAAGTATTCTCTGGTCATGATGACAGAATCAGGTTCACATTTGCAGAGGTGACCTACAGCTTCTATTCATTGTGTTGGTGTTCTCTTTAGTTGTCTGTGTATAAAAGCTCATGCTTGTACTTGCCTGATTGCTTGCCTGTCTTTAATGTTTACCTACTGGACAATGACAAACTGTGGGTCTCCAATAGGTACTAGGGGCAGAGTGGTGCTGACTTAGAGAGGGTTTTCAGATTAAATGTAGCTAAGGATTAGTAAACTTTGTGGCCTGGTGGGCAACCAACAAAGGGGATGAGAGAATTTGGTTTGTAGGCATGAGGGAGTGCCAGCCATGAGCTGCATGGCTTTGCTGCTGCTGTGCCATGACATTGCCAGAGAGAGGGAAATTTCAGTTTGTCAATACTTGTCTGAGTACTTAGTGAAATTTAAAAGATGGCAAAGGCGCAAGGGATGACAGTTTTTCTGTGGATATCTGCTGAGTGGTGAGTTGTTCTGAGAACAGGGAGTGGCTGGAATCGACATGACAGTCAACGTGAGGGTGTGTTAGGTAGTCAATGAGGCAAGTTTGGTGTGATACGGTGAGAAAACATGCTAGGCCTCATGGAGAAAACCCTCCAAAAACGTCAATGCAATTCACACTTGGCAAATAAAAAGCTAAGATTCAGCCCAGTCAATCTGTGTTGTGAGTTCCCATTCATCTAAGAGAATCGAGTAGACAATATAAATCATGGCACCAGTAACACGGGTCTTTGCACTTGGGATATTAGTCTAGCAGCTGGTAATACTGGTCATTGTTCCAGTTGTACTGGTCAAGTTAACTGTTGTGAAGCAGCGTATTGGAAATGCGCATTATGGTGCCAAACTGTTTGCTGTAAGTGTTGCTGCCTGCAATGCTATATGTAGGAGCCACCCAAACAGATTCTTTGTGGTCTCCTGGGGGCTAACAAACTGGATATAAAATCTAAATGAGTGGATGTTTGTGCAGCTGAGGGTGTGTATAATAACATCAATTGTGGCACTCATTTAAGAATAAGAAAGATATTTTGTTGAGAATGGAAATTAAAGTACACAGCTAGTTTATGGCAAGAAAATTCACAGTGTGAAAAGTAACAAAAGGAACCACAAACTCCCACCCCCAAAATAAATGTGGCTTGCTGGCTTTCCTTCTTTGGGTGTGTTCAGCTCCAATATCCAAGATGGACCTGATTTTGCTCCTAGCAGACCTCTGTCAGTCATCCCCTTGGAGCATGGGTGACAGCAAAAGCAAAATGGGGAGAAAAGAGGGAAAAAAATGAATGGCTGTGAACACAACAAGGTCAGCTGTGGGATATTAAGAACTGAGATATTAGTCAAAGAAGCTTTAAAAGGGTATCAAATCCCTACCTCTGGACCAGGAGACCCATATCCAAGTCCCACCGGCTCCAGAATCATATCTCTGAACTGAAGGTATCAAAATCATGTAGGTGATCACATAATTTATAACTATAATTGTAGAGCTTACTTTTGACAGCATTCATCTGGCAGGAGAACATGTAGGTTTGGATTCAGAACAATTGTCCACATTGATGAAGCGGACATATACTCTGCCGTGGATCAATCTGTCATGGAGTATGTCTGAGCCCTGCACAGCAGGAGCAGCCCGGGTGTTAATAAACATTGAGCTTGTCTCGATTTTCTCTGATGTTTGCGATCTCCAGGTTGCATTTTCACTTCTTATAGAAAAGGATATATCAGTTTTTCACCTCAGAGGTCTGGGAATTATGGAGTCTAAAGTATGAACGTACAGATTACATGGGCACATGATATGTTTTGAAGCCAGAAGACCTTGGAGAAAATCCTATCTTCAACACTGCACCCTATATCAGATCAGAGGGGTGTTTTAGGAACCAGACTTAGTGCAACATGAGAACTGCCATCCCATTGATGGAAGTGCAGAGGATCCCTGCTTTAGCATTTGGCTCTCTATCTGTGCCACTCACTAGTGGCACAGGGCTCTCACTCATCGGCAATGGTCTAGATGGTTCTAGTCTCATGAGATCCAAGCCTTGGTTTCTCTGTGGAAGTCAACAAAATATAAAAACAGAAGTTATTTTGTCCTCTTCTTACCTGGACATTGCACTCTGATCACAAATAAGAAATACTTGCATAGCCAGTGAGGTCCATTTCCAATAAAAGAATAAAAATAAGGCAGACTATGGTGACTAATTTACGTTGGAATGTATAATGATGTACACTCTGAGACAGCCAACATCATGTCAAATCTTTAGGTTCATTCTCCTGCTGGATTTTCTCATGCTATTGCATATAAAAGCTTAATCTCAGAAATTTGATTATACTACACCTCAGTAAAGATATACTGACCTTGAAAATATAGCATTGTGAAGTTACTAGAATGTTAACTGAATTCCAAGGTTGAAGCTATGAGGAAAAATGAACAAAAGGGTTGTATTTTTTGCATGTTATGCTACCAAGCACACAGCTATGATGGATGGCTTTACGAAATAGGTGCCTAGCTGTGATCTAGAGCCCAGGGCCCCAGTTAGAGGTTGCACTAGAGCCCTTCTTTGTTTTCAGAGGGAGGGGTACATGAATGAAATGTTCCTACACCAGCAGTTTTTGGAACCCGAGTGGCAGAAAAGGCAACCAGGGCTGACAGAGTTGGAGGTAGGGAAGGAGGTCTTCAAGCAGAAGATGGTGGCTTTGAACTGTGGGGCAGCACAGTGACTCAGTGGTTAGCACTGCTGCCTCTCAGCACCAGAGACCCGGGTTTGATTCCACCCTCGGGTGACTGTCTGTGTGGAGTTTGCACATTCTCCGTCTGTGTGGGCTCCCTATGTCTGTGTGGGCTTCCTCTGGCTGCCCCGGTTTCCTCCCACAGTCCAAAGATGAGCAAGCTAGGTAGATTGGCCATGTTAAATTGCCAATAGTGTTCGGGGATGTGTAGGTTAAGTGGGTAATAAGGGGGTGGGCCTGGGTGGACTTGTTGGGCCAAATGGCCTGTCCCCACATTGTGGGGATCTTGTATAAGAAAGGTAAAGGTACCAACTTTAATATAGTTAGAAATGATGAAATTTGAAGGCAAAGAAAATCTCTCATGAAACTTAGTTATAATCTGCCTATGCTGTTTTAACAACGTCCTATTTCTGTTTACTTTATGTTAAATTCTACCTTGGTTCATGCACAAGCAGACACAAAGTTTAAAAAAAATCCAATACTTCTTTGAAGCTATGCATGTAATAGTTACAGACAGCCTGGTTTCTGTTAAAATTACAACTAATAATTGGATATATAACTGCACTTGACCTCCAGCCATGTATGTTCTGCTGTTCAGGGGATTGCTGTTGTTTTAACAACACCCCTGTCCAATACCTCGTCATTTAAAATGCACTTATTACATTGTTTGCAGGCTTTGTCATGCAAACAAAGGAAATTCTCCGGCACTAATAAAAATGGTGGATAGGGCTAGGGGCTAGTGGGATTTGATATAATGTTGGCTGTCTTAGAATGCACACCATTATACATTCCAACATGAATTAGTCACCGTAGTCTGCCTTATTTTAATTCTTTTATTGGAATTGGACCTCACTAGCTATACAAATATTTATTGCCAATCTCTAATTGCCCTTGAGAAGGTGACATTGAACTGCGTTATTGAACCATTCCTGTCTTCGTGATCTGATACCCACAGTGCAGTTTACAATGGGACTTCCAGAAGACTGATCCAGCAACAGTGAAGGAACATTGATATATTTCCAAATCAAGATAGTATGTGGGTTGGAGAGGAAATTGCAGGTAGTGGTGTTCCCACGTACCTAGTGCCCTTGTTCTTCTAGATGGTAGATTTTACAGATTTGGAAGAGTATATTGGAAGAGTTACTTGGTGAGTTTCTGCAGTGTATATTGTGGACAGTACACACTGTTGGCAGTGGGTCAATGATCGCGAGTGTGAATGTTGGCTGTAGTGGATAGCGTGTCAATCAAGCAGAATACTTCATCCTCGATGGCATCGAGCTTAGAGTGTCGGTGAAGCTAAAAGTGGAGACCATTTGATCACATTCCTGAATTGTGACCAGTAAATGATGGACAGATTTTGAGCTGTCAAGGGGTGAGTTACTTGCCATGGTATATCTAACCTCTGATCTGTCCATAAAGTCAGAATTTATACAGCTGATTCAGTTAACATATAGTGAATAAGGTTTTTTTTTGCCATGTTACTGCTGAACTGTTATCTGTCAAAATGCTGTGTACTGAGGGTGAAAAAAGATTTTAGCATCATGGAAATACCAACAGCATGGAGCTAATGATTATGATGGAAGTCTAACCAATAACAATCAGGTTCAGCAGGATTCATCAAGGGAAAAGGCAAACCCTTTCTAACTGTATTTGAGATGGAAAGCAAGAGCAGGCCTGGTGTATTTTATTGTTGAAAATATGGAAACAGTCAATTACTGATGCAGTCAGAATGCTGCTCACAACTGTTGGAAATAATTCTAGAAACTGCATCAGAACATGTGCCTAATCCAGGCCCGAAACGTCAAGTTTTCCTGCTCCTATGATGCTGCTTGACCTGCTGTGTTCATCCAGCCCCATGCTTGTTATCTCATGTGCCTAATCCTTGCTGTGATTCTAAAACCTCAAGTGAAAGGGGAAGATGGTTTACACCCATTAAACAAGTCAACCAGTTTGAGATGGTGACAATACTGAAAGTGGGTTGTGATCATTAGGGAGAACATTAAATGGCTAGTTGAAAGCTATGCAGAGAATTCTGTCAAAGCAAACAAAAACAATGATTTTGAATCCTTCCATTATGATAAAGGCAATAATGAAACAATTACTACAACTAGCAATGAAATCCAGGGCATCTCTGAGCTGATGGTTATATATAGCAGTTTCATGGATCATAGAAATTGTGATTTGGCTCCATATTAATTTAATAAAAAATTAAATGATGGACAGAATTAAACTAACAGCAGCTTATTTGGATTTCATATAATGGCCATTCACCTTTTGAATGATGCACACATGTTTAGCCACAGGGTCATATTATGTGAATGATGTACTAACTCTACAATTTCACAAGCTTTGAATACGCAGAACCTTAACTCTTACATTCTATAGCAGCCTTCCTAGCCACAGTGTTTATAGAAATTTGTGAAATTCAATGTGTACTACTGCCCCTTTCCCCATTCTGGATTTGAAAGCTACTCCAAGGATTACTGGCCTGCATTCTCTGTTTGCCTTGAGAGAATCCCGGAGGATCTTGCCTGAGCATGTAGGGGGAAATCAGCTGATGCTTCTAATTTCACTTCAGGCTTCTCTGCAACAAAATATCAAAAAGCCACAAATAAACAGTCTTTAGAATGGGCTAGTGAATGGCATAAAATTAAAAGGATAACAATCAGTATGGCATTGGTGGAAGAGCAAGAGTTTTACTTTCAAAATCTTTAGTTGGCTTTCTTTTTGGGAACCCATCAGTTGCATCTTAGCTAACTTTGCAGAGGGTGAGCAAGTGAAATGGACAGTGCTTCATATGTTAGCACCCCCTAACATTCTATTATCATTTTCAGGCTGAGAGACAATAACACAATTGCCAACTATGCTTGTCTCTTACCGCTAGGCAGGCTTTCCTGTTTTACAACTCTTTGCTTTCTCAGTATCTTGGAGATAAATGCAGCACACAACGCAATACGTGATCCATGTATACCAGGAAGGGAATAGCTTTGATATTTTGACCTTTGACTTGACTGACCCTAACCAAAGGCACAAAAGTTGGCTTCAGTCTTTGGAATAGTGAAAAGGAAATTAACTAGGCATTATGCTCTGGTGGTTATCAAGCGATCTCTGTTGAAAACTATGCATGCCTCTGTGACATTTTACGAAACATCATTTTATCCAAAAAAAAAATTGCTGTTGGTGTTAATCTTGCTCAGGGGTGTTGGAATAAGGATAAGACTAGATACAGTTATGCTGGCTTCCCCAGACAATTTGGCTCATATTGCATCAGAAAGACTTACATTTATGTCACACTTTCATCACCCTAGTGACGTCTCAAAGCCAAGGTGGTACTTCATAGTGAAGTCACTGCTGAAATGTATAAAACACACCAGCGAACTTGTACTTAACAAACATCCCGCATCAGCAAGGGGATAATCACCAGATAATGTCTCTTTGCAACCTTATCTGGGATGTAAATGTTAATTGAGTAGTCAGGGTTAAAATCCCTGGACTTCTTCAGAATAGTGTCATCAGACATTTTACTCCATCAGGACAGAGTACACTCTCATCCCAAAGACAGTGCAGTGCGTTCCCAGTACAGCACATTCCCAGTACAGTGTCAGTCTGACTAACACCTTAAAAAGGACTGAAGCTCTGAAAGCTTGTCCACCCCAGTTCAGCACCGGTACCTCCACATCTTGATTTTTGAGCTCATGTCCTGGGACTTAAAACCACAACTCAGAGGTAAAACTGCTACCAAGTGACCCAAACAGAAACTTCCAACACAGGACTCTAGCCCAGCTTGAGAATCCCAGCTGAGCTAGTGAGGCTGCAACAAAGAAAGAATGATGGCTTGGACAAGATTTTGAAGGCAGCTAACACCTGTATCAAACAGCCACAAATATATGGTCTTTAGAATAGGCTAGTGAATGGCATAAAATTAAAAGGATAACAATCAGTATGGCATTGGTGGGGGAGCAAGAGTTTTGCTTTCAACGTTGGATTAGTTTGCAAGAGCTGTTGTAAGGACCTTAGAAATAAGTGAAAAAGGCTGGTCTTCCTGTAATAGAATCTGTAATACTTTCAGGCCTTTTCTGGGATGAATCTACTTCTGATATGGTAGAGATCAGAATATCAGAAAACACATTTGCTGGATGATGTAGCATTTGAGAGTCTGCAAAATATGATGCTGATCTTTGTCATATGCATGGTGTGTCTTTGAGGATAAGAAGGCATTTGATAAAATCCAATATAAGAGTGTTGACTAAGGTAGAGATCCACAGACATGAGGGCAAATTATTGACATGACTGAGAAACTGACAGGCTTACATAATGGCACAAAGAATTATATCCACCTAAGGAGGTGATAACAAAGTTAGGCGCCACTGTAGACAGTACATACGATAGCATAAAATTACGAAGTGTTATTGATAAACTAGGTGAATGGAAAAACTGTGGCAGATGGACTTCAATGTAAGCAAGTGTGAAGTTATCCATTTTGGACCAAATAAGACTAGATTAGGACATTTTCTTTTTTTTTAAGCATGCGTGGGATGTGGGTGTCTCGAGCTGGTCAGTTTTATTGCCCAGTCGTAGCTGTCCTTGAACCGAGTGACTTGCTCTGCCATTTCAGAGGGCAACTGAGACTCAACCACATTGCTGTGGGTTTGGAGTTACATGAAAACCAGACCAGGTAGGGATGGCAGATTTTCTTTCCTGAAGGACATTAGTGAGCCAGATGGATTTTTCTGACAATTGGCAATGGCTTCATGGTCATCAGTAGATTCTTAATTCCAGATGCTTTTTTAAAACTGAATTCAAGTTCCAACACCTGCCATGTCAGGATTTAAACCCAGGTCCCCAGAATATGAGCTGAATTTCTGGTTCATAGTCTAGCGCTAATGGAATAAAGTTAAATACATATCCAAACACCTGAGGGTTGACGTGCATTGACCTTTAAAATGTCATGAACAGGTAAAGAACATAATCAAGAAAGCTAATGGAATGCTGGCCTTTATATTCAGAGGACTGGAGTATAAGGACGCACAAGTTATGCGGCAGTTATACAAAATCCTGGCTAGACCCCACTTGGAGTACTGTGAGCAGATGTGCGCACCATAATACTTTAGGAAGCATATATTGGAAGGAGTACAACATAGGTTTAGAAGAATGACTTCTGGACCTTGGGGGTTAAGTTACGTGGAGAGATTATAAAAAATAGGTTGCTGTCTCTAAAACTTAGTAAGTTAAGGGTAATCTGTATGAAGTTTTCAAGACACACAAGGTGTGATGCATGTCTGAGGCAGCACGGTGGCTCAGTGGTTTGCACTGCTGTTTCACAGCACCAGGGACCTGGGTTCAATTCCAGCCATAGGCAACTGCCTGTGTGGAGTTTGCACATTCTCTGTGTCTGCCGGGGCTTCCATTGGGTGCTCCAATTTCCTCCCGCAGTCCAAAGATGTGCAGCTTAGGTGAATTGGCCAAGTTAAATTGCCCAAAGTGTCTAGGATTGTATAAATTAGGTGGATTAGCCATGGGAAATGCAGGGATACAGTAGGTGGGTGAGTCTGGGCAGGATGCTCTTTGGAGAGTTGGTGTGGACTTGCTGGGCCAAATGGTGTGTTTCCACACTGTAGGGACTCAGATATTAACAGGAAAAAGACACAGTTGGTAAAGATAAATTATCTATACTAACTGGGGATTCTAGAACTACAGGCATAGTCTGAGAATTAGGGACAGACTGTTCAGGAAAGACGTTAGGAAGCACTTTGTTATATAAGGTGTGAACTCTCTTCCACAAATGGCATTGGATGCAGAATCAGTTGTTAATTTTAAATTGAGCGATAAATTTTCATTAAGCAAGAGGTATTAAGGGATATGGAGCAAAGGCAGGGAAATGGAGTTAGACCACAGATCAGCTATGATCTCATGGAACGATGGAACTGACTCATGCGGCTGAATAGCCTACTCCTGTTCCTAGAAGACCTTCAAGAGGAAAAGCTGTGACGACAAGATTATATGGAAATGAAATGTTGAAATAAGTCACCTTTGTCTTACAATGTAGTCATCTTCTGTATGATCTTCTATTTCGGTAGGTTCAAGACTATTACAATTTGATAAGTACATTAATATGAAGAAATTGATTTTGCTCATTTTGATCATTTAACATTTTTCACTGTTGAAAACAAGATCATGTTTCCTTGTCACCATCTTGAAGTTTTGGGACTCTGGTTATGCTCATATTCTTCCAAAGATTGGGATATCATCTGTGATGCAGAATCAATCTTGTCAGTTCTCAATGATATGATCCATATGTTGGTGGCTGTTGTCCTGGCTGACAGATAATCAAAATGATAACCTAATGAAACAATATCAAACAAAAGTGTTTCAATTCTTGTTATTTTCTGTGTGACAATAAAGGATATTCTAAATTCTGACTCTGGTAAGACATGAATGGATCAATATCCATTCATGGCATTGAGCTTGGAAAAAATAATTGCTGCCTAAGAATTTGGGATTAAGCTCTCCAGGGCAGGAATCTTGCATGTGGACATCTCTTTTATAGAATCATAAAATCATACAGTACAGAAGAGGCCCTTCAACCCATTAAGTCTGCCAAAAATATACTACTACCTATATAAGTCCCACTTTCCTACACTCAGCCCGTAGCACTGAAATTTATGATACTCAAGTGCTAAATCAAGTACTTTCTTAAAGGTTGTGAGATTTCATGCCTTAACTATTCTCCCAGGCAGTGTATTCCAGATCCCCGCCATCCTCTGGGTGAAAATGTTTTTCCTCAAATAATATTTAGTGCGATATTCAGTCACATTAGCTCTAAATACATACATATATTGGTAAATAACTGAGTTCTCCCTCGGTTTTCTTTTAAAAAAATTGTAAGTAGGCGAGGTCAGGTTCACAAACACCCAGAGACTTCAGCTTGGTTTTCAGTTAGTGGAGTAAAATTTTTGCTAGCCGCTAGAGCTCAAAGCTCGAGTTTTCTGTTGCTAGAGTGAAGTCTTAGACAAAAAGGCTTCCTCTTAAAAATCAAAAGGGGCAGAATGTTTGTTTCGGTGTTTACTTCTACTGGACTGGAGAGCGATAGCACATGAGAGTAGTAACTGTTGCTGAATTGCTTTCGTCAAGGGTGTGTCAATGGGATGCTACCTGTTTTAGAACAGTTGATGATTAGCAATTAAATAATACATTGTCTTGTTAAGTATTTCAATAGAGTACAGTTATGCCAATTCTTCCTTTGTTGTATTTTAACTGTATTGTAAGAATAAAGCGTGTTTTGATTAAAGCTTAGTAGTGAACTAAATGAATCACAGCTGGAAGACAGTACTTTACACTCAAAAAAGTTAGGGTCTAGGCTAATATACTCTGGGACATCTGGTCTGATCCATAACGATATTATAAAATCAAGTTCAAGTTTGAGCTTTCCTTGAATGTGAAAGCTGCACTTGAGAGAAGGATCAATGCTGAGTTGAGCATTATCTTTTACAATTAACACAGCATCACTGACTGCAATAAAATCAAGGAATCCTTGCTAGCGGAGTAGCAGACAAATCTTCAGAACATTTGAGAAAGGCCTTTGCTTATCTCTCTCTAATCCTTCCAAATTGTGACTTAAGCATGATTGAAGATGTCAGGTTCAAATCAATCTACTTAAAGTGCGGGATAACCATGTGCTGTTTTATAAATTGATGGTTTTAATCTGAATCGTTAGAAATCCAGAAGGCAATGATACTTTCCATGTTATGCTTGACTGAATATAGGAACTGCAAACATATAAAGGACCATTATGCAAACAGTTGCAAGTTCTGAATGTGTATTTTCGTGGATTCATTTCCCTACATTGATTGTAACAAATGTTTCATTTTTAGCCTAACCTCTTGAGATAGCTCATCAGTTTTACATGCGTAAACAAGAGAGCAAATGAGAAGGATAAGGCCAGCTGTTTATCACTGTTCCTCATTTAGCACGTTCTTAATCGTGTCAGATGTGCCAGCTGTTGCACCGTGAGAGAAACCGGCTTTTAATCCACTCTGATTATGGAGATGATTGGGTGATTAAGCGTATCTGCCAAATAGGAAATAACTAAGCCCTCAGGATGCACAGGTGTCAAATACATAACCCAAGCATCGATAAGCTCCAGACAATAACATCACTTCCTGAAGAGCAAACTCAAGGTCATATGGGTGAAAGATTGAGGTTAAAGGTCATCCTTAACTACAAATCCAACAGTTTACAGAAGTGTCTTTTCTTAAATCAAAATCGCCTGGTAGACTCTGAGTCGATCTGTTAGCTTTGAACAGGATAACAAGGTGTAGAGCTGGATGAACACAGCAGGCCAACCAGCATCAGAGGAGCGGGAA